>JARYHS010008074.1:294292315-294376966 GCA_031002005.1 Vandiemenella viatica
ATTAACTATAAAGGCACGCGTATGAGACAGTTCGGTGCCAAGCCGCTAGGTTTCGCAGGCGTCCATAAGGATTGATCGCGTTACCTTTGATGGCAGCACCACATTTAACAGAGATATGAATACAATGTGTTGTATTGTTCAACTTAGCTGTATTCCAGTGAGGTCTGTAACATTTCCGCTTCCGGAAGGGAGAGCTTCATATGTTTATCACAGTAGAGGGCTACAGGATAGCATAACTGAGGTGAAATCAGAAAGACGTTGCTACAAATGATCCAATTCTTTTTCAACCTACTAACATCATTTTCGCACGGGTCATCTAGTTAATAAATTATCGTTCGGATTCATTTAAGCAATTAGTTCGTTTGATCTACTGTTTACGTTTAATCAGTTGAGAGAGACAGTGTTAGTTTTGGACGTGAGTTTTACAAACTTCATAATCTATTAATTTTGTGATTGGCCCGAGCTCATGAGCTGCAAGTCGAACCAGTTTCCTTCAAAAAGGTATTATGTTAACATCTCGTGAGCTGACCATCCAAAGCAGCGAACAAAATGTGTTGTCTGTAAGTACGCGCTGTACTTTAAGTTAAAGACGTGAGTGATGTCACTAACAGCATAATATAAACTGACCTATAAGTAAATAGTTAATAAAATCAAGAGTCTGCCATTTCCTACGTGAAGTAAATCTTCCGCAGGTGTAAAATACATAAACTAACAATGCGTGTCCGCACTACGAAGTGAACTGAAGCGAGAGGTAACGGAGAACTCTCCTATCTTTTAGCGACAAAGATTTACTTCAAACTTGCTTCAAATAAACAGGCTGTTCATATACCCAAGAGTGAAATGCTGTCTCATTGTTAATTATTGTTTTCGTTGGCTAAATACTCGATAAGAACACAGTCTTGAATAAACACAAATGCTCAGCTATAAACTTTGTGTTTGCGCGAACTTTGGATCAAACTAGCCATCACATATTTCTTTATTCCAATTGACGATCGCGAAGAGGATATTAATTGTGAAATGAAGTTACATCAACCGAATAAAAATGATTCTGTGACTTCGACTAATGCTGTAGACTATCGGACTTCAACTGTAACTATTACCAGTGACTTCGATCATTCAGATTAGTCAGCAAGCTAATAATTTGTTTTTAATCAACAGCAACGATTCCCGACTATAGCTATAGTAATTTTAATTACTAGTTGTGATGCAATTAATTAAATTATTAATAAAAATATTGCTTCATGCATATCGAGTTATTAAGTGAAAAGAGCCGTAATCAACCAACAGTTAATAGTAGAATTTCAATTTCTTCTACTGCTATTATCACAGTTACATTTGAAATTGTTGCTTTGTGCACCTCCTCTAAATGGTGAAGTAATAACGGCACTGTAAAATCTAATATATGGCTACTTCTTGACCGATTCTTCGCGTAACTTCGATCTGCTGCTATCCGGACAAACGATTTTTTCTCGGCGTAAACATGTTCCCCCATAGACGCAAGTGTCAAAATAACATACAATAACCTCTATCTAACTCATAAACAACACATTTTATAAACCAAAATACACTTATCATAACAGTACGCATTAAGTTACACCCAGCGTGGTGGGTGAGTGGTAGCGCTCTGGCCTCGCTTTCGGGAGGACATGGGTTCGAATTCCTGCCCGGGCAACTAGATTTGAGTTTTCCATGGTTTTCCCAAATCGCTCCAGGCGAATGCCGGAAGGTTCCTTTAAAAGGCAATGGCCGAATTCCTTCCCGTTATTTGCCCCTCAGTCCTTTCCCGTCTCCAATAACCTCGACGTCGACGAGGCGTAAAGCCATAAACAACCTCTTCGTTAAGTACGCCAGTTCTAAAAAAAACGTGTGAATTAGTGCAGGACACAATTCCTTTGACCCCCTCCCTCTCCAATGACCACCTGTGTAAAGTAGATGACCGGTGGTAGGAGATTCCAGTTGGCCGGACGAGTGAAAAAGATAGCTACTTTGGATTACCACCAATGTAAAAGCGACAAAAAAATTACTAGATTTTCACAAAATGTATATTTAGTGTGTTAACCCTCAGTGTGGCTCGCTGCGTTGAGGTGCCGCATACTGATTGTGGAGGTTCAAAGTTGCCGGGCACGAGCCTAGGCCTCCAAGCACCGGCTGTCCTAACTGCGCTTTATAAGCGGTTTTCCGCAGGCATCAAGGCGAATCTCCGTCTCATAAACTACACATTTCACAAACAAAGAACACATTTGTGACCCATATTATTTCCATATTTCGCAGAAAAATGACAACGCTTAACTTCCTCCTTGTCGTCAGAAAGGGCATATGGCCGTAAAACCAATGCTCCAAATTTCACCATGCCAATGATGAGTAAAACGCATCTAAATTAGGTGACCCTAATGCTGGGAAAAGGTGGTGGAAAAGAATATATATTAACTGTTTACAGCAATTGACAATAACCTAAAAAGGGGACTGACATGAAATATACCTGTAATGCCCCTAAAACCTTCAAAAGATTCAGATTTAGCGGTTGTCCTCAAACAAGTTACTCCTGCCAGATTTTTTAAATTATTTTTTACTTACGGCTTTACGCCTCGTCGACGGCTAAGGTCATTTGAGGCGGGATGGGACTGAGGACAAGGAATGGGAAGGAATTCGGCCATGGCCTTTTTGAAGGAAGCATCCCGGCATTCGCCTGGAGTGATTTGGGGAAACCATGGAAAACCCAAATCTGGATGCCCGGACGGGGATTTGAAATTCGGTAGGACGCCTGTTCGAATCCCCGTCCCGGCATCCAAATTAGGGTTTTCCATGGTTTCCCCAAATATCCCCAGGTGAATGTCGAGATGCTTCCTTCAAAACGGCCATTGCCGAATTCGTTACCGTTCCTTGTCCTCAGTCCCATCCCGCCTCTAATGACCTCGACGTGGACGAGGCGTAAAGCCGTAAGTAAAAAATAATTTAAAAAATCTGGCAGGAGTAACTTGTTTGAGGACAACCGCTAAATCCGAATCTTTTGAAGGTTTTAGGGGCATTACAGGTATATTTCATGTCAGTCCCCTTTTTAGGTTATTGTCAATTGCTGTAAACAGTTAATATATATTCTTTTCCACCACCTTTTCCCAGCATTAGGGGTCACCTAATTTAGATGCGTTTTACTCATCATTGGCATGGTGAAATTTGGAGCATTGGTTTTACGGCCATATGCCCTTTCTGACGACAAGGAGGAAGTTAAGCGTTGTCATTTTTCTGCGAAATATGGAAATAAGTTCTATGGGTCACAAATGTGTTCTTTGTTTGTGAAATGTGTAGTTTATGAGACGGAGATTCGCCTTGATGCCTGCGGAAAACCGCTTATAAAGCGCAGTTAGGACAGCCGGTGCTTGGAGGCCTAGGCTCGTGCCCGGCCACTTTGAACCTCCACAATCTAGTATGCGGCACCTCAACGCAGCGAGCCACACTGAGGGTTAACACACTAAATATACATTTTGTGAAAATCCTAGTAATTTTTTTGTCGCTTTTACATTGGTGGTAATCCAAAGTAGCTATCTTTTTCACTCGTTCCGGCCAACTGGAATCTCCTACCACCGGTCATCTACTTTACACAGGTGGTCATTGGAGAGGGAGGGTGGGTCAAAGGAATTGTGTCCTGCACTAATTCACACGTTTTTTTTAGAACTGGCGTACTTAACGAAGAGGTTGTTTATGGCTTTACGCCTCGTCGACGTCGAGGTTATTGGAGACGGGAAAGGACTGAGGGGCAAATAACGGGAAGGAATTCGGCCATTGCCTTTTAAAGGAACCTTCCGGGCATTCGCCTGGAGCGATTTGGGAAAACCATGGAAAACTCAAATCTAGTCGCCCGGGCAGGAATTCGAACCCATGTCCTCCCGAAAGCGAGGCCAGAGCGCTACCACTCACCCACCACGCTGGGTGTAACTTAATGCGTACTGTTATGATAAGTGTATTTTGGTTTATAAAATGTGTTGTTTATGAGTTAGATAGAGGTTATTGTATGTTATTTTGACACTTGCGTCTATGGGGGAACATGTTTACGCCGAGAAAAAAAATCGTTTGTCCGGATAGCAGCAGATCGAAGTTACGCGAAGAATCGGTCAAGAAGTAGCCATATATTAGATTTTACAGTGCCGTTATTACTTCACCATTTAGAGGAGGTGCACAAAGCAACAATTTCAAATGTAACTGTGATAATAGCAGTAGAAGAAATTGAAATTCTACTATTAACTGTTGGTTGATTACGGCTCTTTTCACTTAATAACTCGATATGCATGAAGCAATATTTTTATTAATAATTTAATTAATTGCATCACAACTAGTAATTAAAATTACTATAGCTATAGTCGGGAATCGTTGCTGTTGATTAAAAACAAATTATTAGCTTGGTGACTAATTTGAATGATCGCAGTCACTGGTAATAGTTACAGTTGAAGTCCGATAGTCTACAGCATTAGTCGAAGTCACAGAATCATTTTTATTCGGTTGATGTAACTTCATTTCACAATTAATATCCTCTTCGCGATCGTAAATTGGAATAAAGAAATATGTGATGGCTATTTTGATCCAAAGTTCGCGCAAACACAAAGTTTATAGCTGAGCATTTGTGTTTATTCAAGACTGTGTTCTTATCGAGTATTTAGCCAACAAAAAACAATAATTAACAATGAGACAACATTTCACTCTTGGGTATATGAACAGCCTGTTTATTTGAAGCAAGTTTGAAGTAAATCTTTGTCGCTAAAAGATAGGAGAGTTCTCCGTTACCTCTCGCTTCAGTTCACTTCGTAGTGCGGACACGCATTGTTAGTTTATGTCTTTTACACCTGCGGAAGATTTACTTCACGTAGGAAATGGCAGACTCTTGATTTTATTAACTATTTACTTATAGGTTCAGTTTATATTATGCTGTTAGTGACATAACTCACGTCTTTAACTTAAAGTACAGCGCGTACTTACAGACAACACATTTTGTTCGCTGCTTTGGATGGTCAGCTCACGAGATGTTAACATAATACCTTTTTGAAGGAAACTGGTTCGACTTGCAGCCATAGTTGTCTTATTGCTCATTAGCTCGTGCCAATCACAAAATTAATAGATTATGAAGTTTGTAAAACTCACGTCCAAAACTAACACTGTCTCTCTCAACTGATTAAACGTAAATAGTAGATCAAACGAACTAATTGCTTAAATGAATCCGAACGATAATTTATTAACTAGATGACCCGTGCGAAAATGATGTTAGTAGGTTGAAAGAAGAATTGGATCATTTGTACCAACATCTTTCTGATTTCACTTCAGTTATGCTATCCTGTAGCCCTCTACTGTGATAAACATATGAAGCTCTCCCTTTCCGGAAGCCGAAATGTTACAGACCTCACTGGAATACAACTAAGTTGAACAATACACACACATTGTATTCATATCTCTGTTAAATGTGGTGCTGCCATCAAGTGGTAACGCGATCAATCGTTATGGACGCCAGCGAAACCTAGTGGCTTGGCACCGAACTGTCTCATACGCGTGACTTTATAGTTAATGAGGCAGCGGATAGAACAGCACGTCACCACCTTACTGCTGCAGAAACAGAAAAGTTTCGGTACCCTGTACAGACCTCAAGGCCATTGTTACCGACATGGTTAGGACTGAGTGGGAGAAGAGATGGTTTGCCGACTGCCAGGGAAAGGGACTTTGGTATAGAGCTATCTGCAACAACATAGTAAGCAAGCCATGGTACGCTCAACTAGAACTGAACAGGAAAGAAATTACTCTAATGAACAGACTCAGGACAGGACACACTTTATTACGTGACAAAAAATACGTCATGCGGTTGGTGGATTCGCCGATGTGCCCATCGTGTAATTCTGTAGAGGATATTTATCACTTCATGCTGAGCTGCAAGCAACACCAATCAGCGAGGAAACAACTGCTAGATGATGGTCTGAATATAACTGATATAACTTCTCTGATGCAATCTCTCTCAGTTCCGAGCAAGAAATCGGTCAAGATAATTTCCCTGTATGTTAAATATACTAAAGGTGTAATTTAAAATTCACTCGAATATATTGTATGATGTTATTGGCTGTAATAGCCTTTGGCTAAAGCCATAAAATAAAAAAAAAAAATAAAAAAAATAGTTAAAACCTTTGATCTTTAAGGGTCGAATTTCGAAATATTCCTTTCTTAATTTATGTTGTTACCAAAGCGGAGACCTTAAATCTTTAAAATGATATCTAATTTATCTATTTGAGTTAAATATGAAAGGAGATAAATGGCTCGTGATAAAAAAAAAAAATCTTTTAGAAATTATATATATATTTGAAATTAATTGGTGGAAAATTAAGAATACACTATCTCTTTAAACGAAGGGGGTCACCGATTCAATCTTAAGACAAGCATGGACATTGGACGTGTTTTAAGCAGATTGTATTTACACACTCCTTTCAGTGCAATTTTTTTTTCGGCTTTACGCCTCGTCGACGGCTAAGGTCATTAGAGGCGGGACAGAACTGGGGACAAGGAACGGGAAGGAATTCGGCCATGGCCTTTTTGAACGAAGCATCCCGACATTCGCCTGGATTGATTTGGGGAAACCATGGAAAAACCCAATCTGGATGCCCGGACGGGGATTCGAACCCGCATCCTTCCGAATGCGAGGCCAGAACGTTAACCGTTCACCCACCACGCTCGGTCCTTTCAGTGCAAGGAACAAAGGGTATGATCATCATAACCGCACATCTAAACAGGTAAAAAAAAAATATATTGTTTTGAAACAATACACAACAAGAAGCGTAATAATAACGACGAATGTTTCATTGTGATGAAGTTAGACAGACAGTCAATGAGCTTGACAGTATTAGAAAATTTTCGAATTTTAATACGGCGGTTGTAAGGTATCAAGAAATTAAGAGCGCCTTTCCAAAACGTTATTGACAGATATAACATTAGCAGTCAGTTCCGTCCTGCAGGCTATTGGAAGGTGCGATGTAATGACTGTTAACTGGAAGGAGCGAGGGCGTGTTATGCAAGTTGGCGGCGGTAGTTTGGACACGTGCCGTGGCGCTGCTCGTTAATCTGGCCGGTCGTATCGGCCGCCAGTTACCAACTTGCGGTCGGCGGTCCCGTTATTGCACCTCGGCTACTCGGTCACGTACCGCCCGGATCCGCTAACCAACAAATATTGCGCCCCGTGCGTCACACGCTGACAACCTCAACACGGCAACATCACTACTGTAGTCCCAAAATTTCTCCCCAAATCAGTTAATTCTTCCCCTTTTGGAACAATATTACATCTCACTTGGTAATATTCTGTTCCATTTTTAGGGTGGTTCCCAAAAAGAATCGGAGACCTACAGCCATCATTCACTGTCTATTCATCTGTTACAGGTCTTTAGCGCGTAAAGAAAATCAGTTTCACCCACTTTAATGACATCCAGCCTACAGGTTCAACACCTTTCAACTCAGTACCTCAGGAAACCTTCGGCGGTTCCGAAGACACCGGAATTATTAGTTACACTGGACACCACCACAGCGCTGCCTTGCTAACCAGGAAATTTCAAATGAATAACTGCATTGACTTCATTTGAACTAATATTGTTAAAAGTTGTAAATTTCATTTAAATAACCGAATTTGATTTTAACTGCACTTTATTGTTAAAAGAAAGTGTAACTGATATGCCACCTAAAATGCAACTGTCTGTTGCGTATCAGACGTAAAAATTATCATGCAAGGCAGTGATTATAGTATATATATATAAGAGAAATATATTGTGACGTTCCTATAATTATATATGTAGCTTTTTGTTCATTTACGACGATTAGATTCAGAAATTCATGTAAAGAAAAGAGCATCTGACATTTGATTTTTTTTTTTTTTTTTTTTGACAGAAGATAACGAACAGGAAATTTTATTAAAACTCAAACAAAGTTTACACGAAACGTAGGTAATCACGTAATAAAGCAATCAAATAAATAATAGTTATTCGTTTTTCAAATTATACTTTGCTTATAAACTTTTTAATGGCAATTAAAATTTCCTATCCAAATATTGTTTTAACTTTTAAGCTTTTAAAATGTTGTTTAAAAACATCCTAGGCAAATACTCAGAGAAGATGATCGGAGGATGATTCCTCATATCATAAAAATATCAATAAAAAGATAATGATTATTCGTTTTTCCTTAGAAGCTTTTACAGAATAAATTCTTACTACCACCATAGGTAATACCCATAATTTTCGACGGGAGTTTAATCTAGTTCTCAAATATGCAAATAATATGTATTTCGCTGACTCAAAACCGAATACGTTGCTCAAAATTACATTCTATGGGGGTTTCATAGAATCAAAAGGCAGCGAAAAAATTTTCTCTCGTAAATTAAGATATGAATGGCCGTTAAAAGTTGTCGGTTTGTTACCCAGTCTGTTTAAAAAACTGTTGTATCTGAGAGACTTGAAATCTGTCTGCAATATCAATCATTCCTGTATTTAAACGTATCTAAAGTGTCTGAGGTTTTTTTGCTATTAAACTGAAGTGCATTGCTTCATAAAGTGCCTGTAATAAATATGATTTGCACTGAAGGAGAGCATTCACAGTGGGAGCGGCAACGTGGTGTGGGGTGAAACAAAGTGCGCTACCTAATATGCAAAGGGGCCAGACAGTGGTCTTTGTGCGAAGTAACAGCTGTCTTCACAAAAACATGCTAGATATGCATTTAAGTCACTACAATTCGGAACCCTAATGGCATGAAACTTTAACTCACACGATTTTTTACAGCTGCATTGCTACAATGCTATTCACATAATTCTTGCAAATGGAACAAAACTAAACTCGATTCTTTGCACTCAAAGCATTTAGTTACTTGTCATTTCGCTGAGACTGATCCGTCGACAGTTAATACTGTGTGGTAATAGTTTCTCACTGCGGTGAGAATTTTTATTGTTTGTCCTAATGTTCAAGTTCTGAGCAAATCTTAGCCATCTACGGAAGATTTGCCATAATCTCTTCCCTGCTGAAATGTTTCTAGGGGGTGTGGATTAATCACGGAAATTTATTTAATTACTCATCGCATTCTATTTAATCTATTCGTATTTGTACATATTCACGTATTTGCTTGATTTAAATTTCAGTTGAATACTATGATCAATTCAATTGCTTCAGGACAAGCGTCGTTTCAAAAGAAGAAAGTGGTGATGAACTCATTTGAGCGGGTCTCAATGTCCCCAGTTATCGGCTAATCCTTTTGTAATGATGAGACGAACTATCGGATTCGATCTTTCTGTCGAATGTTGTAAACAAAATGATATATATATATATATCGCTGGCATTAAAATACCTTAAAACCGTAGCTAGAACACGATTCCCCGAGCACTAGGATTGAGCCTGGGTCGCTTGAACATCCAATCTGTTGAATCAGAAATAAAATAATTTACTTTAAATTTCTTAGTAACCGAAGTTTCAAGTTAAGCTCATTTCTTATCTATCAAGGATCAAGCACCTGAAAATAGAAGACTTTCAGTTCAGTGTCGAATCCTAAAAAAGGAATCGTACTAGTGTATCTCATGCACATACAACAAATTGAGGTGATGTTAAAAATTCTAACCATGCTATGATTTTGGCCACACGGAGCCAGCAGAAAATAGCATCTTATTCAAAAAAGTCAAGCCTATAGTCTGCGCAGGGTGACGTTCATCATTACGTTAGATCTTCATCTTACGCAATGACAATCAGCTGTAAAACGTGAAGCTCTTGGTAATACTTTTCATTGTCGCGACAGTTGTCCATTGCGCTTCGGTCTTCTGCCACGTACGCAGTGGTTTCTTTCTCACTGCTGTGCTTCCATTTTTCATATACACCGACTTCCTTGCTTTGCTTTGCTGTGTGGACCGCCCCAAATGCTTCACATATTGCCTTCTACCTGATCTGACTAGCTACGCCGAAAACCTATCCATAATTCCTTTCTTTTTGGTGGGCTCCCATGTTCCATATACACCGGTAAAAATCACAAAACTTAACAGATCTTTATCCCTTTCGCCTCTAATCACGGATAATACCGACGGTAGCACAGATATCTTCAGAATCAGTTTAGAAACATAATAATATACAAAACTTGTAGAGTACTTCTGGAAAAAAAAAAAAAATTCTCCTCAGGTCATGCTCAAAATATCTTCAACATACTTAGACAGCATTTCCTTGCTGTATTATGTTCGTTACGATCATTTGCACAACTGTTATTGATAGAGGATAAAAAGATCTGGATATCAGCAATATGATATTCATTGTGTAGCAAAAATTCTGATGCGTTTGGTTCTGTAGTCATTTTGCATTTAAAAATTCAAATATATTGGTCGGATTCGCACCAGTTTGATAAAGACTCAAACTTCGTATTGGGGCAATAATCTTATTCACCCAATTTAGTGCTGGACTTCTAAAAGTGTCTGAAAAGTTTTAATATATAACTCAATGTGTGTTCATTTTAGGCTTATGATTTTAATCTCCAGCGACACATGATACTTTAAAAGAAATGGAGATCATTACAGAAGGGGGAGGATTATGGACAAGGAGCAGGAAGGAAAACCAGCACTACATTTATAACAGATATTATCATGGAGAACCAAAAAAAAAAAAAAAAAAAAAAAAAAAAAAAAAAAAAAAAAAAAAAAAAAACGAAATCTAGATGGCCATGCCGGGAATCGAGCTCGGGTGCTCCCAAATATCAGTGAAGAAAGTTTTCGCTGACGTAACCAGTGTTGGTGAGATAAAAAGTCGTATTCAAATTCTACTCGCCATTCCTCCTAATTGTAAAAGTGCTTTTTTGTGTTGCGTGACAACGCGTTTAACTTGTAGTAATGGATACTAAAGCGTCATCGCTTGTTTCAGCAAAAAGCTTCGGCTCGTTAACGCAGTAGCAAACAGACCCAGCGGCATGAAACTTGAGTGCCGAATAATTTAAAGACGAGAAAGTACGGCGCAAAGTTCTTCATTAATTGAGCTGTTTAACTGCAGGCTTTAGACAACAAGGGAACAGTGAACTTCATGGCATCAGAGTTCAATGTCGAGGAGCTACTCGACTTTGAACAAAGCAATTACCAAACTAAAGTTGAGAAAACACCGACCTTTAACAGTTAATTTTATCACGTTAAATTGAAGATAAATGTTAAGATCGTAGGAGAAGGTGAAGGTGAAGGTGAATGATAAGATGAGTGTAGCAACCCGTTGGATTAACATTGTAATTCGGGTCAGATTATGCCTGATTCGTAAAACTTTCGCAGCAGTAGTACCTCATGCACCGTTCATACTGCAATAGGTCACTTTTCTCTGCCGTCACATCAGTTACAATTGTGTTTGATTGGAGTCTGTGAACTGTTAACAACAAAACGCACGAGCAATGCTGTTTGCTCGACCACAGACATTTCGTCTGCAAGCCGGAAGCGCAGTGTCAGCAGTACACAGAATATCATGCATGCTTGATGACCATCGACCCGTCTTCCAACCAGGTGGCCGCTGAGTACAGCTGGTGGACGACTCCTTTTGATCCACAGTCAGTTATTTCCTGCTCTTTGTCTAATTTGAGAGGTGTTTATTTAATAACAGTAAAGATCTGAGTGGTCAAAGACAAAAAAGCAATGATAAAAACATTTCGCTCAAACTTTTTTTTTTTTTACTTATGGCTTTACGCCCCGTCGACGTCGAGGACACTAGAGGCTGGATGGATTTGGGGACAAGGAACGGGAAGGAATTCGGCAATGGTATTTTGAAGGAATCATCCCGGAGTGGAGTGATTTTGGAAAACCATGGAAAACCCAAATCTGGATACCCGGACGAGGATTCGATCCCACGTCCTCCCGAATGCGAGGCCAGAGCGTTAAACGTTAACCCACCACTGTCCGTAAACCTTTCTTCTGCTTTCTTATTAAGTGAAAACGTCTATAGGCGCGTTATGCGATGTTTGTAGAGCGGTAAGTCTAAGAGTTCGCATATGATATGCGCGTTGGACGCTTTTTGGATGGGTAAAATCTTATGATTTCGCGTCACCAACATGCTAATCTTAACAGTATATTTGTAGCTGTAAGTATGACGTGTTGCGCTTGGACAGCAGCGAAAGTTTTCATTATTCTTGAACCTAATATATAAAAACGAATGTTTGTTTTCCACCAATATTCTTCATACAAACGCAGTTTTTATCCGATTTTTATAGTGGTTGACACACGTATACTTCGAAGGAATGCAGTCTGGTAGCTCAACGGTTAAGGCGGTTTCTTCCGATAGTTTTTCTCTCCGGTTGCGCATTCAAATCCCGTGGTGAGAAGGAATTTTTAAGAGTTGTACTTGATTATATGAGCTACACCGGGACGTTCCGTGGTTCTGATTCTATGTTAAACTGTGGGCCCCTTAGGAAAGGAATTGGCCTTCCTGCCTCTGACACAATAATTTGGTACATCTCCTTCGGGAAGATTCGACCAAACTTCGGATTGTGGACTAAGTTAGAGTTTTAGTTTTTGAAGTGAAAACTTCTTTAGCCACGTTGGCCGATTTTTGGATGGGTAAAATCTTATGAGTTCGCGTCACCGACATGCTAATGTATATTTATTGTTTTAAGTTTTCACTTCTGTCGGCAGTCCGTAATGACTGCCAATTTGTTTTTTTTTTCCCCTAATGGCTTTACGCCTCGTCGACGTCAAGGTCCTTAAAGGCGGGAAAGGACAGGGGAATAGGAACGGTAAGGAATTCGGCCACGGCCTTATGTAGGGAGAATCCCAGCATTCGCCTGGAGTGATTTGGAGAAACAATGGAAAACCGAAATCTGGGATTTTGCAATACGAGGCCAGAGTGTTACTGTTCACCCACCACGCTCGGTAAATTCTTCTTCTTTTACCCTATAGTCAACAGTTTATTCCTTTTTTTGTAGCAGCAATAAACACTTAAAGTGAATCAAGTGATGAAAATCAGACATGAACATAACTACCTGTAGAAAGAACAGCAGGTGATTTTCGCACCCACATGAACGGCAGTGGACAGCGATCACATAGGGTGGCCAGAAGTGAAAGACAGGAGCTCCAAGGTTAGCGGGACATTTGCAGTCCGGTGAAAATCTGTATGGCTTGAATGAGGTATGGGTTGTCGTGGAAGGATTTACTGAGGATCTATTTTTGTCTGACAAATATAGAAAAAGTATCAGGTAGTCATCCAATCCCGATCATGATATGTGAACGAAAAGTGGGGAGAAAGATGTATGAGCATAGATGTAAATCACTCGATCGTTTGTTTTTGTGTGTTCTATGAGATCATCATGTGAACTGGTGAATTCTCGAAGACGATTGGCTCCGATGATTATCTGTGGTGGTCAATTTTCTGAAGACTATTCTGGATGACCGGGCTGGGACGAGCTGAGCTACAGCGGACAACTTTTGCCTCGTCACCGAAGAAGACAGACGTATGGGAATGATCTCATCATTCGCAGACAAGAAAAGTTAGTTGTCGGCCACCTACGGCTGCATTACCGAGACAATCTGTTAAAATAAGTTTATGAACAGTATACTGTGACAGAAAAGTAAAAATAATGTAGAGTGTGATTTTACGCAACATCAGGAGACTTCATAATACTGTAATACGATTATTTCCGACTGCTGCATTGTTTCTGCAATTAATACTCCAGTACGCGTACACGCACCTGTAAGAGGCAACTTGTCAGATAGGATGTTCTCATGTCTCATGATTTTTGCCCAATTGAGCTAGCCCGGACAGAACATACATTTTTTTTTTTTTTAAGAATTCAACTTGTTGAATTTTAAATGTTTGTTCGAATGTGCAGTGCCCGAATAAAAATTTAGTGTTACACTTTTTTTAAACAGAGTTGGACTGTTTTTAATCACTTTTTTTTATAATAGAAAGTAACTAACATTTCATATTTATTCATTAAGAGATCATAATTAGGATATGATAAAATAAATGTTTCATTACATAAAAATTAATTGGTTCTGTGCAAAACTGATACTATCTCACCGAAAATACTACAACGAAAAGTTTAAATGACCTCAATGCCACAAGTTTTGATATTCAGGACTAAATATAAAATTATAATAAGATTTAGCAATTACGTAAGCACAAGAAGTGTACAGTTGCAATCCAGTGATCTGTTGTGGTATTTCTGTTACTCGGTGCCGCGCTGACGTGTTGTTCTAATGATAATTAATGGTTAATTCCATTTTTACTATCCTCAGGTCCATAGCGGTGGGATGCGAGGAGGAAGAGCTCTGTATTCGCTTTCGAGGCCTCGGTAGACAATACTGGGGTGCACGGCTCGCGGAACGCCCCACCCGCTAACCCTCAACGAGTTATCTCATTGGACAGCAGGCTGGTGGGCTATTGGACTTCCAGAAAATGTCTTCAACTTGGTCATGACTGAACTGCGGTCAACCACGCCCCAAGCAGTACCTCTGGCGACAGTGTAACACCGACGCCTCTTCTATCGACTAAAATCTAACTTTTATTCCTTATAATTATTTCGGATGATATTAGCCATTTTTCTTTACAACTCTACATACTCATTATAATCTATGTTTGCAAATATCTGTTTCATTTACTGTCTTGTTTGTTTTTCTTACAGTTCTTCCATTTCATTGTGCTCTTCGTTTACCAATTAAACATTCCCGTATGTGTTAAAATACAGCTCATTTTTCTTTTTTCTCATTCTTGTACTTCCCCCCGTGCATTTAATTTTCAATACAAGCTGTATCGCTTGAATCCAACCACTCATTTTTTCCCCGTCCTTTCTCGTAAAACCTTTATTTTCGCGAAGTGTTGTGTTCCAGAAATACAGCTTTAGAGAAAAAAAATTCCTCATTTTGGGGTACATATTTGATGTAAAGAGGATACAAAAACTTGTTTTCAAAAAATTATTAGTTTTTATACCTTATTTTCCTATTGCAAGTATTTTTCTAGACATTTCATTGGTTTTTTTATGTGTAGTATAAATTCTTTTCTCCATGTTTCTGAATTACACACAGTAATTTATGTAAATCTTTAGACTTATAAAACAACAAACAAAACATCTAAAAAAAAAAAACAAAAAAAATCGTGATAGGATTCTTTTTCTCTGGATCTTAATTGCATACCCGAATTTATATTTAATTTCATGAGCTGCTTCTTTTACTCAATACCAGATGATTGTCATAGTGCTAGATTTGTGATTGATTTATTGATCTATCAGTGATGCAGGACAAAGAATCCTCAGGTTCCACTATGCCCTTTCCTGTTCAATGACGTAAGACAGTAGTCGACAAACCGTGGCTCCGGAGCCGCATGCAGCTCTTCGAAGATATTATAGCGGCTCTTTATAATATTTTTTTTGTACATCTTTACCGGCAATAGTACCTGAGAATATAGAAAGAAAAAATGCACTTTTCTTTCAAAGGACATGTTAACTGTTCTCAAAAAATTACAAAAAACAGACGATACTATTTTCAGTACTTGGAAGAGTTTGCCGATTCATGAGTTCAAAAAGTTTGCATTTGGTGTTCTTAGTATCTTTGGCTCGACACAAACGTTTTTCAATATGAACCTTATTAAAAGTGAACTGAGAACCTAAATAATTCAAGAGAACTTGGATTCAAGTGTGAAATTAAAAACAACTAGGCTACGCGCTTAACATCATAAGACTTCCCAAGTAAATGGTGTATTTATTATTGAATAAATTATTTATTAAAATATAACTAGGCCTATGGCTCTTATAAATTTTTCCCGACGTCTTTAAAAGTGAAATTGGCTCTAAGCCTTGAAAGTTTGCCGACCACTGACCTCAGATGTCATTCGAAATTATCTCTTTGCTTAAAAATTGGATATTCCATCAGGGATACAACATTATTGTGGAAATATGGGTCAACATGCGCAGAAAGTAGCTTGGAGGGCCGTCATCGTTATTATTTCTAGAACCTGTGTACGAATACTCTATCTTCAATTTCCAACAGCTAAGGAAATGTCACAGAAACAATCCTTTTAAAAGTGGCGCAAGTCTCTTGGCTGTTTAGTGATAATAAGTTATGACATATTGTTCCGAGCCAAGTGTGCACTCTACTCTGTGTATTAACTTTCTGAAGCAACATGGCTTCTTTCCTTTTGTGCGTTGGTGATTAATTTTTCTTAAAAAAAAAAACAAAAAAAAAAAATCAAGTGACTTTGTCAGTATACATGTTATAATGAAACGCATAATATATACAATTTACCCTGAGATTTGTGAAACCCAAAAGAGATACAAGGTAATTTTGGCTTTTGTGTACGTTATGCTGACAAAGCAACACAATTAAGAAATTTTAGTATATACTTTACCAAAACATGTCTTGCATAATTTTAAAGTCACGTAGTTCGTTTATTTTCATCTCAATGATCCACAACAACGAAAAGACATTTGCTTTAAAAAAGTGAAGTTAATACACACTATACAATATAGACGTAGCTCAAAACAAGATCTGATAACTTTTATCAGAAAACAGACACGAGACTTGGCACTATTTTAACAAAAATAGTTTTTTGTAAAAGCAGTCTGATGGCTCTCTGGTTAAAGGAACTGACAGGAGATTGACTCCTGGTCTGTGCTAAGGTTTTCACGTAACCCGACCTTCACTTCTGGCATAGCGTAGTGAGTGTATGTGAAGGACGTCACAATGCTTCCGCCGAGCTAGGACCGGCGGCTACGATAGGGCGGATTGCGCAGTAGGTACGAAACTCTGTCCACTCGATTATCACATCAAACTATTGTTATTTATATATTTTTGTAGGTTAATGTCTCTAATCTTTGTACATCGTTATTTGCATTTCATACTATACTCGCTGATACCGTATTTTTAAAGACTTAGAACTACTTTCGGCAATGAGCACGCTTATTTCAAACGATGGGTTAGGATCCGTTTCTTTATGGGCGAGCGATGCTGTGCCTGCATTACAATAACTTCCGAACTAATTTTAAGAAGAAAGTAAAATTTAATGTGTTAGTTAAACGTGCTGATCTCTATGTATAACAGAAATTTGAAGTATTTAGCTCTTCCTCTTCAAAGCAATTGACGTGTAAATATGCGCCGAAACGTTTCACGTTTAGGGTTGTCATTAGATAAATCACCAATAACGAAATTTTCTTAAGACTGGGGGATGAAACTATAAATGTGTACCAAATTAATAGTTTCTATGACAGCGGGAAGTAGTGTGAAATTATAATGACGGAGCATTGTAATCGGTTAAAAATCGGTTTCTTTGGAAGTTAGTGAAATTCAAAGTACAACTTCACACAGTAGAAAAACTTAATAAACTCCATTTGCAATGAAATCTGGGGTGTATAAAGAGATAAGGATAAAAAGTGTTTTCGCGTTTGGGGTGGATAAGGAGGTAGACATAAGGAAACTCACTGTTTTTAGTCTTTTCTTATATGTGTGTGCAAAATCTAATCTGTGTACCAAATTTCAGCTTTTAACGACTACGAGAAGTACTTTAGACTTTTTATGATCATAATTGAGTGGAAAAATCGGTAAAATTTGCTCATCAATAAATTCCAAAATAAGAACAAGAACGAAACAAAATTTATAGTGTTTGCTAAGATTGCTGATATCTATGTACAATAGAAATGTGAGGCTTGTAGCGTCATCTAGACTGAAGATATTAAGGTACAATAATGTCCCGAATCACTTACAGTAAAGGGAAGGCAGTTCCGCCGTTGTCTCGGCTAGCTATTTGCATCAGCTAAAAGTGAGAAGCGTAGAGGATTCTACACCGGTTTACCTTAGATACTCACAATGTCTTAATAGCTAGACTCGATTTTTTTTTTTTTTTTTTTTTGTAAAAAAACAACAATATTACCATCTCATTTACCGAAGACATTAAACATCCAATAATTCCACAAAAATACCATACTTATCGCAGATGAACGTTAACCTGTTTAATGTCGTAACAATCGGCCGAATATTCAAGGATTTGTTTTTTATGTAAGCAAACAAAAAAAAAAAAAAAATGTGAATTTCCAATCCATGTCAGAGTGGTACCGTAAAATTAACAAGCCAAATGTCAATTGGTTCCCTGTTTTTCCAAAAGCGCCGGTATACTCGACACGCTGAAAGTTGAACGTTCGCAAACACGCCGCCGCTGCACGATCTGATGTCGCGTATTGAATTTCAGCGCTTCGCTACACGAACCCCACTGTCAATGGCAAACAAAAGAGTTTTGTTGCGTCGTTTTATGCACAATTTTCACATACTTTTTGCGACCTGCTATGACAACTGCAACAAACCATCCATCATCTGTAAAGGATCATTACTTATCCCCTGGTCGTAAAATTTGCGATTTTCACTTAAAAAAGAGGTAGTTTAATTTGAACTGCAGTAAAGACTCAATCTTTCAAAGAGATAATTCTTTCTGTATTTCCCTTTTACAAGATGGGACGTCGCAAATGAATGAGACTCAGTGACAGAGATTGGAAGATGAGCGAAGCGTAGGCAGATAGTGGCATTTCACTGGAGTGTAATCTGATGGGCAGAGAGAGGCACAGTTCCGTCCGTTTGCTAGAGGTTTTATTCAGGGCGTGTCCTTTGGACGAAATTGTATTAGAGTCGGTAAGTGTTTAGCAGGGAACGCTAGAAGACAGCAGCGGGCCCTGAAGTAATGCAAATTTGTTCCAAGCGAAATGGGTCCCGCCCTGACTGCCTGCTGGGTAATCCCTCGCGAGTCGCTCGTGTAAATTAAATGAATACCCGCCCTGAAATACTGCCGGAAGAAACTCGCGTCCATTATTTTTAAAGTCACAAAGTGCTGATTATTATAACCGAGCAGAAAGAACAGCTTTCCAAAAACTGAAGCGCTGCAAAAATGAAATTCCACAGTACACGATGAGCATGATCACAAAGAGAAACTTTCAAAAAATGGCGGTGCACAAAATTTTGACGTGTTTGTGGTTTACCTTTTTTTTGTTTCTTTTGATGTAGTTTCGTTGTTGAATGTTTATCAGTGCAACGGCAAAACGACATTGATTTTTTTCTAGAAATTGTCTATGGTGATTCTCGAAGATCACTTTTGACATTGCTAACAACAGTATATGATCGATAAACTACAACAAAATTCTGCTCAATCTGATGTTATGGACAAGGCAGATACAAGATTTCTGTTTTTCATATAGTGCAAATGTGTGAATATTATTATAATTTTTTCCAAAGAAGAGTAAGCTATAACCAACAAATTTATTGCCCTGGCAGATAAATAGTATGTTGCTTCTTAAAACATTAGTTTATAAGTTCTAATGAAATTGTTCATGTCACGGATATCATTTCATGCACGTTATATTCGTACTACCAGTTATTAGTAAATAAGTAAAGACATTTTATATGCTTCATAAAGTCCTCATACTCACGAGTTTTAACTTCAGTACACATCACTAACAGTCGTTTTGAAACAGCCCACTATTTTAAGGTAAGGGATTTGGAAAGCTGTCTGCGCTTTTCCACGCAAATAGAAGCATACGTTCATTATTTAGTTAGTGTAAACATTATTAAAAAGTGAGTCACCAGTTATATCCAAAAAACGAATAACGTGAATAAATAGAATTCCTGTATATGTATGATTCATACGTTCACATTCAGGAGAATATCTTTAGAATATGATCATATTCTGCCCCATTACAGAAAAATGCTAATAGTAAATAGACAGAGTCGTCTATAGTAAGAACGGAAGATTCCCCTGCGTATGATTGCGATGAAATCTTCAGGGGTGTACAGCCGGGTTGTGTTGCAAAAACACGATATTTCAACGGCTAGCTCCACCGTCTTTCTCAGTTGTGAAATCATGTGTACAGGCCTGCAAAATACAACAGTTCACCCGTGAGTACTTCATTTCGTACGTTTATCGGTCTAATGTCGAACGGTTCCTAGTAAAAACATGATACCGGTTTCCTCTTTCCACTGTTATTGCGGGAACTTGAAATATTTCGCTTTTCCTTCATGTGACAGCGCAGTCTCTCTTAAACTTCATCTTCCAAATATCCCTCCTTCAATTATGTCCTGCTGTTCGACCTCATGTTCACTCAGTTTTATTGGGAAATCATTGTTCCATAATTCAAAGATCTTCAACAGGAAAACAAAATAATATGATAATTCATAAAACAGACTAACATAGTGCTCGCCTCCAACGGATTCAAAGGAATGAAGAGCCTTTTTTATTTACATATGACTTTACGCCTCGTCGACGTCGAGGTCATTTGAGGCGGAATGGAATTGGGGGACAAGGAACTGGAAGGAATTCGACCATGGCCTTTTGAAGAAAGCATACCAGGCATTTGCGTAGAGTGATTTGGGGGTACAATGGATACCCAGAAGGAGATTCGTACCCGCGTCCTTCCGAATGCGAGGCCAGAGCGTTACCGCTTATCCACACGCTCGGTGGGAATAAGAAAGTTCTGAAAATCTTTGTTTAATGATGATGTATAAATTGCGTCTATTTGATAATATCAAGTGAAAGTGTGTATTGTGAAGATATTTTTTGCTACGAATGAGATTTCAGGCAAGTAATACCATGAATAGCGAGAAAGACTGCAATAAACAGAAATGTCATAATTCCAATTAAAAGCCTTTCAGATGCATTCACAGGTCCTTGAAAGAGTCTAACAACTATTTTTAAGCTAACTACCTGCAAATCGGTATACAAAGCAGAATTCATTCATAAGGCGCTGTCTTAATTCCGTTGTTAGCCAACGATATTGCCAATAAGTAAAAAAAGCAAAATTACAAAATTAAAGGAAAAAAATTGACGCAAATGGTCATACATGGATGGCATTGAAAAATTTTGGACGTTACCTTAAATGGCAGTGCTGGTTGCAAACTAAGAAATACATAATTATAAAAAACCTTGGTGATGATTTCTCTCGCTCTCTTTTCTTATCATATCTATAAATTTATTTATCTCAACAATACACAATAGTTTATTTTCGGTTCTGGTAGACTTTCAGAAAACCTCGTATATGAAAATATTAAAATCAGTTTCATCTCTTAACAAAATGAATTTTACTAAATGAACATTCTATTAATCTTTAGATAATCCAGATCAGAATTTAACTGATATATAATGAATTTTATGGATTAATCAACGGTGAACCGTCGCTATCCTTTTTGAAACAAGAGTTTAACTTTCTTGAGTCATAAATTCTAACTGTGCTTTGAGCAAGAGTATGGGTTCCATGAATGCCGTATATCGAATCTGTTATGTCGCATAATTGTTATCTTCTAATAATTACTCTGACTGTCGCACTAGTCGATACGCATGCCTTCAGTCGATTCTGTTATTTCTATATCCAAGATCCCAAAAGTAAGTAACAAAATTTTGAACTCATGGAATGCCTCAATTAAAACCCTAAAGAGCGAACATAACAGTTGACCTATAATCATCGTTAAGATAGCACGAATCATGTGTCAACACATTCTGGGTCAGAATCAGGTCACAATCACTAAAAGTAAGTGAAGAGCAGGGTTAGGGAAGAAAACCACTGGGCGGAAGGTTTTACTCTGTGGAGGAGATGAGGTAAGTGGTGGCCGAGATGAAGGACTAGTTGGCTTCATAAGATTAAAAGCCAAGCCCGCTGGCGGCGAGATTAAAAGGACGACGCTTTGCTGTTCTTCCAGGCGTGGGCGTCAGCCAAAAGGCGAACATAGAGCCCACAAAATAGCCTCGTCCTCTCTGCGTCTGGAGAGACCTCAAACAACTACACACGCCACAAACCAGCTTACCCTTGTGAACAATTTTTGGACGTGTTAGGAGACTCAAACCACGGCGGATGGCAGTCTGGTTCTTTCCCCCACTTCCCTGTGACTAACTATGAGGTGTGTTGTCTTGGCTTTGTAGCAACAGACCTTTTTACTACTTCAACTGAAGAAATTATCTTACGCACCTCTGGTACTCAAGAGTATTAAATGTAGGCTCAGCGTTTGTATGTAAGTTCAATTAATATCAGTATGTGTAAATCCTGCTTAAAAAGCTATGAGATGCTGTCGCCATAGCGATTGCTTAAGTTATTTGAAAGTCGCGCATGTCAAACAATCTGCATTTTTTATTATTATTATTATTAAGAAGTTAATGAGCATTTGTGACGAATCGGTTTGAGTAGAAATTTGGTGAATCTTTGAAGTACCTATATCAAAAGTCTAACCTCCGTTTTCCATGTAGTAGCAACATTTTTATGGAGACAGGTGGGTGAGTGGTAATGCTCGGGGACTAGCATTCCGGAGGACGCGGATTCAAATCCCCGTTTGGACATCCTGATGTCTGCTTTCTTGGTTTCCAGCCTCTGATGAATGCAATGAGATGTAAAGACCGAAGCTAAAAAATAAATAAAAAATAAAACAAAATAAAAAAGCCATATACTTCAATAACTTGAGTAAGAAATACCTGTGGGACTTGGCGTCGGAGAAGAAAAGCGATAGCCATCATCTGTTACCTATTTACGTCCATCTTTGATTAAATCAGAATCGCAGGAAGCATAATGGCCAATATTTTGCATTAAATCATACATTGTAAGGACTTCTTTATAAAGTTTGTCTTTGTAGCTTTTTAATAACCATAAATTCGCTGTTAAAATCTTAATACTGCTTGCATGTTGCAAAGAGAGATTTGTTTCTATAGCATATGAGATTCAGCATGCCGAAGAAAAAAAAATACTTTTTATGACCGAAATTTAAAAATTTCTGAATGATAGTATTTAACAAAAAATTTCGTAATCGTCGTAAAGATAATATATTATTATGAACGAAATATTATAAGGTTTATGTGCATGAAAAATTATTCTTGTTTACTTTTCAAGTGCAATATTTTTTTCAAAGAGAGTATAAAATACGCCGAACGTTTGGTAGTAAATTGAATTGGTAGGGATGTTTTATTTAAAGACCATATTTTACTGATGATGTTAATCATAGTTTTATCAGTAGATTGCGTCACTATAGGTTTTTACCACGTTGCCTTATACTTTTTATAAGCTCCTTTATTCATTTATTAGTATTACGCTAAAGATTCTGACCACTCAGTTTCTTCTTTCCAGCATAACGTAGGAGTTGATCCGAAATAATTTCACCGTCTGCTTCCTGCTCAGAGCTCTGGCGTGGCTGTTGTGCGGTGCGGTATCGCGGGCCGGTGAGGGGCTGGCAGCTAAGTGGTCTCGCGTTACGGCGGCCAGCTCTCCACAGCCGATGAAAGCCGACCATCTGCGCGCCTCTGGAGGACGCTCTTAGTGGTTACCTCGGCGCTCCAGGGGCGTCAGCCACCACACGTACTCACTACGAGGGAGGCAGCAGGTGGACACTTAACATAGCTGGTTATCTCGAGACACACTGGGAGTTAGTTAAGAAACATTTTGACCTCGTACATCAATCGCAGTTAAAAAATAAGATATTTCAATATATATATATATAGCGCAAATTTATTTATTATTTTTGGAAATCTAAATCAGACAAATAGCTTTAAATTCATCTTCACGTTCTTTATAATTCACTAATGAAAGCCCGTGACGGAGTTTTGGGTACGGCCACGGGTCTAGGATAGTTCTAGTTTCTAGGGTAAAATGTCAACTTATTGACGTGATCTGGCTGACATACGCAGCTGACCTGTGTTTCACCCTAAGGAATCCCTCTGCAGAATTTAAAAAAATATGTAAATAACGTCCCAGACCCCGTGAACACGCCCCCAACGCATAAAGCAAAAAACGTAATTAAAAAGTTTCCCTCGTTTTTACTTTTAATAGCCATAACGTCAAGTCTGGTGTAACCTCAAGTCTGATGTCAAATGTAAATATCTACATTCTTAAAGATTCGAGAAATCCAGAAGTTCACGGTCAGTCATCAGCGGGTAGAGCGGCTTGTATAACGTCTTCACTGCAAAACCATCATACGGCAGTCGGTCAGCAGGCCAACTGTAGCATAGATACTGTCGCGGCACTGGCAGTATCTTAGCCAGCCGCCCTTGTTTCCAACCTTAACTGTCGCAGAGATTTTTTTCCCGGGGATAAAACCCTGGCACTTTTTTCCCTCTGCCCTGACTCTTCTTTCAAAAGTTTTGTCTATCTTATCCGATGGACCCATGTAAACGGGTCTACGCCTGGACGCATGGAATACATCACAATCCCGTTCCTGCGATCAAATATAGATTTACTAACGTAATGCATGTGCAGAGGCGAGCAGTAGAAACAGGAAGGCCGCCATGCTTGGAGGAGCGGGTTTTAGGGTCTCCACCATTTTTAAAAAAAAAGTTATTTTGAAATATATTTTTTTTAAAACTGCAATTAGTGTACAAGGTGTGTGTGACTTCGTTACCACTGTCGGCCTTAAAATTGTTGCGTTCCTGTTTGTGGATTGAAAGCGTCAGTTTCCATTAGTCACTGAGAAAGTTTCTTATATATTTTATCATTAAGTCTTATTTCAATAGATTTTTTTTATGAAAGACACCCATTGGCCGGCTGGCGTTTGTCGGCTTTGACAGTGAAGACTGCATATAAGCCTATCCGTCCACTGATGACTGTCAGTGTACTTCTGGGTTTTTTGAAAACAGTTTCATGACAAAGACAACAGAGAACGTTGTCGAAACATTATCTCTTTATGACTCAATTGGCTGCAAACTCGGGAAGACAATACTGTATTTACAAGCTGAGAAAATTGCTGTTGACACATCTCATACATTCTAAACAGCTGTTACAAAATAAAGGTTCGTTCCGAGATATTGAAATTTTGAGCAATATTCTCTACAGAAATAAGGAATTATCAGAGTTTCCGCCAGGCTGAACGACTTCGTTTTACGAACTTAGACGATTCTTGTAGAGCTGTCTAGGGAACTTAATTCCGACGATCCTGATGTCGCGGAAGCCCACGAGCGACAGCCTGGGAATTCATTAGTAGCCTCCATACATCACGCCGGGTTTCATAAGGCTCAGTCAGCCCACCTGCCCCCACAGCCTTCAATTAGCAACGCGGAGTTCAGCGGCGGAATTTTCTTTCTCGCTCTTTACTCTTTCCATTATGCTGCTGGGTGACGAGAAGAGACTCGCTGAATTATTAATCTCGGGTTCGACACGTCCACAAAGAGCCTGGTAGAGAACAAAGCGAGAGAGTAGGAAAGAGAGAGGCAGTAAATTCTAAAACGACTGCTGAAGAGAAAGAGATAAAAAAAAAAAAAAAATACGACAGCCAAACTAAGTACATGAAGAGGGTGCTACACATAGACTATATTCTTTCCCTCGATCCCTAATTCAAGTGTGGGAGCCTTCTTTATTGTTTGATGATAAAAATTTGTTCAAATTTGAAGATTCCACAAAAGCCAAAAACGTTTTGTTTCACCTTTTACAATAGAATGTACTACTTGGATACTAGTCATCACTTTATAAGAACCCACTATTTTAAAACGTCGGATAAACGCTGTAACTGTTCAATATGGATACATTGAATGTTGTAGTCACTTTTTTTTGCCTATGGCTTTGGCTCGTCGACGTCGAGGTCATCAGAGCCAGGAGAGAACTGGCGACTAGGACTGGAAATGAATTCGGCAATGGCATTGTGAATGAACCATCCCGACATCAGTAGAACTATCAGATGTCTAAAAGGATTAAAACTTATATTCACACTATCACTGTATGGGTCTAAGGCCGCAATTAGAAGAGAAATATGCGTTAAATTAAAAAGAGCCTAGTAGGACATTTAAGCTACAATCTGAACAGGGGATTCTTAGTCTTAAAGCAAGTAACGAGAAAAGTGTATATTACGATTAACGTAACTTTAGCAGCGGACAGTGAAACTCAAGCACTCTGAACAGCGTAGGGCTAGGAATCAGCTCTCCAGGTCGAGGTATTCCACCAAGAGTATGAGCAGGAAATGTGCTGAGTCGTGTGGCGAGGCGCAGTTATGTGAGCAGACCGCAGACGTCTTAAGGAGATGACACCGACTGGTGTTCGGGCAGCACTTCATTAGCGCCGCTCTGGTAATGCAATAAACACGACCGAACAATGGGCTCGGTAAACAGCACAGCGCGTTTTAATTAAAACCTACTGGCTGGCTACCACTTACAACTGAGCGCTGTGAAGAAAGCGGTCGACCCGTTGTTACGGCGAGGCCGACTTTAATTTGCGCGCCCGATGGCGACGCTGGGTTTTAATTAATTTTTATTTGGCTGTCGGGCCTGCAGGCCGTAACAAACAGGTGTCGGTGCAAGCACCCAGCCACCCCGCGCGGCCTACCTCAGTCAGCCCGCTGGGGCCCTCAGCAGCAGACACGGGAAAACACTCAATCCTGACAGCTTTCCGTCGTAAGGCTCCAGGCAAGTGAACGGCACTCAAGTGCTTGGATAATGGCAATCAGTATAACATACAGATTCCCATCTTTTCTTGACCTACCGACCTCTTTCCGAAAAAAAAGTCGTCTTCCCCTTTTCGGAAAAAAATTACGACTGCCCATCTTGTACTGTTTAATGTAACCCACAGCACTCCAAATTGTTTTGGGTTGTAGCCCCTTTTTTTTTCAAATAATGATTCGATGGCGCCCTTAGGTGGAAAGTACTATATCATATATACTGAAAAACAACGACAGGTTTTTAGAATTACTTTATGGAAAGATACTAACAATATAGTTTTAATAAGAAATAAATATCGTGGAAAGATAATAATATTATTAGTTAGATGGTTGATATCTGTGAAAAAACCTAATTTTTTCGATATCTTATGCCTTGACTCTCAGCAGCAATCTTAAATTGCCGCGTTACACTGTTGACAATCTCTCTCTCTTTTTTTTTTTTTTTTTTTTTCCTAGTAAACTGTTGCCTGTGGCACATCCTCTTTCTGCCGCATATGATGATTGAAATTCAATGAAAAACTTCTTTGAAGAAGCCCATAAATCGAAATAATACTAGAAAGCAGCGGGAGGGGGGGGGGAGGAGGGAGGGGGAGGAAGGGTGCGGAGGTTAGTCTTCAACGCCCTCTAAATTTTCCTTGGACTCTAAACGTCGCCTGTGATCTCTTAAACGCCCACCGTGGGTGGTACCGCCCCCATTGGTAACCATTGGTATAACATCTCGCTGCTGGGAATCTAAATACGCTGACCCGCTTACGATATTTACTATATATTTTTCGTTATCTGTCGCAGAACACCTACCTACACACACAGGGAGAGAAGGAAAATGCCATATGTATTTAGAACGGCTCCCTCCTAAATATCAGAAATCGTGACAGTCCGTTGAAATTTGTACATTAACATATTGCATGCTGCATCTTTTTCATTTAGTTGAACACGAGCACGCAAAAATGTCAGAAAACGTACAAATCAGTTGGCCATCAACCAGTCCGAGACATCTTCTCATTCTTGGCGACGGTGGCGATATTTCCTGCACCAATACAGTGTATCGACAACAGTCGGTTGCGAAAATTGTTAACGCAAAGAGATAATGCAATCCGCAGCATAGGTCCCACTTAAAGTAGACAGTTATAGTGGTACTAGTTAGGGATTGGACTAACTCATCCTCAGCCACAGGCGCAGATATGAATTGTTAAACCTCTGAGAAAACATGTTTCTAGTCGTTAAACTATTTGAGAGAAGTTTCTGCTGGCTGTGACTTTGAGCTTATGAATTGGTCAATACAAGTATTGCTTTATAATTTCATGTTTTCGATCAAACTTATCTGCTATTCATTTTTGTAGGATATATCGCATTTAAATCATGTTAAGTAAGAAATTAGAAATTGGGGTTTCTGCTTGATCATTAAAGTAATTTTAGTTTCTTAGCTGTGAATAAAAGAAGTTTTTTTTTGAAAAACCATGTCTTTTTTGTGTGACTTTTGGCCAATAATTCTGAACATAATTTGTATCAAGAAGAAATGTCCTACCTAGCTGCAATCTTACTAAAGATGACCTTCATTGTACTTAATAAATTCAGGCTGATAAGAGATTGTCCAACATCTATGGATTTAAATGAAAATAAAAATTGATCCTCATCTTGCGTCTGCATTTTGAAAGTCAGAAAATTAGTTTTATTTCAACTAGAAATTTTTTAAAAGTGAATGCTGCAAAATAATTAAAATGTATACTTAACCTCCATTAACCATGTTACGCCCGCCCTATTGGCTCAGTTGGTTGCGGCATCGTGGTATGTCCGGTGTGAACACGGGGTTAGTTGATTCGAGTCCTGAGGTGGAAGCAATTTTCATCATCAGGACTTGGCCAGCAGGGTAGGCAGGTGGTGGTCAAGAATTCTTAATCGCCAGATTGTGCACCAAACCTCTCCGCGTTGGTTATCGAGTGAGGGCATACAAAAATGCTCACGGTGATACATCAGTCGATTAAGGACGCTAAAATTGGCGCTACTCTCGTGTTAATAGACATGAATAGGCAAGCAGCGGTGTTCACCATCACCCTTCTTTCATCTCTTACACACAACATATACACTTAAACCAATATTGCCCCTTAGAGAAAGGCAAGGGGAAACAACCCTACTTCATCTCCCCGAGGAGGAGTGAACATTCCCAAATTGTAACCAACACGGGTATAACACTCAAAGAAGAAGAATAACCATGGTAGAAAAAAATGAAAAATATATTTAGATTTCATAGTTCACAATTATAATTTAAGGGATTCAAGGATATTAACTACACACAGTGATGAACTTCAAAACCTTTTGAGCGACAATGGAGAATGTGTGTCAATGGGAACACACTTACTTAGACCAATACTTCATAAAAGTGCACAAGACAAATAAATGTTTAATGCTGGAATGTGTTACCTTTTTTATTGATTGTTTGGTGGGGTATGCCAGAGATCGATCACAATAGTTCTTCTCGAATTCTTCATTTTTTTTTTTTATTTTTTTTTTACTTTACTTGGGGCTTTACGCCTCGTCGACGGCTAAGGTCATTACAGGTGGGATGGGACTGGGGACAAGGAACCGGAAGGAATTCGGGCATGGCCTTTTTGAAGGAAGCATCCCGGAATTCACCTGGACTGATTTGGGGAAACCATGGAAAACCCAAATCTGGATGCCCGGACGGGGATTCGAACCCACGTCCTCCCGAATGCGAGGCCAGAACGTTAACGTTCACCCACCACGCTCGGTCGAATTCTTCAACAACTGTATCGGAAGTCAAACGGTGAGACAGGTATGTGATGAAAGCTTAGGCCCGGGCGTGCGTAGAGCTACTGCACCAGGCAGTCTGGCAGGAGAGTCTGCGGTGACAGAGACAGTGAGTAATGGCGCGGCCGTCTCCAGTGGTTGCCCTTTGTGTTATTGCTTGCCCTCTCCGAGCAGAGCCGCAAGGTTGTCTGTCGCGCGGAGCCAACGGCATCGATCCGTGGTGTGCCCCGGACATCAAGTCGGGTTTAATTAATATTTTATGCGAGGCCAAGCCTCTGTGTGGTCACTGCACCGCCGGAAACTACACAAAGCCCGCTTCCTCTCTGATGTGACAGGAATCCCACGGGTGTCAGCTCCGCTCCGTCACCAATTGCAGACCTAGAGGAGCGCTCGGTCGTTCAGACTCAACGGTGAGGCCGATACTAAGATCAAAGAGCTAAGAGACAGCTGTGAAAAGCTAGGGAAACGTGTTATAAGGCTGAGCTGACATATTGTGGCGCAATACGTACCCGTGTCCCAACTGTATTCACAGAGGAAATTGAGGTCACTAGAAGAATGCTGCACCACAAACTATCTCCATAGTAAACTGGAGTATAAAAAGGCTAAAAGGTTCTCGCTTCGGCTGCCTAAATCCAATTTAAATCTAGGAATGTAGAAAAACAATAATGTCCTGAAACCTATTGCAAAAAATAAGGCTATGCCGCCATATGAGGAAACAACGAAAAAATAAACAAAAGACATACCTGAGCATTCAACATAAAAGCGCGAAGAATTGTTCCATAAAATCGACAAAAATTTAAAACGCGAATCTTTCTTAAGATTAAATGAAGAAAAGCACAAAAGAAATGGAAAATGTTCTGTCCCAAACACATCTGAATGGCTACGGAGTTTAGCTGTTGGGAACCCGTCTCTTTTGTTCCTGTTTCTGTGACTAACCTTTTGTATTGAATGAGGAAAGTATTTACCTGGTTATATGCCGTTTTTCCAGAGTTGTTGAAAACTAAATTTATAAATAAAACGCCGTCTACAAACGACAACGCAGTTAATTATTTTTTTGGGAATAAAAAATTACATTTGCCACATCATTTGTTTTTAAAAGACGTTTTATTCATAAAATTTAAGGAAAATATGTTCATGTGGTTTTGCGACCGGGTGACAGTTTCGATTTGCAGCAAAAGCTGCCTCTGTTGGGGCTTCACCTACTGCTTAGCGACGGAACGTCCTGGCATGGCTTAAATGATCAAGCAGAACTCTTTAAATATATATATCCTGAATTGTAAGAGCAAGCTCTTTAACACTAACATAAAACCTATGTAATAAATTAAGACGAAAAATAAACACGAAAAACCAGAAAAGGTCAGAGCACGAAATGATACTAAAGATACATTCAATGCAAGGCTCTGACTGTTCTATATTGTCAAAGCATTTAGTAGATGTACCATGGCAGAATTATTTAATTTATTTATTCATAACGATCATTATTCTCCTCGCTAAAAGTCAATTGCATGTGAGGAAGTGCTTAAGGCTCTGCAATTAAATAAGTGCAACCATGCTCGAGACTGAACTTTAACCGGTACAAATGTGTAAGGTACCTTCTCACCGTAGATATGTGTTTACGGCCAGAAAATAGTGTAATGTTGGTCCGTTAGATACTTTACGCGATTGCTCAGACAGAGTAAGACAATACTTGCTCGCCTTACAATCTTGTAGACTGTGGTGGTGTACAATGATTCAAGAATCAGTCTTATCAATACACTTATTTTTTACTTTCACGCCAATTTGATCTGGAGGAACTGCATGCTGCAAGAAGAGAGAGGGCGTAGTGACTGACGACCAGTTGACTGCAGCAGTAGAAATAATGTAAAAAATACTGTTGCTATTTCTGACCTAATAATATAAAAATAAAAAAATAAAAATGCTAGAGATACTGAGACTTCTTGTGGTTTGGATTGCATGAATAAGTCTACTGACTTTTCTTCTTTTTTTAATTTTTTTTAATTCAATGTGAAGCAGCTAATGCTTAGTGTGAAAGATATTTTCAGCCTGATATATGGTCGAATACGGCATTATAACATTGGAAATCACCTTCAGCTATCCCATTTTCTCTTCTTGTCTTGCCAATCTAAAGCCGCGGTTCCCACGATCTCTTGTAACGGAGGCGAGACGGGACGGGACCTCATTAGCCGAAGTGTAGGGACGAGCGCGCGCCGCAGGTTAGCCCTCGCTTACCTCGCCGCCACCTCCCCACCACGTTGCCTAGTGTCGTTTGGCACAGAGTACTTTACAGCAACAGAAGGGGTGCGCGCCTCTGCTGCAAACCGATGACAACAGCGCACCACTACACCCGCCTGTGATGTTTACCGACACAGAGTGGGTAGCTGCGTCTTGTCTCCGCTAGCAGAGGCGGCCCTGTTCCCATGGCGTGTTGTTGAGTATTCGTCCCGTCTCGTGACCAGACACGTTTTAAAGAATAAGGAACTGAAACCCACGCAAACCCCACATATTATACAGTCGCTTTTATCGCAAAATGGAAGGCGATAAGGGCTATCATTACTACAGACTCTATAGGCCTATTCAAAACTGCAAGTACACTCGTCGCTGAACATCGAACAATGAAAAATTTTTAATGTATGAATGTATTCATGATCTGTTTCAAAGTCATCTGTTCTGCTGAAAAGAACAGTAAGAATAGCGAATCTTGTTTCACATCACGAAACGCAAGATGGCTCGCAACTGGGAGAACTATTCAACTGAAACATTTTCAACCAAGCCCTTGCACAATCTGCAAAAAGTAATAAGCGAAAAAAAGAAAAAAAAGGGATGGTCGTATCTCTAAATCAATCAACCAAAGCAGCAATTCTCAACCTGTGATCAACAAAGATGAGTAAATGGTCTTCTGGCACAGTGTTAAAAATTTAATTCTAACTGAATTAAAGATATTATAACCAAAAATTAATTAGTAAAAATTATTCACATCAAATTGATACCATACTCGTACTGTATGAAGCATTAAGTGAGTATAAATTAAAACCATGAAAATTTCAACGACGAGCAAAATTCTGGGGTTTCCAAGATACGACTGAATTGTTCCTTTAACAGTCTACTCACTAAATACGTTTCCACTAAACGGCAGCGCTCCCTTTAGGATCACATTAATGAGCGTTTCATGAAGGCTTTGTTGTAGGCGTAGGTCTTAAGGGACCACGATACGCGCCGATAATATTTGGTAAGGTTGGTTAATAATACAGACATAAGTAAAAAATTGGGCCCATATACGCAACTGGTCCATAAAATTATTTTTAACAATTTACTGGTATTCGGGCTGAAATACGTTAAGAAATGCTGGTTTAAACCGATTTTCAGGTATATCTACCAGTTACTCAAAATAATTTTTCCCACTTGGTACGCGACTAGCAATGAATTATCTACAATATAATTTCCTAAGCGCACTCATTCACTCGCCTCGATAGCTATTGGCTGTAGAAAAGTGCTCACGTGTCAGCCTTCGCTTGCATAAAAGCGAGAAAAGATATCATTAGAAGAAATTCGTGGTTATGTCCACAATTTAATAGCTACGTAACTGCTACAAAATTAATTGCCATAAAACATTCATTAAGTTTGCTTTTCGTGGCGTTTCATAGTTAATAAAATATGTATAAATCTTGCGACTGAAAAAACGTGGATCTGCTTTTCAGTAACATGTTGCTAATGAAACCAACTTAAAAAAAGAAAACTTAAAAAAATTGCTCATTTTCTTTGCTATAACCACGAATGCCAATTGTAATTCCGGCTTGGGATGAAATTCAGTTTGATTAAAACTTTCACTTATGTTGTTGCTTCACCAAAGTTTATGTATTACAGTTTGTTTTTTAGGTATTTCACTGACCTCTTTCGATAGTAGACTTTGTTCATATTCGCTGTACTTGAGTTACTAGATTATTTTAAGTTGACCTCAGATCAAATATGTTACCGAATCGACTATTCTAGCTATTCATTTCTTCGGAGTTGATCAACTGTTTAATAATATGGAATGTGTATTAAGTTCTCTGGCCGTTACAGATACTATGACCAATGGTTACATTATCAGTGTTTGCCCAGTCTCAATAATAAACAACGTGATGCTTTCGAGCAAACAGTAATTATTTAAATTTTGCAGAGTGAACTTTAAGGGTCAAATACAAGTCGAGTTTGTATTTAAGAAAGTTCGAGTCTATGACCTTTGAAACAATTATACGATTGCGCTATCGACCATGTTCGTGTTTAATACCTACCTCTATTATGATTCTGAGTTCATCAAAATAAAGAGATTTTATTCTCACTGAAACACAGGTTAAGTTTATATTTTGTCAGATCAGGCCAACCTGTCATAATCTTTCATCCTAATAACTGGAACTATTCTAGACCCTTGACGATACACAAAAAACGGCCACGGGCCTACACTAATAAGACTGTAAAGAATAACATGAACAATGTGCATTTTAAAACTTCAAATTCAAAGCTATTGCGCGGTAAGAGACTAAATATTATTTTGTTTAGTAGTTTACATAAAGTCATCCTTCATTATGCCATCATTTTAACCGATTTGTCTAATATAAATATGTATATTATTTGTGAATGGACCCTATCGGATACCACAAAGCCTCGATGCTCATCGTGGCTTATAGTTAAGATCTTGTTAAATGTTTCCACTGAGTAGTTAGAACTAGGGACTGTCAGTTAGTGGAGCAACGGAGGGCGCTCAAGTGTTGCCATCTGTCTCCGACAAGTGAAATGCGTAATTTGGAAACCACAATCAGGACGTCCGGTGCGCGGATCAAGGTCTCGAATCTGGTCCCACTGTAACTCGCCGATCCACTGTGGCGGTGCCTTAACACGCGTGTCCTTTGACAAAAGTCATGGAATAGTAAAAAGCAAATATCTAGGTGGCGGCAGCACCTGGGTAGAAACGTTTAAAAATATCGTGCATTATCAGGGTTTTCATTTGGACTCTCTTGAGTCGTGAGAGAGGTCTTCTGAAGTGATTATGGCCGCACGACATGAACTAATAGACTTTGAACGTGGAATGGCAGTTGGCGCTAAAACCATGGGGCATTCCATTTCGGAAATTGTTCGTTAATTCAACATTCATAGATCCACAGTGTACCGTGAATATGTAATTTCCTACAGTATCTCTCGCCATGGACAACGCTGTAGCCGACTGTGTCTGCTTAATGACCAGGGACAGTGACGTCAGCATCGAGGAGTCAGTGCTGACAGGGAGGCAACACTGTGTCAAAGAACAGCAACTTTCAGTGTGGGATGAACGACAGACGTGTTAGTGCAGAGAGTGCAGCGAAATTTGTCGTTCATGGAATATATGGGATATGGCAAACCATCGGATGCAGCTCCTTTCCTGGGCTCATGAACATATCGGATGGATCCTAGATGACTGGAAAAAGCCCGAGTTGTCTGATGAATCAGGATTCCAGTTAGTAAGAGCAGATGGTAGGGTTCGAGTGTGGCTCAGATCCCACGACGCCTTGGATACAGGCTTGCAGGAAGGCACTGTGCAAACTGGTGGTGGTCTTATCCTGGTTTGGGCTATGTTTACATGTATGGATTGGGATCTCTGTTCAAACTGAACCAAATGCAAATGGTTATATTCAGCTACTTAAAGGCCGTCTGATGCCATTCATGTTCGTAAACAACAATGGAGTTTTCTAGGGCGACATTGCGTCATGTCACCTGGTCAGAATCGTTCAGGATTGGTTCTATCAAGATTCTGGCCAATTCCAGTTAATGGTTTGGCCACTTAGATCGGCAGAAATGAATCCAGTCCTGCATCGTAACAGTTTAGCAATTAATGACGGGTGTAGAAGATGCACGGCTAATTATTTCTCCAAGAGAATTCCGAACATGGTAGGCCAGTACCACGTCGTGATGCTGCCGGGGAAAAAATGGAGTCCTACATGATATCACGATATTACAACGTATCCACTACTTTTCGCACTTCAGTGCAAACAACAGTGAAGATGAGAGTCCTCATTTTACTATACCTACAGACACTACGCCTCCTTAGCAAAAAAAAAATTCCACCAACAAACGATTTTGATTATATGTTATCATATTATATGTTATACCAAAATAAAATAATGCAGAAGAAAGTTAACGACTTATTTAGGCTCCCATACAGCTGCAAGAGTTGATCTTTTTTCTTTCACTTACAAATCAGACACCCATATTTCGATTCCTACCCAAAGCTCCTTCAAGGAGCAATGCTTCGACTTAGTAGAACTTTTTCTGATTACCCTAGCATTTACACTAATAATCTAGTCTCTTGTTTAATGAACGCCCCCCAATGTCCATTCACCACTTGTTTATTGTAGCATTGGAATGATCTACAAATATTCCTATTGTCTTAAAATGCGTAGCGTTTATGCAGTACCTTTTGTTTCTATATAGATTCATGATACAAAAACTATCAGAAAAGATTCTGCAACATTCATAACAACTATTGAGGAGAATAATTTACGCTTTATACTGTCTTTTTAAACAAATAATTGTGTTATCAGCTTTTTACGAAAGGCAAACTCGCTGGCTGAAGTGCCCGATATTATTAACGTCTCAAAAACGTAAGACTTTAAACAATTTGTTGAAGGATTTCGGCGTCTGAGTCTACCACAGACTGATACATTTAATCATTTAATGATCATACATAATTTATTTTCAGTTTTTGTACTCATGGAATCACACAGCAAGCAAGCACATAAACAACATTCATTTGCAATGTCTGTACGTAAAATGGAATTCGGCATCCCCCACCCCCGGTCCTCTCAAGTTAAACAACTCTGGGAACTGTGCGAGCTAGCATTATCCAAGTTGGTCCCTCTCGCTTTGCCCCAAGTGATTTAGTTTCTCCTTTCACTGAGGTTATTCCTTAAAGCAAATTAAGTCCCTGTCTCTCAACAGTTCACAAGTGGTTTCATTAGGTTGTAGCGCTGCGTTTGGCGGCTGAAGAAGGTGCTGCATGATAAATTACTTGAGTTTGTAGCTATCTCGGCAGAAAAAGGAGGGCGGCAGACCTTGCAGCCTCTGATTTCAATTGGAAGTTTCTAACTGGAGGAGTTGGAAACTCTTCTGAAATGGACTTCAGAAACGCAAGCTAAACTGTTACAATTTCCAACTTTTTGCTATTTATAAGTGCAGCAGCAAATACCAATATTTGGTGTAATACGGAAGTCTGTGGTAACTGCTCGCATTCAGGCTGCTGGGTTACCCCTAGTGTTCAGGTCTGGCACTCGTAAGTAAGCTGGTTCGGTTCCCGGTCCCGTCTTCTAGATTGTGATTTTCTATGCACTCTCAAAATAGCTCCAGATGAATTCCAGGATAGCGCATTCAAAAGTTCCTTTCTATTCCTCACTCAGTATCTTCTCCCTATTCTTCAAGCATTAAATCCCTAAAAAATAATAAAAATAATTTTTCTCTGTCAAAGAAGTATGTACACAGAGTATAGCTGGTCAAATTCAATAGATGTACTAAGGAAATCTGGTTCGATATTTTATCTCAAACAACGATTTCATGCGTGAAAGAAAAATTTAATCGATTCCTAATTTTTCGTAGTGAAGTAGAAAACGAAAAATATTTTTATTTTTATCTTAGAGTTCATATTTCTTCTTATATGGCATTTGCTGTTATAACTGCTTATTTTCATGCATGAAAGGTAATTAGTTTCTTTAGGTGACACGAACATTTACCCGGACAAACTTTTATATACGAGTGTAATAACAGTAAAAAATAAATCACTTCACGTAGTGAACATTTCCAGTTTTTATTCCGACAGCGATGCGATATTCAAAATCCTTTAAGAGACCTAAGGGTGTACAGTGGTTTTGATCGTTTAGCGAGAAGCGATGTCTTAAATGAAACCCAAAAATTCGGTTGACTCTTCATTAGTGCTGTCAGAAACATCTAAGCCAGTGACTATAAACTGCTAGTCTTCAACAACTGAAAGTGCAGGAACGGCAAATTAATTAAACGTTAGCAGTCCAAGTCAATTGCATCAAGTGCTTCCATCATATTGAGTTCACTCCGAGTCGTCATACAGAATGGAAGGCACGAGAACGACCCGCCTACTCAGAAATGGCCAGTTTATTGAGACCGTAGCCGGTCTCTACGTCAGCAAAGTTTCACTGCTGTGAAGCTCAGTAACACTATTTCCTACATTCACACGACGCAGTATTAATGCAACTACTTTTTTGCGTTGAACTTTACACCTCGTTGATTCGAAGTGTTAAGAGGTGTAAAGGGGTGGGGAGGGGGCGAAACAAGAAACGTGAAGGAATTTTCCATTTTGCTTTGAAGGAACCATCCCTCAATTAACTTGAGTTATTTCTAGAAACCAAGGAAAACTAAATTCTGGATTGTCCGTCAGGATTTCGAACCCGCGCTCTCCTGAATGCCACGCCCGATCTATCGATTAAATTGTGTAATCTCCGTGGCCTAGTTCTTTAAACCAATACAGGAGACTTATGGTACATTGCAGGAAGTGACCTCTGAAACACCTTAATCACTAATGCAACTACAGAAAACATTTAAAGATTGAAGACGCCGTTGCATAAGGTCCCATACGCCATTGTAGGACTTTCGCCAACTAAAGTTAACGGAAATACATAATTAAACCCTGCGGTGAATAAATTTTATGGTCTAGGCGATTACTGACGATCCACAGCTTAAACAATTAATGAATACCAGACATTGGATATAGTGATATGACATTCCACTGCGGCCGTAACTCAGCAGCTCGGCTCCCCTTGTTTATTTGTGTACTTATCACAGCGCCGCACAACGCGCGTCGCGCATAACGCCACGTGAAACATTCACAACCAGCACCGGAGACTCGTGTGTGAGGCAGGTATCGCCGGACGACATGAAAAACTCGAGCCGCTATACATTACGTGCGGAAGCCGGTGACGTAAAGCTCCGAACCGGGGAGCACTGAGAGGTGAAACACGTGCCACACACCCGCCGCACGCCCAGTAATGAATAAATGATTGCGTTTAATCCACAAAGCCCCTTGCAATGGACCTGGACAATCACAGATGTTAGTAGTCCTGCGACTAGCCACGCCACGCATTTTTCAGAGAGAAGAAAGGTGTTCCTTTTTTTTTTTGTCATCAGCCTCTCGGCTGGTTTGATGCAATCCTCCAATTCTTCCTAACTTGCACTAACCTCTTCATCTGAACATACACCTTACGGCCTACGTCTTCAGTTATCTGCATCAAAAATTCTAAAATCTGTCATCCTCTACTGTTCTCACCTTCGACAATTCCCTCCACTCACAAATTAACCAATCCTGCATGTCTTAAATATGACTAACCATCCTGTATCTTCTTTCTATAAGCCTCACAAATATCTTTTCTCACCGACCATTTCCAAAACAAATTCATGTCTTAATTTATCTATATACTTAATTTTCAGAATCTTGATATGTTTCAAATGTTTCAATTTTCCTTCTTTCTGGGATTCCTAAAGTCCGTACGTCACTATCACGAAGTTCTGTGCTCCACACACAAAGTTTTAAAAACGCCTTTCTTAGCTCTACATCAATATTTCAAACTAAGAAATTTTTCATTTTCATGAAGGCTCTTTTAGCTAGTGCTATTCTGCTTTTAACATCATTCCTGGTGGCCATCAGTTGTTTAATTTTAGTTTATAAGTAACAGAATTCACTTGCTTCTTCTATCGCATCCGGTCCTATTTTTATATATAATCTACTATTATTGCTATCATCACTGTTGCCTTGCTTTGGTTTATATTTAGGCCATAATATTGCTTCAGTTTTTCTGTTCATGCCATTCAGTAACTCAAGATCCTCAGTCTGTTCTGCTAACAAGATAATGTCATCTGCAAATCACAATATACTAACTTCGATCATCGGAGCGTAGATTGTTATGAGGAAGTCTGAATAGGGCAGGTAGAATAGAAAACTTAAGAAGGTGGATGCAACGATTTAAGTTAAATGTTGTTGAGAATAGTGAAATTAATGCGTTGTTCTATTTTTCCATAAAAAAAGCAAAACAACTAAAAAACATAAAAACTGCTTCGGTAATCACAATTGCTGTTCCCATAGCGCTTGGTGATTCATATCTAGTTCCCTTCTTACAATTAAGGGATGCTTAAGCCATTCAAGTAATTTAATTAAATTATTTCTCTCTTCCTATCATGACCTAATATCGGTATCTCAACATACTCACTTCAACTCTCAACTTCAAGAACATGCTCCACATTTTCTAATACTTTTCTTCCTATGCCTTCTCTCCCTCTATTGTTCCCTGCACTAGAAAATTAATTCCTACACTATGAGAATATTGCAGTTATAGTGAGAATGAATACTGGAGTATGAATGATTATGAACCGTGACAATTTCGTGTATTTCTTTTTTACTTAAATTCGTATTGTCCTTCATGACCATTGTGATACAATGTTCCATTTCTACACTGTTGTAATGATTTTATAGCCATCTCAATATAATTTCTCAATAATTTCCTTCAAATAAACTGGAGTAAGTAATGTATTCAGTAATACGAGAAATGGAACTGATACTATATATTACTGATGCGATGGTTGAGATCTTTCACTTTTACTTAGGGTCGCGAGCGAAAAAGGACTGGGGGCAAGGAACGGAAAGAAAGTCGGCCACTACCTTTTGAAGAAACGATCCCGGGTGCGCCTGGAGTAATTTCGGGGAAATCTTTGAAAACCAAATTCTGGATGGCCGGGTGGGGATTCGAAACCCCATCCATCCGAATACGAGGTCAGAGGCTATCGCTCAACCACCAGGCTCTGTATTTCATTATAATGCCTGCACGATTAACAGTACTTCCCCGGCTCTAATGACACCGATGGTGATGGCAGGTAAACAAACTCCCCTACCCATCCAAAAAATGTAGTGCCAATGTTTGGCGAACATGTAAAGAGGGAAGAAGAGGTAAGTACAGAGCTCTGAAGAAGCGGTAAATTAGTCTGTTGGTAATAACAATGGGAATGACATCTGCCTTTATGATTTTATTAATTAATCAAGGCACAAGCCGAATAGAGTATTTTCTTCCTTAATTATCATAATGTTAGCTACATTGAGCTCGAGAGTATGCAAGTTTTATTCTTGTTCAACGACTAAGAAACTGTTGTGGAGGCAGTTACGAGAGCATTGCCGCGTAAGTGAGACGTGTTTCAGACACGCAATAGATCAGATGCGGCGGTGCGATACCGTCCAAGTGGGCAGTGCAGCTCTACAAGAACGAGGGAGACCAGGTTGGAGGTCAAAACAGCGTGATGATTACGCAGGGTGTAGTATGCGAGGTGAAAACACAGTGGAGATACGAGTATAGTGTAAAGGTACATACATTTTCTGAAAGTCACTGTAAAACATTATGAGCTTTAGCGTAATACGTTACGGCTAAAAGTGACGAACAGAACCTCATGGCTCCGGGCGGTAAAAACTGCTGCGGTGTAGTATGGGACCCACATTTTAGGTATAAATACAGGAGTTGCTGCGAATGCAAAGAAATGCTGCTAGATTTGTCTCTGGAAACTACCACAGAACACTATCAGTAAGGCTCTTTTCACAGTATACGATTTTGAGCGAACGGCAGAAACTCGAACGGTGCAAATCCGAAAGGATATACTCGTTCACACTGAACGGTTTTTTTCTATCACTGTAGATCTCCTTTACACGCTAGGATTACTGGGCTGGGAATTGCGGCCACGACCGAGGCGGATTGCCAGGCCATTAAGAAACTCTATAAAAGCATGATATACACTAATTGGCCTTACAGACGGAAATTCTATCGCGGTACTGACAGTAATCGTATAGGAAGCTTTACGCTCTACTATGGTTCAAAGATACATACAAAAATAATGTTTTGATTTCATTAACATTGATGATAAAAATGTCATTGTTTTAAGAAATTAGAATCAATATGACAATATCTCAATTTCTTACATAAGTAAATATTGAAATGTGAAATCTTTCCACCTGCGGGATGAATGGTGAGGAACGACGGAAAACATGTATAGATTTGTACGATCTCTTCTCCAACTTATTCAGCAGGGCGCGAGCTCAAAGCCCAATCCGGACAACCAGGTTTCCATTTTATAATATTTCCCACAATTTTTCCAGGCCAAATCCGGTATGATGTCTCCAAAATACCAAACCTGAATTACTTTGCAATTTTTGTCCATAGTCGTTTCCTGCTTCTTATGACCGCGACTTCGACGAGGCGTAAACCGTGAGGTGAAGGGGGGGGGGGGGTAATCAAAACACATCGCATATTACTAGTTGTACCGTACTGTAAATTAACCTACCATAGGGCTTCTATATTTCACAGCACTTAAATCACTTAACAGAACGGGAATCTGTTGAACGAGTGTTAGCTACCATACTCTCTTATCCATTTTAATTAATAATTATAATTTTAGTAAAATACGATTAATGATTTATTTTACTATATGTCCTTTGCAAAATTTGTCAAACAGATAAAAGAACTCAGTTTCCGGTCCAACAAACTATTGAAACTAGCATTCAGCCAGGGAAATATAAAATGTATTCTGCACAGTGGCGCTCACCTCCGTAATTTCCCGTGACTATACAGCCATAGCTGAAATGCTGCCACTCAACATGCCAGAGGCTATATCATAAACACACTCCAGCCTCAGACACTGACGTTTCAGAGTCAATACAATTCGCTGAAAATGACCTGCTGCAACAAAGTGGCTACGTCACAGACGGCGAGTATTTGCCACGCCTGTCGCAGTGCTCTCCTTGCTCCACCCCTGAACAGACCGTCACTGCCCTGTTAAAGTGGTGTCCCCCGTAGCGCGGTATAATTACTTTTCGTGGTCCACTAAGCATCAGACACACGCTATAATCTTTCACGTGTGGATCGCAGTTGTACCGTCATGATTTTCTGGAACGTCAGTGTTACAGAATATGAGTTCCTGGCTTCACCAATCATAAATACACATATATAGTAAGCTTTATGTTAAAGTTGGCAGTATATGGTCTTAACAATTGGTAGTACCGTAAGGCAAGTGTGTCTGTGTGTGTGTGTGTGTGTGTGTGTATGAGAGAGAGAGAGAGAGAGAGAGAGAGAGAGGCGTGAAATGTTTCAATTTTCAATTGAACTAGCGCGGTGCACAATCCCTTAACACGACAAAATTAACCAAGTGGAATATCAATCTGTATAAAGTATTGTGTACGTATTAGGTGTCGACGTAATTGCAGAGTGAATGCAACCATTAAATATTTCAGTTAAATTTGTACCTACTAAGTTGTGATCATTGACTAGTAACGATTAGTTTCCCTATATGATGATATTTGATTGATTAAATACTAAGTGAGGGAAGTAGCTACTCCGTGGATTTGACACTTTTTATTATTCAAACCAACGGAATCAGTAAAGAGTGGGCTATTAACTTATATATAATATGGAAACTATTAAAGAAATCTCTGAGTAATAACTTTATATGAACGAATCTAAGCCAATTCATAAGAGTGGATTAATTAATTTAACACCTCCTCATATAGTGTGACTTCTGTCAGAAATTAACCAGATTCTATCCACTCATAACAACCAAAATCAAACTTCGAACGTAATGTTAGTCCTGCACACCCAAACACTCTAGTTTTGCGATATTACATCGTTCATCCACGAGGAGCAATACATGCTTTGCCAACATCCGGTAACTGTGCCTATGCAGTGCTTGCTGTGGTTATCCAATTAACGAATGGTTTGGTGAGTCCATGGTAAGATATCAGGCTCACAACGAATCCCAGTCTCAGCAGGGATTTTTAAAATGCAGTTTACCCATCTTTCAGCTTCTGTAAAATCTACCTTTGGTGTGGATTACTTTAAAATGCTACCAGGTTCGTATTCCAAGACGAAATGCAGTTTCCCTTTACCTTGTTAGGTTAAGCGCGTACGATGAAACGAACAACGCAGCTGGTAGAAATTGTGTTAGCAGGTCTGTGAGGCCACGACGCATTAATATTACTGCTCCCGTTATCCAGCTCTCCACGTATTTACATTTCTAACATCACAGTTCAGATGGCGCTGCTGTCCCCAGAGACATACAATCACTCTGCAATTCTAATCACCTTCAGATTATACTCTGCTTTACATATCATGTAATCTGCAAGTGATTCCAACATTCAGTCCATACTGTTTCTTCGGAAATATCAATGTGCTTCTGTGTTTGTACTCCCCTAGAAGTGTATCAGCCAAATTTGTGCAATTAGCTCTCAGTTGTCATAAATACTAATAAAACAATTGATCACTGTGTAACCCAGATGTCAAGCACCCAGCCTCCAAATCTTGATTAACAACGACCAGAGATATTACTACATAGCAGATGTCGTGAATATTATTTAATGGCAGTTCTCTTTAGTTAAACATTTGCGAAGAAATTAATTGCCAAACATCGAAAGTAAAGTATGTATTGCGTTTAAATTAACATTTGTGTCTTTCCCGGCGTTCAGATGACATAAATTCTTCTCGGTTGTTCTGCCGGATGACTTCTTCCATTTTATTAAGTTTCGACAACACCCTCTGTTGTCTTCATCAGGCGAAAAGGTAGAAGTTGACACTACGTCTTCACGTCACCTTGCGATTTCGGCTCAATAAATACTCCATGATTGGCTGACGCATGCGAAGCTGCTGCTGGGTTAATATATTAATTATTCGTTGCTTTTTGTATATTCGTATTCAAGCGGTAAGGTGTTTTATTATAATCTATTCAGAAATATCGCTGTTCCATTAAACTCAGAAATATGTATTACATTACATCATTTTTAAGGTTTCGAGCGTTAATTAATAACATTTGTACTGAGTTACACTACTGCTATGAAATTAACAGCCAGAAAATTTCGTTAAACCCCTTATTTTTTACGGTTTTACAAGCTATTTTTATCAGATGTAAATGTTTTCGCTGTATTCTATGTGACTAAAAGTAAGCTCGAAGAACTGACTTGTCAGTCTACCCGTAATTTTTGACGCTAGCTAGTACAATAGTAATAAAAAATTTGAGACTTATATAGAAAAGACCACGTAGCGCCCGTGGTTCATGGTTTTCTTTCTTTCTTTTTTTAAAAAATTACGCATACACAAACCCTGTCTCCATTTCCTTGTCATAGTGTCTTTACATTGTTTATACGAAAGCCAATATCTTAATTGGCAATTAATTGAGAAATGTATCTGGAGTATCAAATCAAGTATCCGGTATTACGTTGTCAGTTGATCTAATGAATCAGGTCACATTTAGGAAGGTTCACACGGCTTTATGTTGTTATTTCTAAATTATCGTTAGCTATTTTAGTATTCTGGATAAAATGTGATTCTATATGTTAATATATAACATAAGCTATCACTATGTGTAATTTAGTGAAATTCCGTTCATTAGTTTTTGCGTAATGAGCGTCCAGACACACTGCTAGGCACAAAGATAAATTTCCAAATTTTACTGTTTTGGACTATCATCAGTTGTAGACACGGCAATTAGTCGTTTTGAAATAAATTTTATGTACAGATATGGCTTTTTCTACAATTTTATCATATATATATATATATAGATATAGATTAGAGTCGTGTTAGGATTGTCGATGCTTTTATAGACTTGTAGTGATGTAAAACATGACACTGCAAACCAAAAATTATGATGGCCGAATCCGAAATAGGACCTCGACTTTGAGTCCTGAACACGTATATTTCATCCAGCATGCTCGGTTTCTTTACGTCTTTCGCGACTGGAAGTGTGTCGCGTGTTTAGACCATTAGGTCAGTTGACTTGTAGAAGGCGCGAGGCAGGGCAGTTCTAAGTTGGCCCTCGGAATGCACAGTGCTATTTCTAGTGGCCGCCGCAGACAGACGGCGAGGCGCGAGTTTCGCCGGACAAACGCTCTGACCGTCCCCCGCACTCGCGGGAAATAGAACGGCACGGTGACGCAACGCAGCGGATAGAAATCCTACGAACGTTAGGAGATTCCACCCAACATCTACATTCAATACTTGGTCGGGCGTGCACAAACATCGCGAATGATATATGAGGAATAGCGAGGTTGGAAGTTTATATTATGACTAGCTGACCCGGTCACGCGTTGCTGTGACTCAGTAGTTATAGTACGTTGGATCAATGTTATTCTAAACTACCTAATGTAATCAAATTAATATTCACTAATAAAGACAAAAAAGTTTTAGTCGATTACAAAATTCAAAAGTAATTGGTAAAGAATTCCGGATAGCTGAAATTAAGGATAAACGAACATAAAAAAATTTAATTACATTTTATTACAAATTACTTAATTGAAAAAATATAAAAATTGATATTTATAAAAATAAATAAATTATTTTTTATTCATTTATTAATTGAAATTTCAGTTTTATAAATGAGGTAGATGAGGTTGATTTTTAAACATTTTTAACAACTATTTTCGTTTATTTTAAATTATTACAATTTATAATTTTAATTTATCAAAGGGCTAATTGGTATACAATATTTTTGGTTAGCCTTTCTTTTGCCAATACAAATAGATTTGATGGTTTCCCCACACGTGATCAGGCGACATATAGCTGCCCATGGCAGAAACACGTATTTTCCAAGTCCAAGCCGCAAACGGACATTGTTTGGCCTTGAAACTTATTTATGGTCATAGCGAAGGCCAAACGAATTAGAAAAAGAAGCCTTTAAATGGTATTGGAGATTCTGACGGTATCATTGGAATACTTGGCAACAGGACGATTTCTCTTTTGAACTTTCCAGTCAAAATACAGGGACCGGCAATAAAACCTCCCACATTTCACGTAGCCGGCGTGCGGGTTGTAGTGAGGATACTGATGTGGAGTGTGTTTTGTTTTAAAGAGGTGTACCTGCCATTTTCAGTGTGCGCCATGTCATGGCTTGGTGATCATCGTGAGTTTTTTGTGGACGAATTTATTCGTAACAGTTGTTCTCAGATTTTCGGAGATGATTCGAACTTGGCCAACATTATCGTGTCCCGGATAGAAAAACTATTCAACTGTAGGTGTCAAACTTTAGAAAGACAGGTTTAGCACTAAAAAAAAAAAAAACCTACAGGCGTCCTCGAACTGCAACAACGCCGGAAAATTTGGCGCGTGTGAGTGTGTCTATGCAACATTCACCAATCTTTGGGACACTTAAAGCCTATAGTATACAAACATCGTCCCCCAACACTGCAGCACTTAAAGAGGCCATTACCCAAGAATTGGCAACCATTCCAAAAGAAATGACGCGAAAATGTATGGAGAACTTTCTGGATAGAATTTGTCAATGTGTCAACAATGGAAGGCAGATATAATTTTTAAAACCAAATAATTACAAATGGCAAAGTATGTATTTTTCATAAATAAAAGTAATTATTCTCTATCATATTTAGTTTTTATGTGGCAAAACATTAAAATGAGGGAGGTTAGGTTTATTGCCGGACACTGTAGTTCCGTCAAGAACATTTCCGGTGATCATTTGGATGACCAAACGTGTACCGTTTCATAATCTAGGTGGATTTAAATTCCGAAGTAGAATAATTGGTGAACCAATCTTTAACGGAAGATTGTGTGGTGGCATTCTTGGTTATATCCAAAGAATTTAAATACTCAGTTGGAAAATTTACGCTTCATTGTCATCTACAATAGTGTCTATTGATTTAAAAGACATCAGATCACCTGGCAACAACTGTTGTATCTGGAAGTTAATTTCGTTGACATCAAATTTTTTGCTGCCAAAATAGCACGATTACTGAGCAATTATGATCTGAGTAATTATTTGATATATCCGGAAACTCTCAATTAGTTCATTTTTTGAGTGAACAACAGTGCAGAATTTGTCTGGCAATTTGATGTATTGTGTATTTCGATGCAGTTCTATTTCACCGTTTCCAATATCCAGCAATTGCTTACAAAATACTTGTGCCGATGGATCATTTTGCAATTATACTCGCATGTTCATGGTCAAACGAGTGTTTCGACATTCCGCCATAAAAACGATTGTTTTAAACATGCGTTAATCTCATCGGCAAAAGTAGAGCGAGGAATCATGGGTACTTCACATTACACCAAGCTGTGCCAGAGGGGAAAATCGGGTTAAATGCTATGAAAATCCCGCCGAGACAGGGATTCGAACCGGGGACCTTTCGATCTCCGTCAGACGCCTTAACCACTAAGCCACCAGACCGCTCGCTATTAAATTAGAAATTGGATAAGCTTGGAGTATTGGAATGGAGAATTATAAGGAAAATTTTGGGTCCATTGAAAAATACAGTACAATGGAAGATAAGAACTAATGAGGAAATAAATAATAACATTCAAAAATAACAGAATCAGTCAGAAAAAGGAGAATGATTTTTTTCGACACATCTATCGCATGGATGACACCAGGCTAACAAAAAAGTATTAAAATATTTTTTGGGATTCAAGAGGTTAAGAAAGATTTGAAACGAAATAATAGCAGTGAACAGTATGGAAAGAAAATATTTTCGAAAGCAGATTTCGAATATGGCAGGATTCCAAGGTAGAGAGGAGAAAAAACGGGTGCAAAATAGAGAAAAGAACACAGTGCAATAATGAAGGAGTACTGGAGAAGAAGAAGAAAAAAAAAACAGGGAAAGAATGAAATTGACACGTGGTCCCTAGCTGGCCATAACGAAAAGAAGAAGAAAAATGAGAAGCAAGCAACAAATACTTACACGTTTTTGAATTTATCGTAACGTTTTCTTCAATGTTATATTCATGTGTGTAATTACTTTGCACAACACAATACACAGCACTATTATAATAATGATACTACACGAAAAATTCACGAAACTGGGTTATGTCATACATAAACACATATGACGTGGAGTAGACTGTAACATAAATAAATCGAACACAACGCCATCTACTGGATAGTTACCCAACCTAGATAACCAAGTGTTGTGTCGATAAATTAATACATCGCCATCTGTTAGATACCTATGGAACTATAATAATAATTTCGTGCGGTCGTAATGACCTGGTGACAGGGTTTCTATTGGCTGCGCATTCCACCCCTGCACCGGAGGTGAAGGCGAGTTAGTGCGTATAAAAATCCCCGCCGGCACAGGGATTCGAACCAGGACCTTTGGCCCTCCAGTCAGACGCCTTAACCACTTAGCCACCAGAACGCTCAAATTACGGCCCTTACAAATAATTACAAACCATTGTCCTATGACAAACATTGAACGAACATTTAATTCGAAATAATAAATATTAAGGTTAATAATCGAGATAAAAACTATCCTATCTTTTAAGTTGGACCAAATTACACACAGTAAACCAGACTTCATCAAAATCAGTTAAGTAGTTTCGGAGTTCATCTCGGACAAACATCGTGACGCGAGATTTTTATATATATAAAGATGAATGAAGAACCAGCTCATTTGTAGCAATTGTTTAGTTGTCAACTGACATACGCACGTATCAAAACACAAAATCTGATGAAACAATTAGAAATAATGAAATGTTTCCATAACAGAAACGAAAATATCCGAAAAGCTCCTTACTGTAGAAGACATACCCAATTTTATTAATATCTCTGGGATATATGGTGCTGCTATCTAGCGGTAATGGAACACTCCTTATCGACGCCAGCGAAGCCTAGCAGCTTGACTCTGAACTATCGCTTACCCTTGACATGGAATGTTCATAATGTTGCGATTTACGGGTTGAATTTCGAAAAATCCTTTTCTTAATTAATGATGTTAACAAAAAGAAGAACTTAATCATCAAAATTATACCTCATTTATCGATTTTGGTTAAGTTAGAAGGGATAAAGATGGCTTATCACAAAAAAAAACACCTTGTAGAAATCATATATACGATTGCCTCAAGACTTTCCCGTCGTCACATGGCCTATATGTTTGCGCTATGTGTTGGTTTGCCTGTGTTGTTTCCTGACCACATGATGATATCCGGCAGGGCGCGAGTTCAACTCCAGGTACAGTAATTCAGATTTCGGTTTACCATGGTTTCAGAAATACACTAAGCAAATAACGGAATGTTTGCTTCGTACAGAGGTTATGGACGATTTATTTCCTGTTCTTTGGTGAATATCCCTTCTCGGCTATAATGAACTCAATCGTGTGAAGCCATTAACCGTAATAATAATTACTAAATACGATGATTGATATTTTCTGCCTACAGTAAAAGTTGCTACCACGTTGGCTCTGGTTGTTACGTCACTGTGATGGTGTCCGGTGCCCGACACCGGATTAGCTGGCTCGAGTCCTGGAGGTGGAAGAAAAGGTCATCATCAGAGCATGGTCGACGGGGTAGGTGTGGTGGTGATGCACAATCACCACACTGTGCACCGACGCACTGGGTTAATATGTATGTAGTGAAGCATACGACACTGTTGATAGTGACTCGACCGTCGGATTGGGACGTTAAGCTTGGCGAGCGCAAGGTGTTATTCGGAATAGTAGGCCTGAATGGGCCGGCACTTAGTTTCATCCTCTCCTTTTCTCTATCTTTCATTTATTCGTAACGCACACAACACACTACATCGAACAAAATAAATTAGTCATCCGCGCATCAGTAATCACATTAACTTCGAAGAGGATATGTTCTACTCTTTGTTAAATTTAGGGTAGTTCTTTCGGAATTGCTTGTCATCTTATTTCATCCATTCACTGTTTTGTTTTCTCTTTCTTCTGTCCACACTGTTTACTTTGTTTCTGTAAGTGCTTGTATTACTAAGTTACTGCAACATTCCTGTAATTGTTTTCACATAAAGTATACGAACTGCTGCTTGGTTTGAATTTCCTCTGAAGTTACTAGTATCTACTCACTTCAAGACAAGAGCCACTGATTAGTTTCCTCGTATCGCAAAGATTTTAAAACCCCCGGGTGTGCGTCAACGCGCTCAGACAGGACAGTATGTACGCCACTGATGTTTGTGGCAGAGGAAGTATACCTCATCTTTACGTGTCACTGCTTGCATTTTACAAGAAAACAACATAGAACTGTTGTGAATATTGTATATATATACATATAAATTTTTTTAAAGGATGCTTATCCTGCAATTCTGTTTAACAAATGCCTTTTACGTGGCAGAAGCAGAGTAACAATGTAGCCTTTGACGTGACACATGAGTAAATTTTCATCAACTATTTAACAAGGTATCCTAAAAAAAACATTTACTGCCGATATAATCTGCGGCTTAACAAATCACGGGCACTCGTAAGAAAAAGTAAAGCTTGTGGATAAGACACACGAATTTTAATTTTCTTTTTTTTATGTTGACTAACACGAGCGAAACAATTTGTCGGCGACCCCAGTGAGGTTAGGGCTGCCAATCTGCAGCGCAATATGTCGAAAACAAGGTCACGCGTCTCATGTAAGCGCGCACACTCTGCCATGTACAAATTGCTTGCTTACTTGCCAACTGCACGAGGCAGCTGCCTCCTTCTTTTGATCTGCCATTGTAATTTAACAAAATAAAATAGGAATCTTAGAAGTGATCATTTGCACAACCGTCTTCTCATTTGATCTATGTTTCTGTTCTGAACGAAAAACAGATTAGAGCTAACACTAGACAGATGATAAGTAAAAGAATTTCGATAACCTAATCTGTTCCAACAACTCTATGGCGATTTCTGGCTCTCTTGAGAGAATTGGAAATGACTATGTACGAGAAGTAAATTACACATGTGTGATTGAAACAGGCATACTAGTATTCGCAGGATTTCAAGACGACTAATATTGAACACGAGTACGATAATATAGCCTAACCATATTACTCCATCACCGATTTCCTCTTCTCCTTACTCGAAATAATCTTTTCACTCGCTCGGCGACTGATCACAAACCCAAACACGATGCTCGACCAAGCGAAACGATACAGAGAAACACGTCTCATGTTCATTCCTCTGAGATTTGTTATTTAAAACTAAAATAACAAAGTTATTGCATTTTAAAGTTCAAATTACAAATTATAATTTGCAATAGCTTATTCTGACAGCAATTGTGTATATACCTGTAATTCTTTCTAAGAAACAGAATAAGAAACTGTTAACTCTCCTTCGCTGAACGATTTTGGATAGAAAACCAGCAGGCATATTCATTTTGCTTAGCAGAAGTTTATGAAAACACTGGGCTAGAATAAGTAATATCATGGTCAAATAACACTCGAAGAACACTTTTTTGAAATTTTCAGCGAAGCACACTGCTGTATTTTCGTTATAAACAAGACTAACTCGCGGAATCTGTAATTATCATCGTATTCTCCGACTTTGCCTTCCTAACTTTTAGATACACACAGCGTCACCGTTGCTTCTTATGATAACAGAATTATGGCGGCAGGATTTTGTTCTTCTATATGTTGCTTTTGTATCTCTGAGTGGATTGCTGAATTTTCGCTAGAGCGAGGTGTAGTCGAAGATCTGACACTTTTGCCTTTGCCTTGCAAAGTTCTCTTCCCAGACGTTGATTTTCATACACTGTTTCACTGTACTGTTTAATGTGTCACGGAAATTTTTAGTAAGGAAAGTCATATTCTCAAAACTGCAGGCGAGTGAGATTGGTTGAGAAGTTGTGTAGCCATGTTCTTCTGTACAGTAAGTTTAAAAAGATCCATCAAACTTTGCTTGTGTTTGCTACGAGACAATGAATTAAATTTCAATGGAGCGTACGCTCAGGTGACAATGCCGCTAATCATTTTGTTACACGTTTCTTACCATTTTTTTATCATTATCCTATATATAATCTATGAAATTCCTCCCCCATCAACTTTTGTGATTTACGAATTTTAAATTCATTAAGCGTTTTTAGCAAATTATTCACCACTTTTCTTGGTAACTTATTCCACTTCCTCTTACTCTTACCCACAAAAGAAAATTTTCCCACTCCCTTTTGCATAAAATCGAGTGCCAGCTTGTGCCCATCGTCATCTTTTCCCTTCCATTCACTACTCTTAAGTCTTTGACTAATATTCCCCTAAGCTCCATCACCAGCATGTGCCTTAAACATTACCAGCGCTATCTTCACCCTCCTCCTGCCTTCCAATGACTCCCAATCCAGCTCCTTTATCATGGCAGTTCATGGGTGGGTCCTGCGGTCAATTCCACAAACAAATCTAGCTGCTCTTCTTTACATGCCTTCCAAATCCTCTACTGATACACAAAATGTGAGTCCTAAACTACACCACCATATTCAACCAAAGGTCTGACCAAAGGTATGTAACCCAATTCCTTAACTTCTCTGTTACATCCTCTCATCACCCTCTCCAGTAAATGAACGATTTTGAAACCTTTTTCTACCACCTGCCCAATGCGTCTTGCCCAGTTGAGTTTATTATGAAACGTTTTGGCAAGATACTTATATTTCAAGCCTTCAACAAGCAAATTTGTTCCCACCCTATTATCATAAACAATCTTTAATATTTTGTCTGTGTACCTAATAAGCCGACTCTTTTTGACATAGATCTTCATTCTATGATGACCTGTCCGATTAGATACTCAATCCAGGTCTCCCTGCAGCTGTTCACAGTCTTCTTTCATTTTAATCCTACTATATACAATTATATCATCTATTAAACAACCTTAATTGTGACTGTAAATCTTAAACACATTGGTTCATTAGAATGATGAATAGCATTGGTCCCAGTATACTATCCTGTAGTACTCCCATATTCAGCTCCACCTGTTTTGATACTGCATTTCCTTCCCTAAATCTTTGCTTTCGGCCTTTTAAGAATTCCTCTATCCAGAAATTCACTTTTTCATTCACTCAAATAGTTTTCAACTTACTATGGCTCACTCCGTCAAATGGCTTGGAAAGATCTAGTGGGTATGGAAGGTAAAATTCTAGAAACTTGGTACAGTTAAACGTATTTGATATAAAGCTTTACAATACAACAAGCGCTGATAATTTATGGTAGGCCTACAGTAACAATCAAAGTGGTTTCACCTCACACGACGACTGAAACCAATTTACCGCGGAATCGTTAAACTTTTCTATGCTTCTGAACAGAACGCACTACAAGTGCGTCCTTGGTAGAGCGCGGCTAGTATTGCTGTGTTACTCACTCTCCGACGCGCTGCCCGTTCCAGCAGTCTGCGGTGTCCCTGGTCTCAGCGAAGCTCTCGTCGGAGCAGAGGGACTCAGCCAGGTTGGCGTAGAAGCCGCGGCTGCGCGTCAGACTGGTCAGGAAGTGGTGCAGCTTGGAGGACAGCAGGTCCTGCCCCGACCCTGCAATCAAACCCCACGGCGTTAGTCAGGGGCAGTCCAATCAGATGAACTCATCAATATTTAAATTCGATTCATTGTGATCGTTTTTAGTCGAACAAGCGCATTACACTAATTATAATGAGTAAATGATTCAGACTACGTAATCGTGAACAATTAATCACTACATTTCCATCAGAATCAAAACAGTGATTCCCTTTCAACCTCTCGAACGTGCACCACATTTTTTTTTTTTTTTTTTTTTTTTAAATATAATGCTTCAAATAAAACTGTTTCAACATTTTTGCTGACTAAATTTTTGTGTGTCTATTGCCAGTATTATGTTTTATTTGTAATTGGATTAAAACCATATTGTTTATTCTTCATTTAATAAACACAATCGTTAGACCTTCATCGAGTGCTATTCTCCTGATTAGAGACTGCTATTATTTAGTACTAATGCCCACAAGCTGATTTAATGTTACCGAGGTAGCTTTCAAAATGTCAGCGACTGTCTAACAAAAAAATTGTGTACACATCATGTGATCATAGCACCGGGTCGTACTGTCACTACATGAAATATAGAGGAAACTGCTAGATAATATATTAAATCATCATTAATTAAATTTTATTTCTTCTTCGTTATGGTATTCGTACCTGGTATTTATTATATAAAACTAACAAACCTTAAAGAGTCTCCAGAAAATTAAAAGAATTTTTGGTTTCTTGAAATAATTTGTGTATCAAAATTAACAAAATACGCTAAAATTTAAAAAAAAGATATATATTTTCATATTTAAAAGCTTCAACCTATCTTATCGATACGTTTATAACTGAAATTTCACATCTCTATTTAGCACCTTTTCTCACTTCACAAAATATTGCGTGAAAACAGCATTTCGCAAACGAAAACATACAAACAACTGTTACAATTGGAATATGTTATTCTACAAAACCAATTCTTGTAAAAATAGAACTAAGTCTCATGGGTGTATACTGATTAATAAGAGTTATGAGATCTTGTTCTGAGCCAAATCTACATTCTAAAATGTGTATTCACTTCACTTACTGAAGCAGAATAGGTTCTGTCAGTGTTATGGATAGTGTTTTTTTTTTCAAAAAAAAAACCTGAATTGGCCATTTGTATGTCATAAAATTTACTAAAATGAAACAAATAATGTGTATGATTTAATCTAAGATTTGTAAAACCCGAAAGATGTGGGAGAGAATATCTTGGCTTTCTTGTATTTGTAAGTCTAACAAGGCAACGTAATGAAGGCATTTCTATAGATAAGTTATACTAACTAGTTCACTAAAACATTGCACGCATAATAGCGGAGTCAACTGACTTTTTATTTTAATCAGTAGCACCGAGAGAATCCATTCTGTTTTAGAAAGTGAAGTTAATACGCACTGTAGAAAGCTGACTTGGTTCAGAACAAGTTTTAGGCTTAGCCCTATTTTTACAAGGATTTGTTTTTGTAGGTTCTCATTTCTTTTTGTAAGTGCGGTCTGATGGCACAGTGGCTTAGGACCGAAAGGTCCCTAATTCGAATCCTGGTATCTGGTGGCATTTAAGGAAGTCCTTATCCCGACTTTCACTTCTGGCACACGTTGCTGTGTGTATGTGAAGTACGGCACAACGATTCAGTGACAGATTCCATTTTGAACTGTGGATCCCCTATACCCAGTAGGGTTATTGGGTTACGTTATGCAGTTTCTGTAACCTGTAATAAACTCCATCCACTAGGTCATTACAACCACACGAATTTATTATTATTTTTTTTTTTTTGTGGGATAACTCATTCTGATCGTCTTTCTTTACTAGCTTTTGTACATTAGCAACCATTTGTTATCTGCTTTACCAATGCAGTACTCCGGCTAGTACTGCATCGTCTCAAATGGTGGGTTCGTTTCAGTTTCGTCCTGGGTTAGAAATACCGTGCATACATTTCTGCAACCAGCCGAGTTGACAGTGACCCGTTGTTCTAAACATAAAGAAAAATTTAATAAGTTAGTCAAGATTGCTAATCTGTAAGCATAAAAAATTCTTGAGGCATACTAAGACAACCAGACCAAAATAACTAACGTACAAAATTCTATAGTAACAAGTTTTATTCGCAACTGTAAAAATAGGAATAATATTTCTTTGTGGGTTATTTCAGGACGTCATTTGATACCACATTTCCACCCCGATATAGTGTCATATCTACGGATATGCTTGAAGAAACTGACGCTCCGTGTATATAGAAGACCGATGAACTGCAGCGTGAGATAAGGGGCTAAAACTTAAGGACTCAAAATTAAACGACGCAGTGAGATTTTGTTCAAGAGTCAAAGTTGCTCCGGTAGCACAGATGATGCTGTACAATCACTGTGTAAATATCGACTAACAATTAATCGTGCTGGCGGAGAGGCAAATACAGAAACAGGAATACCACGCGTATGAGTCGGCAACGTCATATAACTGTATTTATCAGATATAGTACTGACCGGTGGTGATGTGTCCGTGGGACAGCGTGACTCCGAGCACCTCCTGCTGGCCGCTGGCCAGCCTGCTGCCCGCCTCGCGCCGCTGCAGCAGCTCCTCGGACTCGTCAGGGTCCGCCCACTTGTGCGGGCCGCACGACCGCTTCACCTGCACACACGCAAAACAGTCACACCTCGCACTTACTAATCAACACCAAAGTTACAACTGATTTCGCGGCTTCTTGCCGCGTGTCCATGTTATGACACTTTTATTCGGTTGTTTTGACTACAGATTAGGTCCATATTTACAAGTTTGCTGCTCATGTTCAACCTTAAGAGCAGGTATTAATAAGAGATTGAAAGTCTAGACCGATCGCGGGTGGTTGAGTGCATGCCACGCACTAAAGAACAACACTTTCTGTCATCATATATAATGCAATCATTTTCATAAATCACTACTATACCCCCAAAACCTTTAATAAGTACGCCGACATCTATATCACGCAATTTAACATTCCACCAAGGCAGAAATAAAAATTTCAAATAAAGATTTTTCTGTGAGGGCTACAGTTTGTGTAAAACTATGGAAACTTCGACGGATCCAGTTACCAAATCATAATTTGAATCTTTGCAACATACGAAATTTCCTGTCACTGGAGTACATTATTGAAGCAAATAGGAATAAAAGAAGCCTAAAACTTTAATAATCTTGACATAATGGTTATTAATCATTATTTGTTTAAGAAATTCATGCAAACATGACTGACTGATACTAAGGCAAATAGTTCAAAACTCGTGTGACAATACATTCGTGGTAAAAAGAAAAAAAAAAGTTGTGATTAATTCGAAAACTAGGTGCTAGTATGTTTCCACAGTTAGCTGCTTTTCTTCTTCGAAAATGAGTGGTAAGTAATAGGCTATGGAAAACAATGGACAATCCCGTGCTTAACTATCTTTAGTACTCATTTAGCAGACCAGTCTGACATTAAAGTAAAGTCCAACATCTCTCCCTTTCAAATCCTTTAGGGCGACAAGAACAAGAACATGTTTTCTTAGGCTTCTGAGTAAATTTATCGTCCAGGGAAGCAGAATTCTTGCCATTAAATACTAGAATGCAAAGAATGATAGAAACTAATCTTCGTCGTCGAATCCACACTCACTGGAGCACAAGTCTGACAGTAAGGCAACTTGAATGCAATAACCTCTGACAACTGTAGCAACGATCAGTATCTTAGATTGTAATTTCTTTCGTAGCATCATCAGGCTGCTTAAAATTGCGAAGGTAAATGTAAATTCATGTATTCGCAATGAGCTGCACAAGTCGACCCCATAGTGGCCACCTTACGTAACCCGTTAGTCCTGCCAGGTATAGAGGACCATAGAACCTGGCGCACTTCACATGTGCTAGACGTGAAGGACATTTGAAAATCCTGGCCGAGACGAGGATTCGAACAAAGGACCTTCCGATATCCATTCAGGCGTCTTAACCACCGAGCCACCAAACTGCTGTATTAGGAAAGTAACTAACATACATTGCGTTCAGTGTGCTGTATAAAGAAATGACGACGGTGGTGCGACTGGATAAAAAGTCGCAGGTGAGTTGGCAGCAGTGAAAGATGATGGCAGTCCCCAGAGCGCCAACAGGTGACGGCGTCTGGTTGCTACGTGATCCGCACGGCAAGTGGCTGGGTCGTCCGTCACAACTCCCCCTCCCTCCCCCAAGCACTGAATACTAACTCTGAAGCCGATAAATTATCCACTCGGCAGTCCCGTAAGGAGCATCTCACTTCTCTTCGGTAGCCTCAACCACTACTTGCAGCATTAGGGAAGTTTCTGGTCGATAAAATGGTTGAAATCGAGGTATTCCGGTAACTGTTACCATGATTGGCAACAATCGTTTTGTGCTGCAGGGAAACTGGACTAAAGGCTCTCAAACACAATATTTCATCTAACACGGGACCAAGTATAGCTACTAAAATGTCCTGAATTCTAAAATTAAATGCCTAGATCAATAAGGTACCAGACCTGATTGGTATATGACACTATAGCTAGGACCTCGCATACAGCCTATCGAGAGAGAAGACACCGTTGCTGTATATGCGTAAAATGAGAGAGGGAACAGAACTGATCGCACCGAGCGTCATTAACTGCAGTCATTGAGGTTGATTGGAGAGTGGCAGCCAGTGATACTCGTCCATCACTCACTCTTATCACACGATACACCAGCGAAGTTCCCCACCCTACGTGTTGCATTCGTATGACCACTTGATTGCGAGCACTGGCTACATACAGGATAATGAGTCCAGATTTTTTTGGGTTAGATTTTAACTGTTAATAAGGCACTGCGCAATGATATTTTATCAAAATATATCGACAATTGTACGTATAGTAAAGAAATGCAGACATATGCACGTCTGAAAAGATAATATGCCTTGTTAAACATAAAACATCTTTATTCCTTACTGCTTGGAGCAAGTGTAGATGCGGTGCAAACTTTAGATTAGTCAAAAAGACGTCGACGTCGAGGTCATCAGATGCGGAAAAGGACGGGGGGCAAGGAACGGGACGGAACCCGGCCATTGCATTGTGAAGGAAACTATTTCTGCATTCGCCTGGAGTGAATTGGAGAAAGCCATAAAAAAAAAAAAAAATCTAGATGAAAGAACAAGGATTCAAACCCACGTCCTCCCGAATGTGAAGCTAGTGTATTACCGATCACCCAGCACACTCGGTGGTCAGGAAGCAAAGGTCTTTGAAGTGAAACCTGTTTTGCAACGTCGATTGAAACATTGAGGAGTAATTTAACTGTGTTTTTATAATCTATCGCTTTTGTCTCTACATGCCGCGTAATGTGTCATTACACCCGACAACTGGCCTTATACTAGTAAGATAAAATTAAGTCTCCCTGAATGTATAACGCAGAAGGGCACTGTAAATATACATTATTTGACGGGTATTTAACAGTAAAATTTAAAAACAAAGTTCAGGAACGTTGATCATAAATTGAATATGGTGATGAAATATAGGGCCAACCCATTGTATGAAGGAGTGGAGGGATAGAGCTTACTGAAAATGTTGCGACACTGATGCAATTCCATAAATTCTGCAATTCAATTTCGTGACGTGAGTGGTTTGCGCAACAGTATTTACGTGCTGTTGGAATACGTAAGAGCTGTTGCCACGTTTAAATAATTAGGAAGCGTCATTTCATCCCATGTTGAAAATTAATAAAACGTGTTAGGAAACAGTTGAGCAGCGTCAGTCGACGATAAGGATGAAATGTATGATAAAAGAAAGACTAGGACCAACGTTAGGTGATATATTCCGCAGACTGAGAATTATGCATAAACAGTGTCATTGAATATTTCCCACTGCCTAATATGCTTTGCTCATGATATGCTTAGTAGGAAAACAATAAATTAAACAGTGCTCAAAAGAGAGTAAGCTTTATTTCCAACTTACGAACCATCTTACATCATCCTCTTTTTAATTAGTGATCTAAAGCTCGTTGACCTAGTGTCATTAGAACATAGAAACGATCAATAAATAATGGTAGGAGTCTTATGACGGAACTATGCCGGCATCCTAGTTGGAAAATCGAAATCTGGATGACTGGACAGGGATTTAATGTCGCCTCCTCACTACATTCACACATCAGCGTGGGTATTTATAGACCTGAAACCGACGTAGTTTTTGATGAGATGTACAACAAGAAATAACATTGATACTTACGATAGAAATAAGAATTATCTCACAAGCAGAATAGCACCAGCGAAAATATCCCAATCGGAAAATGGAACGCTTTTAATTTAAAACATTGATCTCGAGATCAGGAAAGTCTTCCTTAAATTTAATGGGTGGAGAAATAGCTTGGACTTCATAAATACAAGAAAGGAGGAAACTTGGAACATTTTAAATTGATTTTATAAAATATTGAAAATTATAAGGAGAAATGATGTATGAAATAAAAGCATTTTGAAAATGATGGGCTGCCAGGAATGTAGTTTTTGGAAGCGTCTCACATACAGAAGAAATGGTAAGATGGGTTAAATTTTAAGACTTGCGGGATTGGTTTATTTGTAAGTAGAGGTGACAGTTTAAGGAAGGAACAGTAAAGGAAGACGAAGATTACAACTTATGGAGCTGACAACAGAGAACATTAGTTGTAAAAGAAATCTTAATATGAGGAGATTAATTATATGTAAAACAGCTATAGCAGTGGATCAAACATTTGGAAATAATGCTTACAAAAATAAACGATGTTGTTCGAGAGTGGAGTAAGAAAGCGGTGTTGTATGCGCCGTGCTTGCTGTGTAGTTCACTACTGGTACATTGATCAGTGCAGAGGATACAGCTGACAGCTGCCTCCAGGGACCACTAATGAACCTGCGAGGCGGGTGGACTACGCGTGTGCGGGGAGGGGCACTAGCACACCGACCGATAGGCAAGCCCGTCTCTGTCATCCTCGGAAACAAAACCCTTTCGCCATTCATTATTCAGTTCCACAATGAGTCCCTTCTCAAACTGTCTCTGGGACTAACCTTTCACTTGTTTCGTAATTATTTGTGTACTGTATTGTGTTTGCTTCTAATGCAGTGGAACTTACTGTTTAATTCACTCCGAACATGAAACCACAATGACGGCTTTAAGCGAATTGTTGAAACTGCTAAATAAAAACTAAATTTTTTATAACTTTAATTATATTCAAGAATCAGTTTAAACGCTCTATTTTTACACAGGTAAGATTCAAAAGAAACTGATTGGTATCACAAAGTTTAAAAGGAAAATGTTATTCTTATTAAAGGAAATTAAAAAATAGCAATCGTTTCTAAAGGCAGTGGCACAAAGTTTTTTTCCATTTGTTTTCACTGCACATTAGTGTTAGCTTCAGAACTTATTATCTTGGTCGTAAAATCCTTAATAACAAGAACTCGTAAAAAACCGTAGTACTACCGCATCACAGTTTCTGAATATTGAAGATTACTACGAATTTTTCTCCATATAATACACGTTCTTTCACTTTCAAAAATCATAAAGCACTAAACGAATTATAATCGTCTAGGATTTCCCCTACCATATGTTAAAAAAATTTAAATCGATATTTCACCAACGTCCTCGTTTCTTATTGCTTTCAAACTTTGGATACAATCTCGTTCCCGATAACAATACAGTGTTAAAATATAATTATTAATGTTTACTGGTTATAGATTAATTAGCAGACGAAATCTTTATTGGGGTAACATATAACAAAATCCAAACGAGCAGGCATTAGGTATAGGTTCAAGCCTGCGTTACATATGGTTCTTGCCCTGATAATTCAAGAGAATAATACGACTACTGTATAATTGTGCTGCAATTAATGCAGTTGTTCGTTAATCGACTGTTAACTTACTGACGTGCTTTGGACAGTACAGCTCCTTGCATTGATTTCTACTGAAAAAAAAAATATTTCGTGAATTAACATCGACATAATTCTTACAGAAAGATTGTCTGACAAAAAAACCTTCTGTATCTTTAAGGAATGTCCCAAAACATAACACAGTAGCAGAGTAGAGTAAATAATATAAAATTTTTGAGCTTTCTTCTATCCATGTTAGGTTGGTTTTTTCTCCTACTTAGAATGTTGCCGTTTCTGATCGTGTTGGAACAATGTTAGGACTTTTTTACGCAGAAACTTTGTGCAAATACTTTTACTTCTTATCAAATATCGCTTGAAAGCTATAATTACATCTATTATTTGTGTGAACTTTTGTATTGTTTACATATTACGAATAGAAGCGAAAATCAAGAACTAATCATTCACTATCGCCATTTTAACCGTTCAATTTTTTTTGCTAATACCTTAACCTGATTTAAATGCTTAGTGGAGAAACGTTTCTGTCTGTACGCTAGATGTAATTTTAACGAAACGCCATAACTTTCACTAACTCCATACTTTTCTAATTTGTGCAGAAGGATTTTATGATCCACTAAGGGAAAATTAATATTCCTTTCTTTACAGCATCCAATCTGTGAACTAAGATGGCAGAATCTACCACAACAAAGAAGCTGGAGAATTTAATAGAGATAATAATGAAGGTTCATGATATTTAAAAGAAAATTCTGGTTTAAAAACGGCGTTGTGCACGATTTGTTTGGTTTGATTTTTCCTTCATCAGTGTAAGCTGTAAGGGAATGATGGATGTGAACTTGGACACACACGTGCTGTGGCACAGTGCTACTCGAGCCTTCATCCCCCGCGGGTGACTGCGTCCCTGCATCCCATTAGTGTAATCTTGTTTATTCGCCTGCGTGGCCAGCCCCTTTGAGGGACCGGCTAGGCCACCCGCAGAGTATCGGCCGGCCTTTGCTAAGCAGCTTATCTGTTCAGCCGACAGGCGATATTCCTACAGCTCAGTGACAGGTTTCTTTCTTCACCAGCCTATTGCTAGGGCAAGTAATCTTAACTAGGCTTATTCATATCTTCATAATATATTCATCATTTACGAATGTCGTGACTTAAAGCCGCATTCTTTCCGTCAGACTTATTTTACAAAATTCTCGCCGTCTTATTTTCCTGAGGCTGGTCCACATCTGTAGTAGTAATTAGTTCTTGGACGAGTCGTGCTGTGCTATTGCTGAAGTCTGGCAAACAATGACAAAAATGAAATATAAAACAAGTAGCTGACACATATAACCGACAAAATCTTGCCATCTATAAATAAACTCCCATTAGAGATTAATAACATTTTTCGTTTTTAATAGGAAAAAAATTAAAGAAATTGACCATATTTTCGGAACTATGAAGAAGGAAAGCACGACAAACTAGATTTTTCTTTTTGTAAATAATTTTCTTTGTGAACAGTCACTTACTTTCATCAAAAATTGAATCCTTTAATACATCTGTTGAGCTTGCAAAATCATTTCAGTTTAACATTAAATATAGTATATCAAGTTTTGCAACATGTTTATTTATATGTTTCTTTCGTTAGTAGTTTAAAAACGTCGTGAGTAGTTGGGATCTACTAATAAATCCCGTGGAAAGAATTCTTTCAAGTTTACTGTCAATAGGAAATGTGGAGGGTGGGAAAGCTCGCGATTCCGCAGCAGGTAAATACAACTTATTTGTATTGTTGGGTCTCCTTAATGTTTCCATTTCATATCACAAGCTTGCATGCTAATTTCGCTTACAATTCTGGTTTATATTTGCTATGTAGTATCAAACATCAAATATCCTTATAGTCTCTCTTCTGAAATTGGGGATGTGTCTTCAGCTATGATATTCAGACACACTCTAGCATTGAACAGTGTCATAGAAAACGTCAACTGGGGTAATTATTTTTGTTTTTATTACCACGGTATATCCAATGTATATTAACTGGGTAAAGACAACATTGCCTAAAGGATAAATGGTGAAAAAGTTTTTTGTCAGATAATTTAAGAATATTCCAGTATTCTTCTCGAGGACCGTTTGGGAAAAAGACCCAAAAGTAAAATCAACAAAGTAGTCAGTTTTTGTCACAGTAATGACATAACTTCATTTTGAAAATATCAGATGAGAATAATTTTTAAGTCTCCACGGAAGGGCTTTAGTTAAGAATAAAAAGTATTGCAGTTTAAAACATCTATTCGGTCAGACATGTTTGTTCACTCAACAAAGAATTTCACCATTGATGGACAATCCATTAAATCGATGGCGGGTACACAGTGAATACAAGCGTTGACGCTCGACTGAGAGCACTAAGAGATAATTTATTAATAATATTTCCTCAGGACTGCAATTCTATGGATTGAATACTTCAGCATATAGTAGAAATCAAGACAAATGCAACGCAAATTGTTTTATTGTTTGGAATAGACAATGAAACAAGAAATATATTCTTCGCAAAAGTGTGAAGACATAAACAATTTTTTTTAGGTAATATAGTTATCGTTTTATAATTAACCTAAGCTAGTGCTAGTAAATAGCTGAGGGTTTGTTTTCAGTATATAGAGACACAGTGATGTATGTAATTTTGCTTACAAAAATATACTTTCGATCTCATGTCTCATAGCACTCTTGTCGGAACTTGTGTAACTTCTACCACCTGGTACTTCCATCTCATTTACATGAATTTCTGTAAGAAGTTCTCTTTGGGAATGGATTGCAACTGGGCTATGTTGTATATGGGAAAATGAATAAATAAAATAGGCCATCCCACTCCATCGCGACTCAGTCGGATCCCTTTCAGTGCATTATTCAAGCTGTCTAATGACTACAAGGAGTTAAATACAGTGAACAGGAAAAGAGACGACTTGGCCTAGAAATCCTTAATCAGAGGCAAACGATTGGCAAGTTCATTCGTTTTGTGGCAAGAAAATCCGGAAATCCAGTTCGTTCTATCACGCTTCATTATTTTTGTTCAAAGGTTGTAAGTTTTATTTGATTAGGCCTTGTTTGTCAATTTTTTACAGAAATTCAAATTTTTACTAAAGACATCTAAATGTTAAAAAAGTATTCATTAATGACAAAGTATCATCAGTTATGCGGGATGAAACAAAATGTGTGTTACTACTGCGCAATTATTTTTTTTTAGGATAATGGTTGTCTAATTTGTATGAAGCTTGTTCTCAGTCTGAAATTGTATTTGCTACTTATGGGCCTAATATTCGTTTGTGTTTGGTACTTGTTTGTTTTCGTTGTATTTTAAATATTAATGTTAGCGTGATAAGTACAAGGAGTATGAGTCATTATCATTGTATAACATGACTTGTACGCCTTTTAAAATGCGAATTGATTTATACTAATAGGTTCAATGTTGAATTGTTAGGAAAAAAAAACAGTCAGCACTGACTTGTATTGTTAATACATGTATTCAGATGATAGACATGAATTTCTAGTAAAAAAAGAATTTGATAGCAAGAAATTGTAACTTACATACCTTGTACTTATCACAATAGAATGGTAGGTTATTCTACTGCAATAGTCACAGTTCTTCTTCGGCAAATTAAAAAAACATGCAATGATTAATATATATTTATATACAAATTCGCAAACACAAAATAATAGTCTTTGGTGACGCAAATCCGAACCTATACTATATAATAACTTATACCTACGTGAAATTTATAAACAGAGCATAAACAAACTTACTGCGAGAGCAACAAAGCCTGAGCGATCGATATAATATTAGATAAACACGCTGTCAGTCTGTGTCACAATTCGGTTGGTTTTAAAAATTTCATGACGATTCATATTATTTATTCCGAAACAAGTATTCTACGTCCTTGTTAATGTCAAATTTTATCAAGATCAATTTAACTGTTTGGTTGTAAAAATGTAACAAACAGAGATACAGGGTTATTTTCGCATTTATAAAATTAAATGTAATGAAATGTCGATTCATAGACTTTTCTGGCATAACAACTGAAGAATATGTTACATCAAACTGATGTATTAAGGAATTCACTTGCTGTTTAGAGCGTAGTTGTGCAGCCCCAGTGCTGGAGAGTAGAAAGTACCTCTAAGCGGCCAGCGTGACAGGGTCAAGTTTTGTAACAGGCGGACAGACGCGTGCAGAATCAATCGCGCGGCGGCGCCATCGGGCCGGAATCCCCGCTGCAAACTCGGCAGACAGAGTTCCCGCGGCACTTTATCTCCGACAAAGCCCCACAAGCAGCCAGAGAGAACTCGGGGGGCGGATCAGGTGGTGGGGCTGACCGGAAGTACTTGCCGGGCTTCTCGGCCACTCACGCGCGTGCGATGAGCGACCATTCTGAACGTCACGATCAATCCTGTTATCCAGTTTCCTAGTGTTAAATTAAAGATTTTTTTTAAGCCCAGGTGCCCAGGTAGTACATTCTGTCGAGTTTATAATAGTTACCTAATACTGTAGTTGACGAGTAATTATTACACTGATTCTGGTGCGACATTAGATTTAATATACAATCAGCTTATTGTATCCCACTCATAACGGCAAATGATTGTAGCCTAATTATTTAGGTCTGAGACGAATTTTCCTTTTAACTTTAAAACATCTTTCCGTCACAACTTAATCCCAATATGCTGTGATTTATTCAAGTAACCTAATCAATTTTTCGTCTACAGGAGGCAATTTACTATCTCTTAATACTGCACAGCAGTTAACCACTATCTATCTGTTTGCTGATGTTAATCAATCGGAAGTATATATTAATGCAATCACATTTTATATTAATTAAAAAGGAATAAATATACTATCCAACTAACTCGTTTGAGCACAGAAATTGAAGAATGACGTTAAATATCAATCAAATACTAGGAATCTACACAGACGTAAACATCCAAAAATTATCAAATGCTTCCATAGTTATTTTCACTGCTCTTTTCAATAAATCTCTCCCTGTCTCTCCTTCAGTCTCTCTCTCTCTCTCTCCTCTCTCTCTCTCTCTCTCAAACACACACACAAACACACACAGGCACACACAGAGACGCGCGCACGCGCTTGGAATTCACGTATGTGATCACTACACTAGTTTGAGTTGGAGGATTGCTCATTTCGAAATAATGTGATCTGTTTAAAATTGCAGAAGCGGGATAAGAATTTCCATATTATTGCATTCCAAACAGCTTTAAATATATTACAACGAAATTTTCTCTGTTGTAGGTCGTATACCAACGCAAATATAAATAAATTCAGTCAGACAGCTTGGAGAGAAGGTAATGTGTGTCACGTACAAAAAGACAATAGTCAGTGAATATCAAGCAAATAATTCAATACTTCAAACCATAAATACTTGTGCGTAGTGATTAAGACACAACGAACGTGGTGGATGAGCGGTAACGCTCTGGCCTGGCATCGAGAGGAAACTGGTTCGAATCCCCGTTCGTCCATCCAGATTTCAGTTTTTAATGACTTCTGTAAATCACTCCAGGTGAATACCGATACAGTCCCTTCAAAAAAAGGCCATGGCCGAATTCCTACCCATTCCTTGCCCTCGTACTTTCCTGTCTCTCAAGTCCTTGACGTAAAGCCATAAGCAAAATAAGCAAAAAGCGCTTCAAAGAACCGCTCGTACCCCATTGTCACCTAAGCAATTCAACGGGAGGCGAGTGACAATCGTACAGTCTGAAGGCAAGCTACCCTCGGCAAAGATGGATGGCGTATTACACTTAACATTAAATTATGGATAATTTATTTTAACTGGAATGAATGTTCATTGTTAAACTAATAACTTCTCTGTAGCAGGAGTCACTATATCTTGTTTCACACATTAATATAATCTTACTTTCTTTATTACCACTTATCGTTTAATTCTTTCCAATGTTTAGTTTGAATAACATTGACTGGAGGCTCTTGAGATGTGGCTGTGATGAAGGATGTAAAAGACCAGTTTTTGCGTAGAGTAAAGGGAGAATCTGATGAGAGTTAGTGACATGAAATAATGTTTCGAGGACTACCTGATGTAGGAAGGAAGACTGGGACGGCATTTGATAAAACTGTTGCGAACATTCTGGAAGGTACAATAAATAAATAAATGACGGAACATTGAATATTTTAGGAAGTGGTAATCTCAGGGTCCGAAATGTAAGGTTAGGATTAAGAGAATGTCTTTTTTTTTTTATCGGATGTCTAATTTGACCGTGAGATCCTCAGGAGAAATGTTCGGTCGTCTGGTGTCAGTGTTTGAGTGTCCGCTTCTTCTATTAGCTAATACACTAACGGAGTTTATTGAACTATTGCCACCTGTCTGCGAAACATTTAACTTGTGTCCTGCATAAGAGGGTTTTTAGTTGGTGAAATGTGTAATTAATGAGGTACAGATTCGGACCCGACCTAGTATCTGTCTAGATGGTTGCGGGAAACCGCATACAAATCAGGACGGCCGATACGCGAACGCCTTCGTGGAGCAAGATAAAGAGAAGACATATCATGTCAAGACTTGCGTTAGAGCTACACCAGTAGCACGTCTACTGTTCATCATTACTTGTTAATTACAGTAAATATTACAAAAACTTCTTACTACTTTCTCACGACACTGGTTCGATCGAAACCTCGAACGCTGCAACATCGAATGCCAGAGAAGCAGAACAGAAAAAACAGGGTAGTCTCGCCACAATAGCATCCGCTCAGCCAGCCAAAACAAGAGTCTATAGTGACAGCGTCCTAAACAAAACGTCTGCGCCAAAAAACAGCCCCCTAACGAACCGATTTTGTAGATGCGACGAAAAGAAATGTTTCACGATTTTGGTAACAGAGAAGAGGCGCGGCGCTGTTGTCAGAGCTGACTGCTGTTTTTCCCGACTCGAAATGTGTACGTTGTCGCTGCGCCTGTAAACACTGGGCCGAGTGTTTAAGTTAGCGCCGCGCCACTGTGTGAGCTGCTGAAAATAAAACGGCGCGGCTCCCGCCTCGCAGCCGTAACTTAGCCACCAGATTGTTGTTCCACGCCAACAAGACGAGCCGGAGTTGGTTAACGTGACGGCTGTCTCTTAGGAGCGAAGTGGCGGCTTACACGGAAAACAAACGGATGGGTCCAGGTTTTTTGCCTCATCTAAGCGCATTCCGAGAGCATTCACTCCTTAAAAGTAACAAACAGCTAGACAGAACGGCATTCAGACGCTCTCAGGCTCAAATTCTGTCTCAGTTCGACGCGTTTCGGAAACAAAACAGTCTAGTGTTGTGGTGGTTTCTTAATGTATCGCCACTCCCGTAGCAACCAGACTGCACTCCTCACGCCAGTCAGCTGACGTTACCTGAAGATGATGGCACATTACGATGTCGAAAATTTGTTGAACAACGATCAGTTGATCCTGTCGCATGCCCGAGAAATCTTCAAGCAGCAGATTCGCAAGGAAAACCAACGATGTAATTTTTATAAGAGTTATCAATTTCCATTTTCGGGAACTGCACCACTTTGGTAACCTTCGAGAAACTAATACTAACCTGTTGAAATTTACATCAGTCGTTTCGTCAACATGTCCTCTTCACGTTTTGCGATCATACATTGCGGAAAAGTCGCTAGAAATGTAATTAAAAATGCCGAAATATGAAAGGCTGAGCAACTGCTAAATCCTATCAGCACTGCCAAAATAACATTAAAATTATCGGTACAGGGATCATTTCAACCTAAACAGTTTCGTTTTGTCATAGAAATCATGGTAGGTTGAAATACGGCCTGGACAAGGTGAAAAATTTTGGCTATGCGGCAATGGAGTATTTGTTTACAATGGAAGCAATCGATTATATCTTGTTGCTCGTTGCTATGTAAGATGGCGGGTATCATCGTATTACAACTCGGATAAATATTGCCTGTTTGTCAATTTTGTGCGACTTTTTACAACGGACTAGAGCTGAAAAGGCATGAAAACATTACAACAAAGGATTAAATCAACATTTTAACAGATTGTCACTGATTTTTCAACGTTGGCGGCTTCTAACGGCTGTCCGTCGCTGTCATATTTCAGCATTTTTAATTAAATTCCTGGCAACTTTTCCGCAATGTATGATCACAAAACGTGAAGAGGACATGTTGACGAAACGACTGATGTACATTTCAACAGGTTAGGACCAGTTTCTGGAAGGTTACCAAAGTGGTGTAGTTCCCAAGAAAATTCACAACGATCACTTTTCGGGATATTGCTCAGGGAAATGCATTGTTCTATTTGAGGAAAACAACAACAGTGTTACCGGCTAGATCAGTGTGCTATCTACACGTACCGCAGTGTTTTAGGACAAAATATCTCCGAAAGCCATACCTCCACTCTGGCTCTCCGCGACCTGGAAACCACTCTAACTTTCATTTTCATTTGCTGACCGTGCTCGGCTTGATTTTTTTTTTTTTTTCCGACCGTGCTCTGGAATTTATTGACACAAAAATCTGAATTGCAGATTGTATAGTTCCGCTTGTTCTCGTTAAATCTGAATGATCACAGAGATATGAAGCGCGTGGACCTGCATTGTAATAAAAATACCTCAGCTACAAATGAATCGGTCCAATAACATTAATTATGTTTTATTATAAAAACTGAAATTCAGGGGATTTAATTGGAAAATGAGGAAACGGTTTGACAAGGGAAGTTACACATTGATTTATATTTTTTTGTTTAGTATGGAATGGTTAAAAGAGATGGCGAAAATACTGAAGCTATTTCATTTCTGGATACCCAATAGAACAAGAAAAATAATGTTTAAGGTAATTATTCTAGAGAGTTTCTATCTGCTAAGCATTCCGTCTTCTCTTACATATAAGAATGCATAGCTTAAAACTCTCTGAATAGATTCATTGTGCCGTCACTCCCTCCAGTAGCTTGATAGGATATTTAATCTCCTATTATCCTGTGCTAACCTAGTTTTTCTGATTATATATTGAGTATTTAAATGAGTGCCTAGAATACTCTAATGTTTTCCTTACTTACTTTTGGTTGTCTTTATCTCCTATCGACTTCGAGGTCATTAACGATGATACCCTTGTTCCAATTTTAAATAATTGTTTATTTCGTAAAAGAGGAAGAAAATTAAAATTGTTTTCAATTCAAAGCATTCAGCTATCTATGGCGGTGTTACTAAGCTCTGGCATCTAGATTTCGGTTCGAAGGTTTCCCAAAATCACAGACCTAATAGAGCAACTGGTAGGATTATGTCACTTTCCACCATCAAAGATGTCACATCTCCTTGCGACCGATGACGCCAGGATCTTCATACTGCTGTGCAAATTTCTAAAAGACTGTGAGATGGACATAAAACCCTGCAGATGCCTATGAGCATTAGTTTTTTGCAACCCTTGGTGGATATATCTATTAACTGAAATATTGTCATCATGTACTTAATATTAGATATGAAGTATTGTAATAGATATGACGTATTTGTGATAGAATACCTATTATTTGTGTTAAGGGCATTTATGTGGTATAATACTGATAAGCAGTGTTATGACTATATAAATGATGTAACTGTAATTAGTGCTATGGCTGTATGGTTTAATGGCCCACTCCAATAATAAATAAATAAATAAAGGTTTGCCGAAATCATTCCATGCGAATGACCAAGACTATGACCAAACTCCTTTCCGTCTTTTATCTCCTACCCGCTCTCGGATTTAATAACCTCATCGTCGTCAAGCCGTGAAACTTTTTTAAAAAATATGTAGAAAGTAATCTTAATGTCTTTGACTTGCTTGACGTTAATGCAGAATCTTGGATACTAAAGAAAGCATTGGAAAATGGTAAATCATCATTTACTTATTGAATTCCTGCTAATGATGTGAAAATTGTCTTTTAATAACTTTTTGCATTAAATAATTATATTTGTTCAATAAGGTACTTATTTTAAGTGTAAATATATGTGAAAATGACCTAGGAAAAATGATAACGATTTACAATGCCTTTAGATTATCTAGGATGGCATTCTTCAATGCAACTCTGAGTTATTGATGCTATTAATAAGCGGTTTAGTCTCTAATGAAGGTCAATACCTCCTATTCTCTTAACACGAGATAGTTTGAACTGTTTTCTATAGTGTTTGTGCTTCATTCACAACCATTTCTTTTCTCTGCACATCCGAGGCATCGTCATCGCAGACAACACAAAGAATGAATGTCGATCATTTGACCAGAGATGCAATCGAAGTTGCAACCGGTGTATTGTGCCTTGCGAGCGAATACATGCTTTTCGGCAGACTGCCGTTATAGAATTCTAGATTTCGTATGTGTATAAAGGCAACCTGCCATAGAAGATTTGTCGAATTATTTTGAAGCCACTACAAACACTGTTTGACATTGAGGTTAGAAAGAATTGGTAAATCAGTATTTTTCTAAGCCTCCGCTGGAAGGGACTAAATATTTGTTAGTATAATTATAACTTAACGACCCAGTGGCAACGTTACTGATCAAGCTAAATCCTCGTCCTGTTTAAGTTTCCTGATCACGGGCTGTACATTGATCGAAATCCCTCAAAAATCAGACGTGTAGTTTTGGCGCTAATCACGTTTAACGAAAAATCAAAATTAATTTCAGAACACTTTTTCTCAATTTCTGAGCTTTTCACGAAATATACGCTATTTTACCCATCAATATACTAAGGACTGTATATTTTCGGAAGCGGCATCAAAATCTAGCGAGTAGTTTTTTTTTTCGTATGTTTTAACGCCTCGACAACGTGAACGTCATTAGATGTGTGAAAGGTCTGCGGGCAAGGAACAGGAAGGAGCTCAGTCATGGCGTTTTGATGGAATCGTCCCGGCATTCGCTTTAATGACTTCGTAAAACCATGAAAACTGAAATCTTGATGGCGGGACGTGTATTCTACCCCGCGGCCTGCCGAATGAGAGGCCACCACAACCACGCTCGCGCTCGACGGAATAAGCTGATGGATGGTCGGACACTGTCTACTTCATTTCTGAGCTTCTCGACGTCACTTGAGTATGACATGCCTCATTTTACTCATGGGACACTGTTCTAAATCCAGTGAAATGCCGTAGTTCAGTTTTTTGCTTCAATCGTTGACAACGAAACGTTAGTTGCTTCTCCAAATCAAAGTATTTACCGCCTACTACATATGTACCATTCATCTAACGGCTATTTTTCGAAAAAAAAAATACTCACCGTCCCTTATTAGATAAAATAAAACACACAGCTTCCTCTTCTTGTAACCAATAATGTAAACCGTAGTGATCCAACTTTTACGGGTCATAACTCTATTTTTAAAACAATGATTCGATGTCGCCTCTCTTAGATCAAGTGTTCTATATCATATATCGAAAGACAAGAATAGATTTTTAAAATTACTGTATAAAATGGCATAAACAATTGGTACATTTTCCATGGTTTGATTAAGAAACTGAAATTATGAAAAAAGAATAATAGTTGGGTTCAATGACACTAATTTCTCGATATTGGCACTTTATTTGTCATCAGCGATGCTAAATCATTGTTTTCCACTACTGAGTATCTTTTTTTTTTTTATTTTTTTTAAAAAAGCTAGTAAATTGCTGACTTTCATGTAACCTATAAAACCAGATATAATACTAGAAAGCAGGGGGGACGGCGGTTGGTCCTTAATGCCCCTATGACCTCTTTAACGCCCACTGTAAGCAGTACCGCGATATGTAAGTTCAACTAGCACCCGGTATCGGCTGTATTATAGGTGACTGATGTCACATTTTTCTGAGGTTCTATCTTTAATACGTGCGCTAAACGTCTAAATCCCACAGCTGATTATGCCAATGTCAACACATTACAATAAGTGTGTTAGTTATTAGAGTTTAACTCTGCAGTAGTGAAACTCTTTAGATGCGTTTAGTGTGCAATCTGAATCTTGGTGTATAGGCGAATGTCGGCGTAGTGGCCACTAGAGTCTGTGGCGCTGACGTTGTTCTCGCTGTCGCAGCGAGGTCTCTAGCCCTCAGAGGAGCCCAACAAGCCGGAAACAATGCAATTATGTGGGGCGCGCCGCTCGCAATCGATACCACAGCGCCAATCAGCCGCCCACAACAAGTGAGCGCGCTCCATATTACACATCAGGAGTAGCAACCCCTTGTAATCAAACCTGCTAATGCGATTCTGAGAGACGGGTATCGAAAACGAATAATAATTGACAGTGCAGAGAAAGTACAATGATCAGATGTGACAGGAATTATGGCATAAAGCTTGTGAAGTATCGTCTATAAAAGTCTGGTGCTCTTAGGTGTTGAATCATGTGCCATATTCAACCTTCAACTTGTAGTGAAATGTTGTAGCTACCGCTTTATTAAGTTCGTTTTGGCAAAGAGAGAACAGAATGACAAATAATGTGACCCACCAACAGTTTGAAATCTTCCATCTCTGTTTCAGCTACAGACTACACTGGACCTTAATAGTTAAGTTCTGAAACCCGTACACTGTTATTATTATACGAAACAAACATTACTTTACCAGTGCTTTAATTTTGCAGAGATCACGACAAAAAACCCTTTTCATACTAACGTATATTTCTAATGTTAAACACCTTACGTTTGCACTGTATTTTCTGGGAGATTGTTTAATAGATTTTTTTTGGATAAAGCTTTATGTCTCCTCCAATCGGCATCATTTTAGGCTGGAGAGAAATTGGGATGAGAAATAGGAGTGAATTCGCCCATGACCTTTCGAAGAAACCATCCCGCTATTCTCCTGGGTGATTTCGTGGAACCAAGGAAAACCGAAATCTAAATGGCCGTACCGAATGCCAGGCCGAGGGCGACCCTCTCCCACCACTCACGGATATTGAATAAAGCGCTTTGGCCTCGCATTCGAGAGGACGTGGATTCGAATCCCCGTCCGACTACCCAGATCTCGTTTTCCCATGGTTTCCCGTCAACACACCACGCGAATGCGGGATGTTTCCTTCAGAAGGACATGACCCAATTTCTTCCCATTCCTGGCCCTCAATCCTTTCCCGCCTCTAATGATCTCAACGTCGACGTGGCGAAATGCAATAAGCAAAAAAACAATAGAGAAGCAACAACAAAGATTTGCACCCTTTTTGAAACCATTCGTATTTACTACAGACAATAGAAAATATTTATTTATGGTAATAGCGCTGAAAGTAGGTGGCAGACATCAGCTCCTCGATTATAGATTAATAGATCGTTTACTCGAACATTTTGAGATAGTACCAACATTTAGTTTACTCTTCACTTCTAGCACAATACACCAGTTTACTCGGAACTAAACTAATCAGTGCACTGGCCTTACGATCAAGGAATCTCGCCTGCATTGATATAAAATATTCCACACATATTCCTCTCAACACTATCAAATCCTTCTCCTTCTCTTTTAACTTCGTAGGGGAGAGAAGGGCAAAATGGCCTAGCTAAAGCGTGATAACGTTATAAGCAAATTTACAATAAACCTAACGATATCATAATTCGTGGTTTTATACTTCAACTATTCTAGCACACACCCAACATTTTTTTAATTTTCTTTGGATTAAGTTTAGTATCTTAACAAAAAGGATGTTTCTAAAAGTAATTAAGGTCATTCAGTGGAATGAGTTATGATTTTGCTTGCGCGATGGCATCATCCCTTGTTCCCTGAAACCCCTTGACCTTTTTTCCCACTATACCCTCTTTGCCTGGCTCTTTCCAACAACCAACTTAGGCAAAAACAAGACGGAATTCACTCTAAATTTCTCCACTTCTCTCAGTGTTCATTATTTCTTAAAGAATTAGCGATGATAATTACGTTAAAGACTATATGTGACAGAGACAATTCAAACATACTATATAAATGAGCAAGAAGAGTCAATTGCCAAGATCCACTGTGCTATTATGTAATTCCGGCTTTCAAATATCCTGAAGCAAGAGAGTTGCGATCATTAAAACAAATGCAAAAATGTTATTGAAAGATTAGGATAAACTTTTAAACATGTGCTACATTAGTTGTTAATTCATTATCTTAATATAAAAAAATTGTAATCTAGTATCTTAAAAGAAAACTGTTAGCAGTACTAAATGTTTTATTATTAATGGGCAAAATCCTTATTGCTATACTCCAGCAAATTCCAAATAAAAACAATAAGATATAACTTTTTCGATGTAAACAACTACTAAGTACTTTAAATATCTGCAAATTAAGGATAAATCGAATATCAACAATAAATATAGATACAATAAAGTTTAAAAAGACCGAGATATGTTAATTAACCACCCAAAACCCAGAATCTCTGTAAATTGTATTATTTCCGAATTGGTACAACATAAGTCTATCAATGTATTAAAAACAAGTCTTGTTTAGGAAATGTCTCACAAAACTCTTGTGGAATTCGGCTGTTTAACTAATTTTCCACAATAAGAGACTCTCTGACACTGACACACAAATAAATACGATTTTTTTTGGCATTTATTGCTTTAAAGCGACAAGATAAATGTTATTTAAGATCGGTCTGGCTTAGTGGAGATCAGAATGCCCCTGGTTTGAATCCCGGCATCGGCTACGATTTTCTAGGACCCTTACCTGACCTTCAGCTCTTGCACAATTTGTTGCGAATATGAAGTTAGCCAGAACACTTCCTTTATTCGGATTCCACGTTAAACCCTAGGTCCCCTGTCCCAGTAGGCTACCGGTTAGGATAGGCGGCTAAGATAGACTGCGCAGCAGTCGGTAACACATCCTGTCACCACGTCAAAACCATCACACCAGATTATTATTATTAATTTTATTTAAAAATAAACTGAATATAAACATTGGCATTAGTCAAAACTATTTTAACACGTTACGAGGAAATTACAGCAATAAAAGCCCATCTTAGTTATTACACTTATGTTTAACAGATTTATGTAATCGGTTTTGGCATATCAGAATAGAAAAAAATGTGCTACTGCACAACATAAGATCCTCGCTTAACTTTTCTAAGGAAATAAATTTCAGGCAATTTTGCTTGTTAGAAAATATGTATGTGAAACTGAGATAAAGGATGCTTGAAACGTAGTTCACCGAAGCAGCGGTCCATAAACTAGAATTAGAGTCAAAGCGCATTCGATTTTAAATTTTCAAAACAACATTAAAGTGGCGCTAGAAGGTAATAGCGCTTCACTGTGCTGCGGAAGTCGAATTCGTTGCCTTCTCTACACTACAATATGTATGTTTATTGCTCCACACCGAATACTGATGCCCATAATAATAATCAACTGCATAGAATTTACTAGGACACAGAGAAACAAACGGGACAGCAACTGGTGTTAGAGCTCTTTGATAATTATCTTGAAGTTGTGAGACCAGGCTCTCAAGTAACTCTCAGTGGAATCTCTACTTTAATTAACCTCGGAATTAAAAACATTCATTCGCCGCACTGCAAAAGTATCCTCCGTCTAAATACCTCGACCCTCGTCTCTGCTGGGATGACGTTAACTCACTTTACGCATTTAATCAGTTGCAAAAAGAAACACCCCGTCTCCCCCAGCACTGTCTGGAAGTAATAACTGGAGTGTTGCGTCCAGAGTTAAAGAGGAAAGAACGGGTATTTTGGGATAAAACCAAGCTTTAAGGAAAAACTATATGTCCTTACCGACCGCTTGCAAAGGTGGCCAATTCCGTTCAGGTAAGGGGTTTTTTAATCGAGTGTCTTTTTTGCCTTATATGTTCTTGACCGTAAAAGAAACAAATTACAGAGTAAAAAGTATAGCAAAAATGGCTGGACGGGGATTTGACCCGCGTCCTCTCGAAGGCTGTCAAGTTGTGTTATGATTGCTGTTAACATTACGATTCATGTTCGTCGTGTCTGCCAACATTGCACATAGAATTTACCCTAAGCTTCCAAACGTGGTTCGTCTTTTTGGCTTGATTATTTTAAAAACGACCCTTTTTTAATTACAGCTGAGTTCCGGGTTTACTGCATCTATTCCCGATCAATAGACTAAAAATGTGTTTGTTCTGCTGATAAGGGAGAGTAAAAGAAACCAAACGACACTAATTAACGTTCCGTATTCTAGATCTTGGTCAGACGGCACTCGGTTGATGCAAAAATCAATGGTGGCATTTGAGGCTAAACTTCGACAAAAGAAATAAATGGATTTTGTGCTGAAAAAAAGCGTTTACGAAAGCATGCTGCTATAGTGGGAGCGACTAAAAAATGTATCTTTTCACTTTAGAAAGGCTGCACCCATCTGGACTTGGTCGAAGCATGCATTACAAATGCAAATACAATTTCTCCAATTGCTCGAAAATTTCTAATATGACTGCACCACAAGAAAAACATAAGTCTCTGATTTGGACGATAATACATGCTATGTATAATATTTTAACAAGAAAATCCAAGGACCTAGAAGATTATTTATCCATCCTCAAAATCACATTATTAAATTTGAAAAATTCAGCGTGTACAAACACCACTTCACAGCCAATCTAGATCATAGATACCCAACCTTTTTAGCCTACCGTCCCCTTTTCGGAAAAAAAATTCCGCAAACAAAAACGTACTCATCGTCCTTCTTACAGAAAAAAAAATTACAGCGACTCCCCTTCTTGTAAAACCAAAGTGCTCCAACTTCTTAAAACAGTCAATTGATGGTACCCCTATTACCTGAAGTACACAATTTCATATGTAGAAACACTTGCACCGATTTCTGAATTTGATTTTTTAAAAGATATTATTACTTACAGGACTGAGCTAGGTGTAATGAGACTACTGTTTTAATATTTGACGCCTTATTTATCACCAACAATTTTAAATCGCCGCGTGACACTACTGGTAATCTGTTTATGTTCTTAGTTAATAAATTTCTGACCATATCAAATTCTCTTTTGGGTGTATATGATATGTTGTTAATTTTTTGTTGTGATTATCGGTGGTATCGTCAGCTTTTCTCAGGACGTAAATGGTGTCATTATTTGTAACGTGTAATCCAATTAAAAACATTTTTGATACAGCCCAAAACACCGATATAGTAATACTGGAAAGCAGGGGGTGAAAGCAGGTCCTCAAAGCCCCCTAAATTTTCCTTGGACCAGAAACGCCCCCTTTTAACTTTTCAATGCCCACCGGGGGGCGGTACCTCCCCCGTTAGGAACCACTGATCTAGATAATTCTTCTACATGACAAATTACAATAACTTCAATCTACAGACCATTAATGTGACCAATTTACTTCCATGTTCTGTAATGTACACTACATTATGACACTTGAACCATGTGAGGTTACAATAAATTGATGTAATGAAACAGTATGGCTATGGAATAACCCCATAATATCGCCATTGAAGGAAAGACAAACCGAGAGTTCAGCTCCGCTGAAGTTGTGCCCACAGTAAAGAAGACGAAGGTGCGACTGGTCTGGCTTTACGGGAGCAATCTGCGCAATGGATCTCAAGAAATCCATTGGATGAAATTGGTGTGCCATGAAACCACTCAAGTTTATTGAAACGCATGCACACATTTCTGCTATGTGTTGTTCTTACGACCAGACATCTAATGGTATTTAAGTTTGTATCATCACAGACACAATGTGTTTTTAAAATTGTTAAATAAAAAAAAATATGTTTCAGTGTATGAAATAATTTGTGTAAGTAATAAAATAAGTCAAAATTATTAAGATAGACATTATTAATAATAAAAATTTAGTCATTTTATGGAATATAAATAGCAACTACATTTTGAATGGAACGTGAGTGTACAATTGTATGATTTAGAGAAACAAACTATCGGAATGAAGCACCAAAGCTTTTCATTTAGTTCCAAACAACGTCCGGTGCATCTACGCCCTTCCACCATATTGCCGCTCACGTTACTAGTGCAATAGTTCGGCCCTAATAGTATTTATTATTTTATTGACAAGTAGGCTTGTCAGATCTATTAAGATGCAGTGTACTTTTAATTTAAAGTACTTTCTATAAAATATTATTATTATAAGGCGAAGTAACAGCAAAATATATACTTTTGCTTGATTCACTAGAAAATTAAAAACTGCGTTAGTTTTAAGCTTAGTATTTATTGTTAAAAATAAAGACTATGGTCGATATTGGAGAATCTGAGCTCTTAGTAACAGTGTTTTTTGAGATACATCTGGTAACAAACATAGTCTGAATCTATTCTCTAACCCCCATATATCGGGCGCTGGGTGTGAGGACTATTATAGTTAGGATAAGTGTGTTTTGTGTCATTATATTTTTGTAAACTGTAAATGCCGAAACTGGAGACTATTACGCCCTGCATGTAGCTAATAATGCAAAAGCGGAAAATCCGTGGTCTGAGTGGTGTGAATCCTCGCTATTTTGATATTCGCAGCCAAACTACCAGCAGTAAAAAACTGACCAACAATATGTGTGCATTTCCTCGATGCTACACTGGGACCATAACCTGGCCTCATAGAAAAGTAGAGAGAAGTGACGCATAAAATTTACTGAAGGCAATACTTCTTCCAGTCTAGGTACCGAGAGTGGTGGTGTAACGGCTAGCGTTCTGGCCTCGCATTCGGGAGGACGGCGGTTTGAATCCCCGTCCGGGCATCCAGATTTGGGTTTTCCATGGTTTCCTAAATCACTCCAGGCAAATGCCGGAATGCTTCCTTCAAAAGGCCATGGCCGAATTCCTTATCATTCCTTGTCCCCATCCTTTCCCGTCTCTAAGAACCTCGCTGTTAGAGAGACGTTAAACAGTTAAAAAAAAATGTCTACGTCGGTTAACCTGTTGTATAAGGGAAGTTTGCCATCATTGATAATGGATAATACATGACCTCGCTGCATAGGAGCATTGTACAAAACGAACTGCTACGTTGGTATTGCCTCGATCGGTAAATTCTGTCTGCTGAAATTTTACTACATATGCTTCTCGGGCTGGATCAGTAGGTTATACTGATTATAATCGTGTGTTATAATGATAAATAAGATAACAGAATTCCGTCAATAATTTCTATTCGTTTGCATAGAATAATGACATCTCACATTTTACCGATAGTATCGCCTTATCCTGTCAGAATCGAGAAATTCTCATGACATTACTCATATAATCCCTTTATTATACGCGACGAGAGATCAATTAGATGTCTAATTTCATTTTGTCGTCATAATCCTTCGTGCAATAAATTCTCCCTGGAAGAATTATTTTTTGCAGTAGTTCTAGAGTAATATCACAAATAATTATCTGTACCGCAAAGTACAACGCATCATAATGATAACGGTATACTTTTATTGCAAATCGAATTTGTGGATTGCGTTCCAAACAGGAGGTTCTCCTTTTTTCTTGCATGATCATTGTCTTTTAAACTTGAAGGTGAGCAGTAACGTCCAAACAGGACCTACGGGACTGGGGTTCGATACGGACGAAAGTTTCTAAATTTTTCTATGTCTTCTCAAATTCACTTGAGGCAAATTCCGGGATAGTTGCTTCCAGTTTCTTTATCACACTTCCTAAAGACCTGGTATACGACGAGACAAGAAAAATCATTTTTCTTAAAGAAAAAATTTACAGTAAAGGAATTATTTTTAATAAGTAATGAATGTTTAAAAAAATTGAGAATACGATTGACTTGCTGGCTACAGATTTCATTGGCAGGAGAAGATTTTCATAGAATTCGAAAAATAATGTTTCAGCTACGAGAGTGTGATACAATTTATTCTCAGTTGACAAACTTTGGGGGATGTGTTCTTGGAAAAAGCAGAATTTACTTTTCCCGAAAGATATGTGGAAGTAGTTGATGGAATGCTCTGCTGAGGTAGGGGCTGGTAGGAGGGCAGGACAGGTCGACCTTTTGGGGCAATCGATACGGCAGAGGTCCCGACGCCAACGGCGGCACCTGCCGGAACACGTCTCGGAAACTCCTCGGTCGCAGCACACCGATCGAACATTACAAAATAGTTCCCACCCAGATATATTATAACGATCTTTCTTAATAGTTCACAACTATTTGCAACTATTATGGACACAAGTACATATATTTCTCGTAAGAATTATCTTTTTAAAAAAATAAAAATTACTTGATTACTGGTTTAATTCTGATCGCATATTGCTTTGCAAAATAGCTAAGTTTTTTTGTTTTTACGTTTTGTGTACTTAAGTACATATTTTTGAATGCCTTGTTTGGGCTTAACGATCGGATGAGAAAGATAATACAGTTCCTATTTGTCGAGCATTCCACCCCTGCCCTGTCTGGATATACTGATAAACACCGAATCCGAGTTGTCACTGCGTAATTAAAAATACCAATTCCAGCCGAGATGCGAACCAAGGATTTTGAGTTTCTGAATTTAATAACCGTAATTATGAGCTATTAGACCACTTAAAAGTGATTTTCAGACCCGAGCCCTCTAACACAGCAATCTCTTAGAATTTTGGATAAGTGTCGTCGTGTTGCTGAAATGATTTTATCTTTGTGATTAATCAGTGCCAGGAAGCAGACACGTCAACAGCAGAGCGAGCATCAGCTTTGCTAGTGACACAAGATGCGGAGTAGCCTTCAGGCATTGGGGTTGACTCCTCGCTTCGCTGATCGTGAGAAACGTCGACGGTTTACAGACCATGTCAGCTCAAACTGTCGCTCAATCTTTTACACAAGACAGCAGTGATCAATAGTGAAACCAGGGTAGTTGTGAAAGAAGAATATATATAGGCTATATATAAAAAAAAATATTGTGAAGTTCACAAACACACTGCACCTTGGCGCTCTCTGTACCAACCTGGCAGAGAAAACAAGACCATGAAACAATTCCAACACATACCTACGAAATGTCTGAAATTACAAACATAAACTTAGTAATATGTTTTCCTTCGAGAAGGAAGAGACAAAATTGCGATGACAGTTATATATCAGCCACCAAACACAAAGCACACTTGCTTGAGCCAACAAGATTTGTTGTGAGATGCATGCATTTTTAACACTAGGAGCATGGAGATTGAGAAATGAATATACTCCATTTGTAAGGAGCTACATTAGGAGAATAAAAAATGATGGACTAAAAAGTAACAGATTTCTTAAAATGTAATTTGCTTTCTATTCCTAAATAACTCCAGGATTTAAAAAAATAAAAATAGCTATTTTTTGTGAAATACTTGGCGAAGTTGAATTAGATAGGTTACATCAGATCGATTAGTATTACATTCGCAGAAGTAGCTATTAGCAAACAATTTTCAGACGGAAAGAAATTCAATTGGCTGGTAAACAGCGAAAGGACAAGTAATAATTTCATCACAGAAGTAATTTCTAGGATACATTTCTCCACTCAAAAAGGGTTCAGATTTACTCGACTTTTAACATCCCTGCATTGTAGAGATAAAACCAGCTTTGAGAATAAGATAGATAAATAGTTCTCAAACTTCAAGTCGTGATTTCTCAACCAACGTGAAGTGAAAAATGCCTTCCGCTGTTGATATTTACTATAGAATAGAGCTGTCAGGGAAATAGTATATGGAAACTTTCCCTAGAAGAAACTTAACAGCACAATTGACTCATTAGCTACAAATAGTCAAAATGAACTATTCAACTTCTACGCTTTCTAATTTTTATTTCTTCATTTAATGTTATCAGTTTTTTGATTTAGTATTTCACTACATCATAATCTAATTCTGCATGGTGAAGCAACAGTTCTTAGTTTCTGCGCCATATATTAAATGCAAAGGTTATTTTTCAAAATTTTCTATAAATATACTGTTGAAGAAAAGTAAATGTTGTAGGTTATTACCGTAATACAAACAAAATTAACTATTTAAAATTACTGAGCGAACATAAAAAACACAGTAAAACAAGAAATTGAACTCCAATCGCAGCGAAATTTAGAACCCTTTACAAAGAGCTCAGATTTGGTATTATCTCGTTACTAGTGAATAAATTGTTCGACATATTCCATGCCTATGGCAGTTCGTCGGAAAATTTTAAGTACAATGTGTATTTTGTGTAGAAGACGCGAGATGAAAGGTTATGTAACCCGGTGCCTGCGTTTTCGGAATTACTTATTTTGCAGGGGACCGACGAGTTTAACGTTTCCACTCCATGAAAGAGCCATCGCAGACAATATCGTATGCCCTTGTCTTACATCTCAATTATCATGGTTCTAACTAGTGCCAAACAGACCCGCCAGTTGGTCTCAGTGCACTGAGGTGCCACACTAGATCGAGGAGGTACAACGGACCGGGCACGAGACCAGACACCGCGTACCGGCCGTCCCGACTGCCATCAAGGCGAATGCCGAGACGGTCCCCCCTCTCTGCCTCAAAAACAACACATTTCACAAACAAAAATACACTTATCACACGCTGAACATAGTTACACGTTTCAAAGACAGTTTGCAGCTCTTCACTTCTCCCATCAGTACTTCGTACGAACTGGCAGTAGGTATGAAATGCTAGGCGTCAGCAAGGGCATGCAGTCGTAAAACCGCAACTCCCAATTTCACCATGCCAGCGATGAATAAAACTCACCGAAGGCAGCCGACCTCTAAATGTTGAGGAAAGGTAGTGCATAGGGAAAACTAGCGCCAGGCGTTTCAATATTTTCTTAGTGACTTCGGGTACGGTATCTACATCTACATATATACTCTGCAATTCACAAAATTGTGGGTGGCAGAGGGTGCTTAGCACCAAAGCTAATCTCTTCGCTCTGCGTTCCAATCCCGAATGGTACGAGGAAAAAAGAATTCATATAAGAATCATTGCGGCACCTTATTTCTCTAATCTTATCTTTCCTGTCATTCCGACCCAAATAGGTTGGTGGACGAAGTATTTCACTACACTCGTAAGTGAAAGTTGGAGTACGCTTACCAATAAGTTTAAACGAAACGTGCGTCGTCTATCTACTAGAGACTCCCAGCCTAGTCTACTAATTAGTTCTGTGACGCTTTCATAAGGACTGTAGCAAGCGGTCACGAATCGAGCGGCTCTTCTCTGTACTTTCTCTATACTGTCAATCAGCCCCTTACGAAACGGATCCCAAAAGGCACAACAGTAGTCCATATGTGGACGCACAAGAGATTTGTACGCTATCTCCTTTGTTAGTTCGTTACAATTTTTCAAGGCTCCACCTAGGAATCGAAACCTAGAATTATCTCTACCTACTAACGAATTAATGTATAAGTCACTGTTACTCCCAAATATTTAACAGAATCGGCCATATCAATTACTGAACTGTTTATCTCGTATTTCTGAACAATTGGATGCTTTTTATTAGTTATGCTCATTGTCTTGCACTTTTTACTATTTAGTGTAAGTTGCGATGGGCTAGCCCGTCGCTATTCGTGATATTAATTTGCTGAAATGTCTCCGACATCGCCGTACTTGTTTGTGTTAAGTGTGTTTGGTTTCTAACTAAATAAAATATATCTTCTATGAATGCGTATTAGTGATTGCAGCGATGTTTGTATGTTCTTAAGGCCAATGTTTTCTTTTAGCGTGCACCGAGATTGTATTACATTTGGGAGCGACGGATTAACAATATTCGCGGCGTAGTTTGGGTGGGTCTAATAATCGCTGAG
>JARYHS010008074.1:294377966-294665209 GCA_031002005.1 Vandiemenella viatica
AATAGTATGTTGCTTCTTAAACATTAGTTTTATAAGTTCTAATGGAATTGTTCATGTCACGGATATCATTTCATGCACGTTACATTCGTACTAACCAGTTAGTAAATAAGTAAAGAGATTTTATATACTTCATAAAGTCCTCATACTCACGAGTTTAACTTCAGTACAACCACTAACAGTCGTTTGAAACAGCCCTATTTTAAGGTAAGGGATATGGAAAGCTGTCTGCGCTTTTCCGCGCAAATAGAAGCATACGTTCATCATTGTTAGTGTAAACATTATTAAAAAGTGAGTCACCAGTTATATCCAAAAAACGAATAACGTGAATAAATAGAATCCTGTATATGTATGATTCATACGTTCACATTCAGGAGAATATCTTTAGAATATAGATCTTATTCTGCCACATTACAGAAAAATGCTAATAATAAATAGACGAGTCGTCTATAGTAAGAACGGAAGCTTCCCTGCGTATGATTGCGATGAAATCTTCAGGGATGTACAGCCGGGTTGTGTTGCAAAACACGATATTTCAACGGCTAGATCCACGTCTTTCTCAGTTGTGAAATCATGTGTACAGGCCTGCAAAATACAACAGTTCACCCGTGAGTACTTCATTTCGTACGTTTATCGTTCTAAGGCCGAACGGTTCCTAATAAAAACCGATACCGGTTTCCTCTTTCCACTGTTATTGCGGGAACATGAAATATTTCGCTTTTCCTTCATGTGACAGCGCAGTCTCTCTTAAACTTCATCTTCCAAATATCCCTCCTTGAATTATGTCCTGCTGTTCGACCTCATGTTCACTCAGTTTTATTGGGAAATCATTGTTCCATCATTCAAAGATCTTCAACAGGAAAACAAAATATATGATAATTCATGAAACAGACTAACATATTGCTCGCCTCCAACGGGTTCAAAGGAATGAATAGCTTTTTTTTTTTTTTTTTTACTTATGACTTTACGCCTCGTCGACGTCGAGGTCATTTGAGGCGGAATGGAATTGGGGGACAAGGAACTGGAAGGAATTCGACCATGGCCTTTTGAAGAAAGCATACCGGCATTTGCTTAGAGTGATTTGGGGGTACAATGGATACCCAGAAGGAGATTCGAACCCGCGTCCTTCCGATGCGAGCCAGAGCGTTACCGCTTATCCACACGCTCGGGGGAATAAAGAAGTTCTGAAAATCTTTGTTAATGATGATGTATAAATTGCGTCTATTTGATAATATCAAGTGAAAGTGTGTATTGAGAAGATATTTTTTGCTACGAATTAGATTCAGGCAAGTAATACCATAATAGCGAGAAAGACTAGCAATAAACAGAAATGTCATAATTCCAATTAAAAGCCTTTCAGATGCATTCACAGGTTTATTGAAAGAGTCTAACAACTATTTTTAAGCTAACTACCTGCAATCGGTATACAAAGCAGATTTCATTCATAAGGCACTGTCTTCATTCCCGTTGTTAGCCAACGATATTGCCAATAAGTAAAAAAAAGCAAAATTACAAAATTAAAGGAAAAAAAATTGACGCAAATGGTCATACATTGATGGCATTGAAAAATTTTGGACGTTACCTTAAATGGCAGTGCTGGTTGCAAACTAAGAAATACATAATTATAAAAAAACCTTGGTGATGATTTCTATCGATCTCTTTTCTTATCATATTCTATAAATTTATTTATCTCAACAATACACAATAGTTTATTTTGGTTCTGGTAGACTTTCAGAAAACCTCGTATATGAAAATATTAAAATCAGTTTAATCTCTTAACAAAATGAATTTTACTAAATGAACATTCTATTAATCTTTAGATAATCCAGATCAGAATTTAACTGATATATAATGAATTTTATGGATTAATCAACGGTGAACCGTCGCAATTCTTTTTGAAACAAGAGTTTAACTTTCTTGAGTCATAAATTCTAAACGTGCTTTGAGCAAGAGTATGGGTTCCATGAATGCCGTATATCGAATCTGTTATGTCGCATAATTGTTATCTTCTAATAATTACTCTGACTGTCGCACTAGTCGATACGCATGCCTTCAGTCGATTCTGTTATTTCTATATCCAAGATCGCAAAAGTAACAAAATTTTGAACTCATGAAATGCCTCAATTAAAACCCTAAAGAGCGAACATAACAGTTGACCTATAATCATCGTTAAGATAGCACGAATCATGTGTCAACACATTCTGGGTCAGAATCAGGTCACAATCACTAAAAGTAAGTGAAGAGCAGGGTTAGGGAAGAAAACCACTGGGCGGAAGGTTGTACTCTGTGGAGGAGATGAGGTGAGTGGTGGCCGAGATGAAGGACTAGTTGGCTTCATAAGATTAAAAGCCAAGCCCGCTGGCGGCGAGATTAAAAGGACGACGCTTTGCTGTTCTTCCAGGCGTGGGCGTCAGCCAAAAGGCGAACATAGAGCCCACAAAATAGCCTCGTCCTCTCTGCGTCTGAAGAGACCTCAAACAACTACACACGCCACAAACCAGCTTACCCTCGTGAACAATTTTGGACGTGTTAGGAGACTCAAACCGCGGCGGATGGCAGTCTGGTTCTTTCCCCCACTTCCCTGTGACTAACTATGAGGTGTGTTGTCTTGGCTTTGTAGCAACAGACCTTTTTACTACTTCAACTGAAGAAATTATCTTACCCACCTCTGGTACTCAAGAGTATTAAATGTAGGCTCAGCGTTTGTATGTAAGTTCAATTAATATCAGTGTGTGTAAAACCTGCTTAAAAAGCTATGAGATGTAGTCGCCATAGCGATTGCTTAAGTTATTTGAAAGTCGCGCATGTCAAACAATCTGCATATTTTTTTATTATTATTATTAAGAAGTTAATGAGCATTTGTGACGAATCGGTTTGAGTAGAAATTTGGTGAATCTTTGAAGTGCCTATATCAAAAGTCTAACATCCGTTTTCCATGTCCTAGCAACATTTTTATGGAGACAGGTGGGCGAGTGGTAATGCTCGGGGACTAGCATTCCGGAGGACGCGGATTCAAATCCCCGTCTGCTTTCTTGGTTTCCAGCCTCTGATGACTTCAATGAGATGTAAAGACCGAAGCTAAAAAATAAATAAAAAATAAAATAAAATAAAAAAGCCATATACTTCAATAACTTGAGTAAGAAATACCTGTGGGACTTGGCGTCGGAGAAGAAAAGCGATAGCCATCATCTGTTACCTATTTACGTCCATCTTTGATTAAATCAGAATCGCAGGAAGCATAATGGCCAATATTTTGCATTAAATCATACATTGTAAGGACTTCTTTATAAAGTTTGTCTTTGCAGCTTTTTAATAACCATAAATTCGCTGTTAAAATCTTAATACTGCTTGCATGTTGCAAAGAGAGATTTGTTTCTATAGCATATGAGATTCAGCATGCCGAAGAAAAAAAATTACTTTTTATGACCGAAATTTAAAAATTTCTGAATGATAGTATTTAACAAAAAATTTCGTAATCGTCGTAAAGATAATATATTATTATGAACGAAATATTATAAGGTTTATGTGCATGAAAAATTATTCTTGTTTACTTTTCAAGTGCAATATTTTTTTCAAAGAGAGTATAAAATACGCCGAACGTTTGGTAGTAAATTGAATTGGTAGGGATGTTTTATTTAAAGACCATATTTTACTGATGATGTTAATCATAGTTTTATCAGTAGATTGCGTCACTATAGGTTTTTACCACGTTGCCTTAAACTTTTTATAAGCTCCTTTATTCATTTATTAGTATTACGCTAAAGATTCTGACCACTCAGTTTCTTCTTTCCAGCATAACGTAGGAGTTGATCGGAAATAATTTCACCGTCTGCTTCCTGCTCAGAGCTCTGGCGTGGCTGTTGTGCGGTGCGGTATCGCGGGCCGGTGAGGGGCTGGCAGCTAAGTGGTCTCGCGTTACGGCGGCCAGCTCTCCACAGCCGATGAAAGCCGACCATCTGCGCGCCTCTGGAGGACGCTCTTAGTGGTTACCTCGGCGCTCCAGGGGCGTCAGCCACCACACGTACTCACTACGAGGGAGGCAGCAGGTGGACACTTAACATAGCTGGTTATCTCGAGACACACTGGGAGTTAGTTAAGAAACATTTTGACCTCGTACATCAATCGCAGTTAAAAAATAAGATATTTCAATAAATATATATATATATATATATATAGCGCAAATTTATTTATTATTTTTGGAAATCTAAATCAGACAAATAGCTTTAAATTCATCTTCACGCTCTTTATAATTCACTAATGAAAGCCCGTGACGGAGTTTTGGGTACGGCCACGGGTCTAGGATAGTTCTAGTTTCTAGGGTAAAATGTCAACTTATTGACGTGATCTGGCTGACATACGCAGCTGACCTGTGTTTCACCCTAAGGAATCCCTCTGCAGAATTTAAAAAAATATGTAAATAACGTCCCAGACCCCGTGAACACGCCCCCAACGCATAAAGCAAAAAACGTAATTAAAAAGTTTCCCTCGTTTTTACTTTTAATAGCCATAACGTCAAGTCTGGTGTAACCTCAAGTCTGATGTCAAATGTAAATATCTACATTCTTAAAGATTCGAGAAATCCAGAAGTTCACGGTCAGTCATCAGCGGGTAGAGCGGCTTGTATAACGTCTTCACTGCAAAACCATCATACGGCAGTCGGTCAGCAGGCCAACTGTAGCATAGATACTGTCGCGGCACTGGCAGTATCTTAGCCAGCCGCCCTTGTTTCCAACCTTAACTGTCGCAGAGATTTTTTTCCCGGGGATAAAACCATGGCACTTTTTTCCCTCTGCCCTGTCTCTTCTTTCAAAGTTTTGTCTATCTTATCCGATGGACCCATGTAAAGGGGCGGACGCCTGGACGCATGAAATACATCACAATCCCGTTCCTGCGATCAAATATAGATTTACTAACGTAATGCTTGTGCAGAGGCGAGCAGTAGAAACAGGAAGGCCGCCATGCTTGGAGGAGCGGGTTTTAGGGTCTCCACCATTTAAAAAAAAAAGTTATTTTGAAATATCTTTTTTTTAAAACTGCAATTAGTGTACAAGGTGTGTGTGACTTCGTTACCACTGTCGGCCTTAAAATTGTTGCGTTCCTGTTTGTGGATTGAAAGCGTCAGTTTCCATTAGTCACTGAGAAAGTTTCTTATATATTTTATCATTAAGTCTTATTTCAATAGATTTTTTTTATGAAAGACACCCATTGGCCGGCTGGCATTTGTCGGCTTTGACAGTGAAGACTGCATATAAGCCTATCCGTCCACTGATGACTGTCAGTGTACTTCTGGGTTTTTTGAAAACAGTTTCATGACGAAGACAACAGAGAACGTTGTCGAAACGTTATCCTTTTATGACTAAATTGGCAACTCGGGAAGACAATACTGTATATACACGCCGGGAAAATCACTGTTGACACACCTCATCCATTCTAAACAGCTGTTACAAAATAAAGGTTCGTTCCGAGATATTGAAATTTTGAGAAATATTCTCTACAGAAATAAGGAATTATCAGAGTTTCCGCCAGGCTGAACGACTTGGTTTTACGAACTTGAGACGATTCTTGTAGAGCTGTCTGGGGAACTTAATTCCGACGATCCTGATGTCGCGGAAGCCCACGAGCGACAGCCTGGGAATTCATTAGTAGCCTCCATACATCACGCCGGGTTTCATAAGGCTCAGTCAGCCCACCTGCCCCCACAGCCTTCAATTAGCAACGCGGAGTTCAGCGGCGGAATTTTCTTTCTCCCTCTTTACTCTTTCCATTATGCTGCTGGGTGACGAGAAGAGACTCGCTGAATTATTAATCTCGGGTTCGACACGTCCACAAAGAGCCTGGTAGAGAACAAAGCGAGAGAGTAGGAAAGAGAAAGGCAGTAAATTCTAAAACGACTGCTGAAGAGAAAGAGATAAAAAAAAATACGACAGCCAAACTAAGTACATGAAGAGGGTGCTAATCATAGACTATATTCTTTCCCTCGATCCCTAATTCAAGTGTGGGTGCCTTCTTTATTGTTTGATGATAAAAATTTGTTCAAATTTGAAGATTCCACAAAAGCCAAAAACGTTTTGTTTTTTTAATCGGCATTCACCTTTTACAATAGAATGTACTACTTGGATACTAGTCATCACTTTATAAGAACCCACTATTTTAAAACGTCGGATAAACGCTGTAACTGTTCAATATGGATATATTGAATGTTGTAGTCACTTTTTTTTGCCTATGGCTTTGGCTCGTCGACGTCGAGGTCATCAGAGCCAGGAGAGAACTGGCGACTAGGACTGGAAATGAATTCGGTAATGGCATTGTGAATGAACCATCCCGACATCAGTAGAACTATCAGATGTCTAAAAGGATTAAAACTTATATTCACAGTATCACTGTATGGGTCTAAGGCCGCAATTAGAAGAGAAATATGCGTTAAATTAAAAAGAACCTAGTAGGACATTTAAGCTACAATCTGAACAGGGGATTCTTAGTCTTAAAGCAAGTAACGAGAAAAGTGTATATTACGATTAACGTAACTTCGTAGCAGCGGACAGTGAAACTCAAGCACTCTGAACAGCGTAGGGCTAGGAATCAGCTATCGAGATCGAGATATTCCACCAAGAGTATGAGCAGGAAATGTGCTGAGACGTGTGGCGAGGCGCAGTTATGTGAGCAGACCGCAGACGTCTTAAGCCAGCCACACACAGAACCGGGCGGGGCAGGGCGGGGCGGGGCGCGACGAGTCGCCTGACTTGCCCTGTCGTGCTGCTGTCACACACAGAACGAGGCGGGGCACGACAAGTCAAACACTTAGCAAATTTTCTTCATTGCCCCAGTCACCTGTCAATGAACTCAGTAGGAGCATACTGGTGTGTAGTGTATCATTTTGAAATGGATGAAAATGAGGAGACCGTTTTGTTAATTTGGAACTATCTGCAGCTCTTGGACCACAATGTTAACAACAGAGAGATGTAGGTATACACCCTATAACTTGAAAAGGAATATAGGAAGTTTTATTTCTGAGCTTCGAGCCGAACCCAGACAAGTTTTTTAATTATTGTCGCATGTCAATTTCGACATTCGACTTCGTACTTGAGAGCATTCGGAGCAGAATAGAAAAGCAAAATACCAACTGGAGAACAGCCATACCCCCAGAGGAGCGGCTTTTGATAACCTTAAGGTCCTCTTTTTCCTGACCATTAGTTACTCAACCATATAATAACCCTGTATAGCCATATAAATTTTAAATTTTACAGTCATACATGGCACACATACAAATCAGTCGAATATTCACACAACCAGACCGCGAGATAGTGGAGCCCGGGGAGGGAGGGTGGGTCCCGTGACAGCGCATGCGCAGAACGTTCTGCCCGGCAGCGACTTGCCCCGGGGCATAATTTGTTTCAGCTTCGCATTTTGCCCCGGGGCGTCTTTTCGACGTGCCCTGCCCCGCCCGGTCCTGTGTGTGATGCTCCATAGGCACCCGTGCGTTTCCCGTCGCACAAGACGCCCCGGGGCAAAATGCCCTGACCCGCCCTGCCTCGCCCGGTTCTGTGTGTGGCCGGCCTTAAGGAGATGACACCGACTGGTGTTCGGGCAGCACTTCATTAGCGCCGCTCTGGTAATGCAATAAACAAAACACGACCGAACAATGGGCTCGGTAAACAGCAGAGCGCGTTTTAATTAAAACCTACTGGCTGGCTACCACTTACAACTGAGCGCTGTGAAGAAAGCGGTCGACCCGTTGTTACGGCGAGGCCGACTTTAATTTGCGCGCCCGATGGCGACGCTGGGTTTTAATTAATTTTTATTTGGCTCTCGCGCCTGCAGGCCGTAACAAACAGGTGTCGGTGCAAGCACCCAGCCACCCCGCGCGGCCTACCTCAGTCAGCCCGCTGGGGCCCTCAGCAGCAGACACGGGAAAACACTCAATCCTGACAGCTTTCCACCGTAAGGCTCCAGGCAAGTGAACGGCACTCAAGTGCTTGGATAATGGCAATCAGTATAACACACAGATTCCCATCTTTTCTTGGCCTACCGACTTCTTTCCGAAAAAAAAAGTCATCTCCCCCCTTTTCAGAAAAAAAATTACGACTGCTCTTCTTGTACCCACAGCACTCCAAATTTTTTTGGGTCGTAACCCGTTTTTTTAAAAAAAATAATGATTCGATGGCGCCCTTAGGTGGAATGTACTATATCATATATATTGAAAAACAAGGACAGATTTTTACAATTACTTTATGGAAAGATACTAACAATATACTTGTAGTTTTATTAACAAATACATATCGTGGAAATATAATAATATTATTAGTTAGATTGGTGATATCTGTGAAAAAACCTATTTTTTTTCGATATTTTATGCCTTGACTCTCAGCAGCAATCTTGAATTGCCGCGTTACACTGTTTTTTTTTTGTTTTTTTTTTTGCAAGTAAACTGTTGCCTATGGCAAATACTCTTTCCGTCGCATATGATGATTGGAATTCAATGAAAAACTTCTTTGATGCAGCCCATAAATCGAAATAATACTAGAAAGAAGCGGGGGGGGGCGGGGGGGGGGGGGGGGGGGCGGGAGCGGTGGAGGGGGAACGGGGGTAGGGGGAGAAGGGTGCGGTGGTAGGTCTTCAACGCCCCCTAAATTTACCTTAGACCCGAAACGTCCCCTGTGATCTCTTAAACGTCCAGTGTGGGTGGTACCGCCCCCATTGGGAACTACTGGTGTAACATCTCGCAGCTGGGAATCTAAATAAGCTGACCCGCTTACGATATTTAATATATTTTTCGCTGTCTGTAGCACAACACACACCTACACACACAGGGAGAGAAGAAAAATGCCATATGTATTTAGAACGACTTCGAAATATCAGAAATCGTGACAGTCCGTTTAAATATGTACATAGACATATTGCATGCTGCATCTTCTTCATTTAGTTGAACACGAGCACGCAGAAATGTCAGAAAATGTACAAATCAGTTGACCATCGACCAGACCGAGACATCTTCTCGTTCTTGGCAACGGTTGCGATATTTCGTCAGATCATTGCACCAATACAGTGCATCGACAACAGTCGTCTGCGAAAAGTGTTAACGCAAAAAGATAATGCTATCCGCAGCAGAGGTCCCATTTGAATTAGACAGTTATAGTAGTACTAGTTAGGGATTGGACCAACTCATCATCAGCCACAGGATTGTTAAACCTCTGAGAAAACATCTTCTAGTCGTTAAACTATTTGAGCGAGGTTTCTGCTGGTTAGGAGCTAATGAATAAGCCAATACAAGTATTTCTTTATAATTTTATTTTTTCGTTCAAATTTATCTGCTATTCATTTTTTGTATGATATATCACATTTAAATCATGGTAAGTAAGAGATTAGAAATTGGGGTTTCTGCTTGATCATTAAAGGTTTTTTTTTTTTAACCATGATTTTTTTGTGTGACTTATGGCCAATAATTCTGAACATAATTTGTATCAAGAAGAAATGGCCTACCTATCTGCAATATTACTAAAGATGACCTTCATTGTATTTAATAAATTCCGGCTGATGAGAGACTGTCTAACATATATGGATATTTAAATGAAAATAAAAATTGATCCTCATCTTGCGTCTGCATTTTGAAAGTCAGAAATTAGTTTTATTTCAACTAGAAATTTTTAAACGTGAATGCTGCAAAGTAATCAAAATGTATATTTAATCTCCATTAACCATGTTGCGTCCGCCCCGTTGGTTCAATTGGTTGCGGCATCGTGATATGTCCGGTGCGAACACGGGGTTAGTTGATTCGAGTCCTGAGGTGGAGAAAATTTTCATCATCAGGACTTGGCCAGCAGGGTAGGCGAGGCGGTGGTCAACAATTCTTAATCGCCAGAGTGTGCACCAAACTTCTCCGCATTGCTTATGGAGTCAGGGCATACGACAATATTCACAGTGATACATCCGTCGATTAGGGACGTTAAAATTGGCGGCACCCTTGTGTGAATAGGCCTGAGTAGGCAAACACCGGTGTTCACCACCACCTTTCTTTCATCTCTTACACACAACATATACACTTACGCCAACATTGTCCCTTAGGGAAAGGCAAGGGGAAACGACCCTACTTAGTCTCCCCGAGGAGGAGTGAACATTCCCAAATTGTAACCACCTATACATCGGCACGGGTATGGTACCCAAAGAAGAAGAATAATAATGCTAGAAAAAATAAAAATATATTTTGATTTTATAGTTCGCAAATATAATTTAAGGGATTCATGGATATTAACTGCACACAGCGATGAACTTCAAAACCTTTAGAGTGACGATGTGTGTCGAAAGGCACACACTTACTTATACGAATACTGCATAAAAGTGCACAAGACAAATAAATGTTTAATGCTGGGATGTGTTACCTTTTTTATTGATTGTTTGATGGGGTAATCTAGAGATCGATCACAATAGTTCTTCTCGAATTCTTAATTTTTTTTTTATTTTTATTTTATTTTTTTTATTTTTTTACTTGGGGTATTACGCCTTGTCGACGGCTATGGTCATTAAAGGTGGGATGGGACTGGGGGCAAGGAACGGGAATGAATGCATCCATGGCCTTTTTGAAGGAAGTATCCCGGCATTCGCCTGGAGTGATTTGGGAAAACCATGGAAAACCCAAATCTGGATGCACGGACGGGGATTCGAACCCTCGTCCTCCCGAATGCGAGGCCAGAACGTTAACCGTTCACCCACCACTCTCGGTCCAATTCTTCAACAATTGTATCGGAAGTCAAACGGTGAGACAGGTATGTGATGAAAGCTTAGCCCCTGGCCTGCGTAGAGCTGCTGCACCAGGCAGTCTGGCAGGAGAGGTTGCGGTGACAGAGACAGTGAGTAATGGCGCGGCCGTCTCCAGTGGTTGCCCTTTGTGTTATTGCTTGCCCTCTCCGAGCAGAGCCACAAGGTTGTCTGTCGCGCGGAGCCAACGGCATCGATCCGTGGTGTGCCCCGGACATCAAGTCGGGTTTAATTAATATTTTATGCGAGGCCAAGCCTCTGTGTGGTCACTGCACCACCGGAAACTACACAAAGCCCGCTTCCTCTCTGATGTGACAGGAATCCCACGGGTGTCAGCTCCACTCCGTCGCCAATTGGAGACCTAGAAGAGCGCTCGGTCGTCCAGACTCAACGGTGAGGCCGATACTAAGATCAAAGGGCTAAGAGACAGCTGTGAAAAGCTAGGGAAACGTGTTATAAGGCTGAGCTGACATATTGTGGCGCAATACGTACCCGTGTCTCAACTGTATTCAGAAAGGAAATTGAGGTCACGAGAAGAATGCTAACATAAAACCTATGTAATAAATTAAGACAAAAAATGTACACGAAAAACCAGAAGAGTTCAGAGCACGAAAAGATACTAAAGATATAGACAATGCATGGCTCTGACTGTTGTATATTGTCAAAGCATTTAGTCGATTGTACCACACCATAATTATATAATTTATTTATTCATAATGATCATTATTCTTCTCGCTAGAAGTCAACTGCATGTGAGGAAGTGCTTAAGGCTCTGCAGTTAAATAAGTGCAACCATGCTCGAGACTGAACTTTAACCGGTACAATTGTGTAAGGTACCTTCTCACCGTAGATATGTGTTTACGGCTAGAAAATAGTGTAATGTTGGTCCGTTAGATACTTTACGCGATTGCTCAGACAGAGTAAGACAATACTTGCTCGCCTTACAATCTTGTAGACTGTGGTGGTGTACAATGATTTAAGAATCAGTATTATCACTAAACTTATTTTTTACTTTCACGCCAATTTGATCTGGAGGGCCAATTTGATCTGGAGGAACTGCAAGAAGAGAGAGGGAGTAATGACTGACGACCAGTTGACTGCAACAGTAGAAATAATGTAAAAAATACTGTAGCTATTTCTGAACTAAGAATATGAAAATAAAAAAATGAAAATGCAAGAGATACTGAGACTTCTTGTGGTTTGGATTGCATGAATAAGGCTACTGACTTTTCTTCTTCTTCTTTTTTTTAATTTATTTTTTTATTCAATGTGAAGCAGCTAATGCTTTGTGTAAAAGATAGTTTCAGCCTGATATATGGTCGAATACGGCATTATAACATTCGAAAACACCTTCAGCTATCCCATTTTCTTTTCTTGTCTTGCCAATCTAAAGCCGCGTTCCCACGATCTCTTGTAACGGAGGCGAGACGGGACGGGACCTCATTAGCCGAAGTGTAGGGACGAGCTCGCGCCGCAGGTTAGCCCTCGCTTACCTCACCGCCACCTCCCCACCACGTTGCCTAGTGTCGTTTGGCACAGAGCACTTTACAGCAACAGAAGGGGTGCGCACCGCTGCTGCAAACCGATGAAACCAGCGCACCACTACACACGCCTGTGATGTTAACCGACACAAAGTGGGTAGCTGCGTCTCCGCTAGCAGAGGCGGCCCTGTTCCCATGGCGTGTTGTTGAGTATTCGTCCCGTCCCGTCCCGTCTCGCCTTCGTTACAAGAGATCGTGGGAACGCGGCTTAACGGTGACCAGACACGTTTTAAAGAATAAGGTACTGAAACCCACGCAAACCCCACATATTATACGGTCACTTTTATCGCAAAATGGAAGGCGATAGGGGCTATCGTTACTACAGACACTATATTCAAAACTGGAAGTGCACTCGTCGCTGAACAACGAACAATGAAAATTTTTCAGTGTGTGAATGTATTCATGATCTGTTTCAATGTCATCTGTTCTGCTGAAAAGTACAGTAAGAATAGCGAATCTTGTTTGAAATCACGAAACGCGAGATGGCTCGCAACAGGGAGAACTATTCAACTGAAACATTTTCAACCAAGCCCTTGCACAATACAAATAGCTAAATCTGCAAAAGTAATAAGCGTAAAAAAGAAAAAAAGGGATTGTCGTATCTCTAAATCAATCAACCAAAGCAGCAATTCTCAACCTGTGATCAACAAAGATGAGTAAATGGTCTTTTGGCACAGTGTTAAAAATTTAATTCTAACTGAATTAAAGATATTATAACCAAAAATTAATTAGTAAAAATTATTCACATCAAATTAATACCATACTCGTACTGTATGAAGCATTGAGTGAGTATAAATTACAAGTCTTTTTAAAAACCATGAAAATTTCAACGACGAGCAAAATTCTGGTGTTTCCAAGATAGGATTGAATTGTTCCTTTAACAGTCTACTCACTAAATACGTTTTCAGTAAACGGCAGCGCTCCCTTTAGGATCACATTAATGAGCGTTTCATGAGGGCTTTATTGTAGGCGTAGGTCTTAAGGGACCGCGATACGCGCCGATAATATTTGGTACGGTTGGTTAATAATACAGACATAAGTAAAAAATTGGGCCCATATACGCAACTGATCCATAAAATTATTTTTAACAATTTACTGGTATTCGGGCTGAAAAACGTTAAGAAACGCCGGTTTAAAACGATTTTCAGGTACATCTACCAGTTACCCAAAATAATTTTTCCCACTTGGTACGCGACTAGCTATGAATTATCTACAATATAATTTCCTAAGCGCACTCATTCACTCGCTTCGATAGCTGTTGGCTGTAGAAAACTGTTCACGTGTCAGCCTTCGCTTGCAAAACAGCGACCAGAGATATCATTAGAAGAAATTCGTGGTTATTTCCACAATTTAATAGCTATGTAACTGCTACCAAATTAATTGCCATAAAACATTCATTAAGTTTGCTTTTCGGGGCGTTTCATAGATAAAAAAATATATATAAATCTTGCGGCTTAAAAAACGTGGATCTGCTTTTCAGTAACATGTTGCTAATGAAACCAACTTAAAAAAGGAAAACTTAAAAAAAAATTGCTCATTGTCTCTGCTATAACCACGAATGCCAATTGTAATTCCGGCTTGAGATGAAATTCAGTTTGATTAAAACTTTCACTTATGTTGTTGCTTCACCAAAGTTTATGTATTAGAGTTTATATGTTTTTTAGGTATTTCACTGACCGCTTTCGATAGTGGACTTTGTTCATATTCGCTGTACTTGAGTTACTAGATTATTTTAAGTAGACCTCAGATCAAATATGTTACCGAATCGACTATTCTGGCAATTCATTTCTTCGGAGCTGCTCAACTGTTTAATAATATGGAATGTGTATTAAGTTCTCTGGTCGTTACAGTTACTATGACAAATGATTACATTATCAGTGTTTTCACAGTATCAATAAAAAACAACGTGATGCTTTCGAACAAACAGGAATTATTTAAATTTTGCAAGAGTGAACTTTAAGGGACAAATACAAGTCGAGTTTGTATTTAAGAAAGTTCGAGTCTATGAGCTTTGAAACAATTATTCGATTGCGCTATCGTCCATGTTCGTGTTTAATACCTACCTCTATTATGCTTCTGAGTTCTTCAAAATAAAGAGATTTTATTCTCACTGAAACACAGGTCAAGTTTATATTTTGTCAGATCAGGCCAACCTGTCATAATCTTTCATCCTAAAAACTGGAACTATTCTAGACCCTTGACGATACACAAAAAACGGTCACGGGCCTACACTAATAAGACTGTAAAGAATAACATGAACAATGTGCATTTTAAAACTTCAAATTCAAAGCTATTGCGCGGTAAGAGACTAAATATTATTTTGTTTAGTAGTTTACATAAAGTCATCCTTCATTATGCCATCATTTTAACCGATTTGTCTAATATAAATATGTATATTATTTGTGAATGGACCCTGTCGGATATCACAAAGCCTTGATGCTCATCGTGGCTTATAGTTAAGATCTTGTCCAATGTTTCCACTGAGTAGTTAGAACTAGGGACTGTCAGTTAGTGGAGCAACGGAGGGCGCTCAAGTGTTGCCATCTGTCTCCGACAAGTGAAATGCGTAATTTGGACTGCAGAAAACCACAATCAGGACGTCCGGTGCGTGGATCAAGGTCTCGAATCTGGTCCCGCTGTAACTCGCCGATCCACTGCGGCGGCGCCTTAACACGCGTGCCCTTTGGTATATATATACTGAAGTGACAAAAGTCATGGAATAGTAAAAAGCAAATATCTAGGTGACGGCAGCACCTGGAAAGAAACGTTTAAAAATATCGTGCATTATCAGGGTTTTCATTTGTACTCTCTTGAGTCGTGAGAGAGGTCTTCTGAAATGATTATGGCCTCACGACAAGAACCGATAGACTTTGAACGTGGAATGGCAGTTGGCGCTAAAACAATGGGGCATTCCATTTCGGAAATTGTTCGTTAATTCAACATTCATAGATCCACAGTGTACCGTGAATATGTAATTTCCTGCAGTATCTCCCGCCATGGACAACGCTGTAGCCGACTGTGTCTGCTTAATGACCAGGGACAGTGACGTCTGCATCGAGGAGTCAGTGCTGACAGGTAGGAAACACTGCGTCAAAGAACAGCAACTTTCAGTGTGCGATGTACGACAGACGTGTTAGTGCAGAGAGTGCAGCGAAATTTGTCGTTCATGGAATATATGGGATATGGCAAACCATCGGATGCACCTCCTTTCCTGGGCTCATGAACATATCGGATGGATCCTAGATGACTGGAAAAAGCCCGAGTTGTCTGATGAATCAGGATTCCAGTTAGTAAGAGCAGATGGTAGGGTTCGAGTGTGGCTCAGATCTCACGAAGCCTTGGATACAGGCTTGCAGGAAGGCACTGTGCAAACTGGTGGTGGTCTCATCCTGGTTTGGGCTATGTTTACATGTCTGGATTGGGATCTCTGTTCAAACTGAACCAAATGCAAATGGTTATATTCAGCTACTTAAAGGCCGTCTGATGACATTCATGTTCCAAAACAACAATGGAGTTTTCTAGGGCGACATTGCGTCATGTCACCTGGTCAGAATCGTTTGATTGGTTCTATCAAGATTCTGGTCAATTCCAGTTAATTGTTTGGCCACTTAGATCGGCAGAAATGAATCCAGTCGAATATATCTGGGACATGATCAAATGGTTAATCCGTGGCCCGACGTCTTGCATCGTAACAGTTTAGCAATTAATGACGGCTGTAGAAGATGCACGGCTAATTATTTCTCCAAGAGAATTCCGAACATGGTAGGCCAGTACCACGTCGTGATGCTGCCGGGGAAAAAAAGGAGTCCTACACGATATCACGATATTACAACGTATCCACGACTTTTCGCACTTCAGTGCCAACAACAGTGAAGATGAGAGTCCTCATTTTACTATACCTACAGACACTACGCCTCCTTAGCAAAAAAAAAAAAAATCCGCCAACAAGCGATTTTGATTATATGTTGTAATATTCCTCATACCAAAATAAAATAATGCAGAGGAAAGTTCACGACTTATTTAGGCTCCCATACAGCTGCAATAGTTGGTCTTTTTTCTTTCGCTTACAAATCAGACACCCATATTTCGATTCCTACCCAAAGCTCCTTCAAGGAGCAATGCTTCGACTTAGTAGAACTTTTTCTGATTACCCTATCATTTACACTAATAATCTAGTCTCTTGTTTAATGAACGCCCCCCAATGTCCATTCGCCTCTTGTTTATTGTAGCATTGGAATGATCTTCAAAGATTCCTATTGTCTTAAAATGCGTAGCGTTTATGCAGTACCTTTTGTTTCTATATACATTCATGATACAAAAACTATTAGAAAAGATTCTTGAACATTCATAACAACTATTGAGGAGAATAATTTACGCTTTATACTGTCTTTTTACACAAATAATTGTGTTATAAGCTTTTTCCGAAAGGCAACCTCGCTGGCTGAAGTGCCCGATATAATTATCGTCTCTAAAACGTAAGACTTTAAACCATTTGTTGAAGGATTTCGGCGTCCGAGTCTACCACAGACTGATACATTTAATCATTTAAAGATCATACATAATTTATTTTTCAGTTTTTGTACTCATGGAATCACACTGCAAGCAAGCACAGAAACAACATTCATTTGCAATGTCCGTACGTAAAATGGAATTCGGCATCCCCCACCCCCGTCCCTCTCAAGTTAAACAACTCTGAGAACTGTGCGAGCTAGCATTATCCAAGTTGGTCCCTCTCGCTTTGCCCCAAGTGATTTAGTTTCTCCTTTCACTGAGGTTATTCCTTAAAGCAAATTAAGTCCCTGTCTCTCAACAGTTCACAAGTGGTTTCATTAGGTTGTAGCGCTGCGTTTGGCGGCTGAAGAAGGTGCTGCATGATAAATTACTCGAGTTTGTAGCATTCTCGGCAGAAAAAGGAGGGCGGCAGACCTTGCAGCCTCTGATTTCAATTGGAAACAAAGTTTCTAACTGGAGGAGCTGGAAACTCTTCTGAAATGGACTTCAGAAACGCAAGCTAAACTGTTACAATTTCCAACTTTTTGCTATTTATAAGTGCAGCAGCAAATACCAATATTTGGTGTAATACGGAAGTCTGTGGTAACTGCTCGCATTCAGGCTGCTGGGTTATCCCTAGTGTTCAGGTCTGGCGCTCGTAAGTAAGCTGGTTCGGTTCCCGGTCCCGTCTTCTAGATTGTGATTTTCTATGCACTCTCAAAATAGCTCCAGATGAATGCCAGGATAGCGCATTCAAAAATTCCTTTCTATTCCTCACTCAGTATCTTCTCCCTATTCTTCAAGCATTAAATCCCTAAAAAATAATAAAAATAATTTTTCTCTGTCAAAGAAGTATCTACACAGAGTATAGCTGGTCAAATTCAATAGATGTACTAAGTAAATCTGGTTCGATATTTTATCTCAAACAACGATTTCATGCGTGAAATAAAAATTTAATCGATTCCTAATTTTTCGTAGTGAAGTAGAAAACGAAAAATATTTTTATTTTTATCTTAGAGTTCATATTTCTTCTTATATGGCATTTGCTGTTATAACTGCTTATTTTCATGCATGAAAGGTAATTAGTTTCTTCAGGTGACACGAACATTTACCCGGACAAACTTTTACATACGAGTGTAATAACAGTAAAAAATAAATCACTTCACGTAGTGAACATTTCCAGTTTTTATTCTGCCAGCGATGCGATATTCAAAATCCTTTAAGAGACCTAAGCGTGTACAGTGGTTTTGATCGTTTAGCGAGAAGCGATGCCTTAAATGAAACCCAAAAATTCGGTTGACTCTTCATTAGTGCTGTCAGAAACATCTAAGCCAGTGACTATAAACTGCTAGTCTTCAACAACTGAAAGTGCAGGAACAGCAAATTAATTAAACGTTAGCAGTCCAAGTGAATTGCATCAAGTGCTTCCATCATATTGAGTTCACTCCGAGTCGTCATACACGATGGAAGGCACGAGAACGACCCGCCTACTCAGAAATGGCCAGTTTATTGAGACCGTAGCCCGTCTCTACGTCAGCAAAGTTTCACTGCTGTGAAGCTCAGTAACACTATTTCCTACAGGTTCACACGACGCAGTACTAATGCAACTACTTTTTTGCGTTGAACTTTACACCTCGTTGATTCGAAGTGTTAGGAGGTGTAAAGGGGTGGGGAGGGGGCGAAACAAGAAACGTGAAGGATTTTTTCCATTTTGCTTTGAAGGAACCATCCCTCAATTAACTTGAGTTATTTCTAGAAACCAAGGAAAACTAAATTCTGGATTGTCCGTCAGGATTTCGAACCCGCGCTCTCCTGAATGCCACACCCGATCTATCGATTACATTGTGTAATCTTCGTGGCCTAGTTCTTTAAACCAATACAGGAGACTTTTGGTACATTGCAGGAAGTGACCTCTGAAACACCTTAATCACTAATGCAACTACAGAAAACATTGAAAGATTGAAGACACCGTTGCATAAGGTCCCATACGCCATTGTAGGACTTTCGCCAACTAAAGTTAACGGAAATACATAATTAAACCCTGCGGTGAATAAATTTTGTGGTCTAGGCGATTACTGACGACCGTGTATAAAGACGATCCACAGCTTTAACCATTAATGAATACCAGACCTTGGAAATAGTGATATGACTTTCCACTGCGGCGTATTTTAGTGTGCGTTCGGCCGTAACTCAGCAGCTCGGCTCCCCTTGTTTATTTGTGTACTTATCACAGCGCCGCACAACGCGCGTCGCGCATAACGCCACGTGAAACATTCACAACCAGTACCGGAGACCCGTGTGTGAGGCAGGTATCGCCGGACGACATGAAAAACTCGAGCCGCTATACATTACGTGCGGAAGCCGGTGACGTAAAGCTCCGAACCGGGGAGCTCTGTGAGGTGAAACACGTGCCACACACCCGCCGCACGCCCAGTAATGAATAAATGATTGCGTCTAATCCACAAAGCCCCTTGCAATGGACCTGGACAATCACAGATGTTAGTAGTCCTGCGACTAGCCACGCCACGCATTTTTCAGAGAGAAGAAAGGTGTTTCTTTTTTTGGTCATCAGCCTCTCGGCTGGTTTGATGCAATCCTCCAATTCTTCCTAACTTGCACTAACCTCTTCATCTGAACGTACACCTTACGGCCTACCTCTTCAGTTATCTGCATCAAAAATTCTAAAATCTGTCATCCTCTACTGTTCTCACCTTCGACAATTCCCTCCACTCACAAATTAACCAATCCTGCATGTCTTAAATGTGACTAACCATCCTATATCTTCTTTCTATAAGCCTCACAAATATCTTTTCTCACCGACCATTTCCAAAACAAATTCATGTCATAATTTATCTATATACTTAATTTTCAGAATCTTTCTATATTTCAAATGTTTCAATTTTCCTTCATTCTGGATTCCTAAAGTCCATGCCTCACTATCACGAAGTGCAGTGCTCCATACATAAAGTTTTTAAAAACGCCTTTCTTAGTTCTACATCAATATTTCAAACTAAGAGATTTTTCTTTTTCAAGAAGGCTCTTTTAGCTAGTGCTATTCTGCTTTTAACATCATTCCTGGTGGCCATCAGTTGTGTAATTTTAGTTTATAAGTAACAGAATTCACTTGCTTCTTCTATCGCATCCGGTCCTGTTTTTATATATAATCTACTATTATTGCTATCATCACTGTTGCCTAGCTTTGGTTTAGATTTAGGCCATAATATTGCTTCAGTTTTTCTGTTCATGCCATTCAGTAACTCAAGATCCTCAGTCTGTTCTGCTAACAAGACAATGTCATCTGCAAATCACAATATACTAACTTCTGATGATCGGAGCGTAGATTGTTATAAGGAAGTCTGAATAGGGCAGCTAGAATAGAAAACTTAAGAAGGTGGATGCGACGATTTAAGTTAAATGTTGTTGAGAATAGTGAAATTAATGCGTTGTTCTATTTTTCCTTAAAAATGCAAAACAACAAAAAACATAAAAACTGTTTCGATTATTCACAACTGCTGTTCCCATAGCGCTTGGTGATTCGTATCTAGTGCTCTTCTTACAATTAAGGGATGCTTAAGCCATTCAAGTAATTTAATTAAATTATTTCTCTCTTCCTATCATGAACTAATATCTGTATCTCAACATACTCACTTCAACTCTCAACCTCAAAAACATGCTCCACATTTTCTAATACTTTTCTTCCTATGCCTTCTCTCCCTCTATTGTTCCCTGCACTGGAAAATTAATTCCTACACTATGAGAATATTGCAGTTATAGTGAGAATGAATACTGGAGTATGGATGATTATGAACCGTGACAATTTCGTGTATTTCTTTTTTACTTAAATTCGTACTGTCCATGACCATTATGATACAATGTACCATTTCTACACTTTTGTAATGATTTTATAGCCATCTCAATATAATTTCTCAATAATTTCCTTCAAATAAACTGGAGTAAGTAATGTATTCAGTAATACGAGAAATGAAACTGATACTATATATTACTGATGCGATGGTCGAGATCTTTCACTTTTACTTAGGGTCGCGAGCAGAAAAGGACTGGGGGCAAGGAACGGAAAGAAAGTCGGCCACTACCTTTTGAAGAAACGATCCCGGGTGCGCCTGGAGTAATTTCGGGGAAATCTTTGAAAACCAAATTCTGGTTGGCCGGGTGGGGATTCGAAACCCCGTCCATCCGAATACGAGGTCAGAGGCTATCGCTCAACCACCAGGCTCTGTATTTCATTATAATGCCTGCACGATTAGTAATTAATATTGTTGCAAGTCATGGCTTCGAATTACTTGTACATTACAGTACTTCCCCGGCTCTAATCACTCCGATGGTGATGGCAGGTAAACAAACTCCCCTACCCATCCAAAACATGTAGTGCCAATGTTTGGCGAACATGTAAAGAGGTAAGTGCAGAGCGCTGAAGAAGCGGTAAATTAGTCTGGTGGTAATAACAATGGGAATGACATCTGTCTTTATGATTTTATTAATTAATCAAGGCACAAGCCCAATAGAGTATTTTCTTCCTTATTATCATAATGTTAGCTACATTGAGCTCGAGAGTATGCAAGTTTTATTCTTGTTCAACGACTAAGAAACAGTTGTGGAGGAAGTTACGAGAGCATTGCCGCGTAAGTGAGACGTGTTTCAGACACGCAATAGATCAGATGCGGCGGTGCGATACCGTCCAAGTGGGCAGTGCAGCTCTACAAGAACGAGGGAAACCAGGTTGGAGGTCAAAACAGCGTGATGATTACGCAGGGTGTAGTATGCGAGGTGAAAACACAGTGGAGATACGAGTATAGTGTAAAGGTACATATATTTTCTGAAAGCTACTGTAAAACATTATGAGCTTTAGCGCAATACGTTACGGCTAAAAGCGACGAACAGAACCTCATGGCTCCGGGCCGTAAAAACTGCTGCGGTGTAGTCTGGGACCCACATTTTAGGTATAAATACAGGAGTTGTTGCGAATGCGAAGAAATGCTGCTAGATTTGTCTCTGTAAACTACCACAGAACACAATCAGTAAGGCTCTTTTCACAGTATACGATTTTGACCGAACGGCAGAAACTCGAACGGTGCAAATCCGAAAGGATATACTCGTTCACACTGTACGGTTTTTTTCTATCACTGTAGATCTCCTTCACACGCTAGGATTACTGGGCTGGGAATATTGCGGCCACGACAGAGGCGGATTACCCGGCCATTAAGAAACTCTATAAAAGCATGATATACACTAATGGGCCTTACAGACTAGGGCTGTTGATAAAATATCGATATATCGATTTTTTTAAAAAAAGATATCGATATTTATGAGTGATATTTTTAGGACGATATATCGATATTGAAATCTGGATATCGGAGTCCGATACTTTTTAAAAATAAGTTGTTATTTTCCGTTTTCCTCGTAGAATATTCCAAGTTATTATTGGAGGGAAAACGATTACCTGTGTTGCACATGCAATACAATTTCATAGATAGAATTTTAAGAAACAATTTATGATCCGAGCACTAGGAGAAGCAGGGCCGCCGTAAGCGGGCGACCTTTTTTTTTAGCTCAACAGCTGCTTCGGGCGGTCGGCGGCGACACTAGGGATGGCAACAATGGGGGCGGCAATCTCGCAGTTTTTTGACCTGGTTCGGGAATTTTCTATATCCACCACTGGCTGTAGTTGGACAGGGGGCGGCATAATCGCTATTGCACGCGGGCGCTCAAACAGCTAGCGGCGGGCCTGTGGAGAAGTAAAAAACGAAGGTAAAATAACTCATTCAATATTCATTAGAATTCTTTTCTGGACATTTAGAAAAGTTTTTAAAATTTGTCTTCAATCAATGCAAAAGTATTAACATTAAGAAACTAATCGTAATGTACCAGGAATGGGTAGGGTTGCCAGATAGCCGGAAAATCCGGGAATGTCCCGGAATTTTGTGTCTGATCTCGTGTACAGGAATTATGCGTTACTGTCCCGCAATTTCCGTGTACTAGTTTTTTTCTCAAACTCAGTTCACCACGGTGGCCATGAGGCCAAGCCAAGTATCCCATGCTCGCAGCGGGAGGATGGAATGTCCCTTAAATCAGAGGAATTGAAACTGACAGGAAAATACTCTTTGAATTTTCTGGGACTTTGAAAATTCTAGACGCAGTTAACAGAGTTCACATGTTTATACAGAGTTCACATGTCTGAAACGTGTTTTTCAGGTTCTTCCAAAAGACTTTCCAAACGATAAAATCTGGGCCAATTTCTTTAGAATAAGCATTTTTAATGATTTTGAATATTTAAAAAAAAAATGGTTTTATTTTTTCAATTCCAACAAGCAATGACTTCTACGAGACAAGTTTTAGCGCGTTGAATAATTTATGAAATAAGAGCGAAACAGAACGTTCATGGATTTGATCAAGGCTGAACTGCAAACTCAATCAATTTTGAAGACTCTTGCTGAGAAATTTATCAGTTTTGCAAAGCAGTGACGGAGAAATATTTATGAAAATGGCAAAATCTAATAAAAAATATTTTAAAAGTAGTTGATTAAGATCTATTTTGATTGATGTTGATTTTGATTTAGCAAAAGATAGATGCTATTTTTTTATTTGTTGATAAAACCTGATGCTGATTTTATGCCTAATTTTAATTAATAAGCCTAACAGAAGTGTTCAGTTTTTGTTTAATATTTTTGAGATTTTGATTGATAATACCCGATGTTGATTTTGTACCAAAGTAAAAAATTCCTAACGAGGTGGTTAATTTTTGTTTTAAGTTTAGAATTTTTCCTTTTGATTCATAATACCTGATGTAGACTTTCTACCATAGTTTAATTAATAAACTTAAAAGAGGTGCTATATATACGTTTGATAGCATATTTACCTAAAATAGATTTTTTTTAGTGATTTGCATTTTCGTTCACTCTTTAAACATACCGTAAAATACTTTTTAGACCCAGAAATGTCCCGGAAATTATAAGCCTGTACCTGGCACTCAACAGTTAATAATTGGATACGCTTCTTGTTCCATACCAACAGAAGAATTGAGCTCCAAAATTATGTCACAGCCAGTTTTGTTATATCACTTACGAATTTATTAAGATAAGAAATTGAAAAAAAGAATCTACCACTTTTGGATTGCCTTTACATAGGGCTATGCTAAAAACTTATTATTATAGATTGGTGCCTTTAAAAAACAATTTGTTAACGCCAAGGGAACTGCCTTGACAGTAGCGGCTCTAGGATATTTTCAAGCCGGGGAAAAACTGTTGCAAACATTGTTGCAAGCCAGACCCCGAGAATCAGCCGAGAATCAGCCGAGAATCGCCTCCTTGATTGTTGGCCAAACGCATTGATGTCATCACTTTAACTGTTTGCCAAACGCATTGCTGGACACGATTTTGCCGCCCCCCACCCCTCAAGTTATCGGCGAGAGCAAGTACCCCAGTTTGCCCCCACCCCTCGCCCTAAATCCTGCATTCCACCTAGAATCTCAGGTTTAAAAAATTGTATTATGGTAAAGCGTTACCCATTTGAAAAGTAATATCAAAGAAGGGGAAATTTTCAATTAATGTAGGCAGTTCTCCATTTATAGTAGAAGAAACAACGGAAAAAACATGAGTTCATGCTCTTGAAAAGTATGTCCAATGAAGTTTCTGACATGAGTTTTGGTGCAAAATTTTACTTCATTCACGACCTTAGTTTGGAACTTTTTTGGATTTGAAACTCTTTTAAATGACTATGACATTCTCTCATCATAATTCTATGCAACATCCAGTTGTCCTAGAAAATGGTAATTTGGTAAACATACTTGGTTTCATGCCCACAGTATAAGAAAAGTTCCTGTGTTTTTTCAATTCCCAATCTAAAAGCTGAAACGTCTTAGAGAAAATTTGTACGTTAATTGCTTTCTTTTTGATGAGGCTATATGCCTTAAATTTAAGTTTTGCACAAAGATCAGAAGCATAAAAAACACAATTAATTTTACTTTGTTACTACATTTAATTTGAAAGTTACAAGTAGTCCTACACCGATGGTAACAATGCAGACACGGCGTCGCTCGCACAGAACGAATCGGACTCGAACCCGTTGTTTTACATGAGCGTCCGTTGTCGGGGAAAGTATTTTGACATGAAAATTGGATGTAAGCAGGAATATTGATAAATTCTGATACACAATCTTTGCTAAGGTGCAAACATTTGGTTCAAAAAAGTAAGAAGACTCAGAATAAGCTATCAACCTACAAAAAGAAATTAAATTCTACATAAAACAATACTTGTAAAAAAAAAGTGACTTGGTCACTATGCAAACTCTGATAATAGAACATCAACCTAAATAATGTTGCATTATTGAGCTTTTAAACTCACAAAAACCAAGATTTCCCTCGATGCTCTTTCTGGATTCACAAGTCTTCGAGTAAATCATAAACATATGCCTTTCCATAAAGTAGTAGTATAATGGCTAAATCACAATTTAAAAAAAATATGATTTATCCGTAACGTCATGAAAAACAATTTTTTCAGAAAATCAAAACTTGATTCAGAAAAATATCTCACAACTCTTCATCATTAAATAGCCACAAGACTTCGCCCTTTTTTAAAAATGATTTGTTTTTGTAACATTGTTTTTTTTTATATAATAGGGTCGATATATCGATACTTTTTCTTCGATATATCGAATCCGATATAAATTTTTTTTTAAATATCGATATATCGAAAATCCGATATTTTTTAAAATATCAACAGCCCTATTACAGACGGAAATTCTATCGCGGTACTGACAGTAATGGTATAGGAAGCTTTACGCTCTACTATGGTTCAAAGATACATACAAAAATGATGTTTTGATTTTATTAACAATGATGATAAAAATGTTATTGTTTTAAGAAAATAGAATCAATATGACAATATCTCAATTTCTTACATAAGTAAATATTGAAATGTGAAATCTTTCCACCTGCGAGATGAATGGTGAGGAACGACGGAAAACATGTATAGATTTGTACGATCTCTTCTCCAACTTATTCAGTAGGGCGCGAGCTCAAATCCCGGTCCGGATAACCAGGTTTCGATTTTATAATATTTCCCACAATTTTTCCAGGCCAAATCCGGTATGATGTCTCCAAAATACCATGACCGAATTACTTCGCAATTTTTGTCCATAGTCGTTTCCTGCTTCTTATGACCGCGACTTCGACGAGGCGTAAACCGTGAGGAGGTGAGGGGGGGGGGGGGTTAATCAACACACTTCGCATATAACTAGTTGTACCGTACTGTAAATTAACCTACCATAGGGCTTCTATATTTCACAGCACTTAAATGACTTAACAAAACGGGAATTTGTTGAAGGAGTGTTAGCTACCATACCCTCTTATCCATTTTAATTAATAATCATAATTTTAGTAAAATACGATTAATGATTTATTTTAATTTATGTCCTTTCCAACATTTGTCAAACAGATAAAAGAAATCAGTTTCCGGTCCAACAAACTGTTGAAACTAGCATTCAGCCAGGGAAATATAAAATGTATTCTGCACAGTGGCGCTCACCTCTGTAATTTCCCGTGACTATACAGCCATAGCTGAAATGCTGCCACTCAGCATGCCAGAGGCTATATCATACACACACTCCAGCCTCAGACATCGGCGTTTCAGAGTCAGTAAAATTCGCTGAAAATGACTTGCTGCAACAAAGTGGCTACGTCACAGACGGCGAGTATTTGCCACGCCTGTCGCAGTGCTCTCCTTGCTCCACTCCTGAACAGACCGTCACTGCCCTGTTAAAGTGGTGTCCCCCGTAGCGTGGTCCACTAAGCATCAGACGCACGCTATAATCTTTCACGTGCGGATCGCTGTCGTTTTCTGGAACGTCAGTGTTGCAGAATGTGAGTTCACCAATCATAAATACACATATATAGTAAGCTTTATGTTAAAGTTGGCAGTATATGGTCTTAACAATTGGTAGTACCGTAAGGCAAGTGTGTGTGTGTGTGTGTGTGAGAGAGAGAGAGAGAGAGGCGTGAAATGTTTCAATTTTCAATTGAATTAGCGCGGTGCACAATCCCTTAACACGACAAAATTAACCAAGTGAAATATCAATCTGTATAAAGTATTGTGTAGGCATTACGTGTCGACGTAATTGCAGAGTGAATGCAACCATTAAATATTTTCAGTTAAATTTGTACCTACTAAGTTGTGATCATTGACTAGTAACGATTAGTTTTCCTATATGATGATATTTGATTGATTAAATACTAAGTGAGGGAAGTAGCTACTCCGTGGATATGACACTTTTTATTATTCAAACCAACGGAATCAGTAAAGAGTGGGCTATTAACTGATACATAATATGGAAACTATTAAAGAAATCTCTGAGTAATAACTTTATATGAACGAATCTAAGCCAATTCATAAGTGTGGATTAATTAATTTAACACCTCCTCATATAGTGTGACTTCTGTCAGAAATTAACCAGATTCTATCCCCTCATAACAACCAAAATCCAACTTCGAACGTAATGTTAGTCCTGCACACCCAAACACTCTAGTTTTGCGATATTACGTCCTTCATCCACGAGGAGCAATAAATGCTTTGTCAACATCCGGTAACTGTGCCTATGCACTGCTTGCTGTGGTTATCCAATTAACGAATGGTTTGGTGAGTCCATGGTAAGATATCAGGCTCACAACGAATCCCAGTCTCAGCAGGGATTTTTAAAATTCAGTTAACCCATCTTTCAGCTTCTGTAAAATCTACCTTTGGTGTGGATTACTTTAAAATGTTGCCAGGTTTGTATTCCACGATGGAATGTAGGTTCCCTTTACCTTGTTAGGTTAAGCGCGTACGACGAGACGAACCAACGCAGCTGGTAGAAACTGTGTTAGCAGGTCTGTGAGGCCACTAGGCATTAATATTACTGCTCCCGTTATCCAGCTCTCTACGTATTTACATTTCTAACATCACAGTTCAGATGGCGCTGCTGTCCCCAGAGACATACAATCACTCTGCAATTCTAATCACCTTCAGATTATACTCTGCTTTACATATCATGTAATCTCCAAGTGATTCCAACATTCAGTCCATAGTGTTTCTTCGGAAACATCAATGTGCTTCTGTGTTTGTACTCTCCTAGAAGTGTATCAGCTAAATTTTTGCAATTAGCTCTCAGTCACCATAAATACTAATAAATGGCTAAGCTTGGTCACTGTGTAACCCATATGTCAAGCACTCAGCCTCTAAATCTGGATCAACAACGACCAGAGATGTTACTACACAGCAGATGTTGTGAATATTATTTAATGGCAGTTCTATTTAATCAAACATCCGCGAAAGCCTTGAAAGTAAAGAACGTATTGCGTTTAAACTAACTGTGATAATTGAGTCTTCCCTGGTGTACAGATGACAGAAATTCTTCTCGGTTGTTCTGCCGTAACACTTCTTCCATGTGCGACGTTTCGACAGCACCCTCTGTTGTCTTCATCAGGCGTAAAGGTCGAAGTTGACACTACAACAACACGTCACCTTGCGATTTCGGCTCATATAAATACTCCACGGCTGGCGGACGCATGCGGAGCTGCTGCTGGAAGAACATTATTAATTATTCGTTGCTTTTTGATTATTCGTATTCAAGCGGTAAGAGGTTTTATTATAATCTATTGAGAGATATCGCTGTTACATTTTTAAGGCTTCGAGCGTTAATTAATAACATTTGTACTGAGTTACACAACTGCTATGAAATGAACAGCCAGAAAATTTCGTTAAACCCCTTATTTTTGACGGTTTTACTAGATATTTTTATCAGACGTAAATGTTTTCGCTGTATTCTGTGTGACTTAAAGTAATTTCGAAGAACTGACTTGTCAGTCTACACGTACTTTTAGACGCTAGCTAGTACAATAGTAATAAAAAATTTGAGACTTATATAGAAAAGACCACGTAGCGCCCGTGGTTCATGGTTTTGTTTCTTTCTTTCTTTTTTTAAAAAATTACGCATACACAAACCCTGTCTCCATTGTCATAGTGTCTTTACATTGTTCATACGAAAGCCAATTTCTTAAATGGCAATTAATTGAGAAATGTATCTGGAGTATCAAATCAAGTATCCGGTATTACGTTGTCAGTTGATCTAATGAATCAGGTCACATTTAGGAAGGTTCACACGGCTTTATGTTGTTATTTCTAAATTATCGATAGCTATTTTAGTATTCTGGATAAAAGGTAAATCTATATATTAATATATAACATAAGCTATCACTATGTGTAATTTAGTGAAATTCCGTTCATTAGTTTTTGCGTAGTGAGCGTCCAGACACACTGCTAGGCACAAAGATAAATTTCCAAATTTTACTGTTTTGGACTATTATCAGTTGTAGACATGGCAATTACTCGTTTTGAAATAAATTTTATGTACAGATATGGCTTTTCTACAATTTTATCATATATATATATATATATATATATATATATATATATATATATATATATATATAGATAGATAGATAGATATAGATTAGAGTCGTATTAGGATTGTCGATGCTTTTATAGACTTGTAGTGATGTAAAACATGACACTGCAAACCAAAAATTATGATGGCCGAATACGAAATAGGACCTCGACTGTGAGTCCTGAACACGTATATTTCATCCAGCATGCTCGGTTTCTTTACGTCCTTCGCGACTGGCAGTGTGTCTCGTGTTTAGACCATTAGGTCAGTTGACTTGTAGAAGGCGCGAGGCAGGGCAGTTCTAAGTTGGCCCGCGGAATGCTCAGTGCTATTTCTAGTGGCCGCCGCAGACAGACGGCGGGGCGCGAGTTTCGCTGGACAAACGCTCTGACCGTCCCCCGCACTCGCGGGAAATAGAACGGCACGGTGTGACGCAACGCAGCGGATAGAAATCCTACCAACGTTCGGAGATTCCACCCAACATTTAACATTCAATACTTGGTCGGGCGTGCACAAACTTCGCGAATGATATATGAGGAATAGCGAGGTTGCAAGTTTGTATTAGGATGAATGAAGAACCAGCTCATTTGTAGCAATTGTTTAGTTGTCAACTGACATACGCACGTATCAAAACACAAAATCTGATGAAACAATTAGAAATAATGAAATGTTTCCATAACAGAAACGAAAATATCCGAAAAGCTCCTTACTGTAGAAGACATACCCAATTTTATTAATATCTCTGGGATATATGGTGCTGCTATCTAGCGGTAATGGAACACTCCTTATCGACGCCAGCGAAGCCTAGCAGCTTGACTCTGAACTATCGCTTACCCTTGACATGGAATGTTCATAATGTTGCGATTTACGGGTTGAATTTCGAAAATCCTTTTCTTAATTAATGATGTTAACAAAAAGAAGAACTTAATCATCAAAATTATACCTCATTTATCGATTTTGGTTAAGTTAGAAGGGATAAAGATGGCTTATCACAAAAAAAAACACCTTGTAGAAATCATATATACGATTGCCTCAAGACTTTCCCGTCGTCACATGGCCTATATGTTTGCGCTATGTGTTGGTTTGCCTGTGTTGTTTCCTGACCACATGATGATATCCGGCAGGGCGCGAGTTCAACTCCAGGTACAGTAATTCAGATTTCGGTTTACCATGGTTTTCAGAAATACACTAAGCAAATAACGGAATGTTTGCTTCGTACAGAGGTTATGGACGATTTATTTCCTGTTCTTTGGTGAATATCCCTTCTCGGCTATAATGAACTCAATCGTGTGAAGCCATTAACCGTAATAATAATTACTAAATACGATGATTGATATTTTCTGCCTACAGTAAAAGTTGCTACCACGTTGGCTCTGGTTGTTACGTCACTGTGATGGTGTCCGGTGCCCGACACCGGATTAGCTGGCTCGAGTCCTGGAGGTGGAAGAAAAGGTCATCATCAGAGCATGGTCGACGGGGTAGGTGTGGTGGTGATGCACAATCACCACACTGTGCACCGACGCACTGGGTTAATATGTATGTAGTGAAAGCATACGACACTGTTGATAGGATTGGGACGTTAAGCTTGGCGAGCGCAAGGTGTTATTCGGAATAGTAGGCCTGAATGGGCCGGCACTTAGTTTCATCCTCTCCTTTTCTCTATCTTTCATTTATTCGTAACGCACACAACACACTACATCGAACAAAATAAATTAGTCATCCGCGCATCAGTAACACATTAACTTCGAAGAGGATATGTTCTACTCTTTGTTAAATTTAGGGTAGTTCTTCGGAATTGCTTGTCATCTTATTTCATCCATTCACTGTTTTGTTTTCTCTTTCTTCTGTCCACACTGGTTACTTTGTTTCTGTAAGTGCTTGTATTACTAAGTTACTGCAACATTCCTGTAATTGTTTTCACATAAAGTATACGAACTGCTGCTTGGTTTGAATTTCCTCTGAAGTTACTAGTATCTACTCACTTCAGACAAGAGCCACTGATTAGTTTCCTCGTATCGCAAAGATTTTAAAACCCCCGGGTGTGCGTCAACGCGCTCAGACAGGACAGTATGTACGCCACTGATGTTTGTGGCAGAGGAAGTATACCTCATCTTTACGTGTCACTGCTTGCATTTTACAAGAAAACAACATAGAACTGTTGTGAATATTGTATATATACATATAAATTTTTTTTTAAAGGATGCTTATCCTGCAATTCTGTTTAACAAATGCCTTTTACGTGGCAGAAGCAGAGTAACAATGTAGCCTTTGACGTGACACATGAGTAAATTTTCATCAACTATTTAACAAGGTATCCTAAAAAGAAAAACATTTACTGCCGATATAATCTGCGGCTTTACAAATCACGGGCACTCGTAAGAAAAAGTAAAGCTTGTGGATAAGACACACGAAAATTTTCTTTTTTTATGTTGACTAACACGAGCGAAACAATTTGTCGGCGACCCCAGTGAGGTTAGGGCTGCCAATCTGCAGCGCAATATGTCGAAAACAAGGTCACGCGTCTCATGTAAGCGCGCACACTCTGCCATGTACAAATTGCTTGCTTACTTGCCAACTGCACGAGGCAGCTGCCTCCTTCTTTTGATCTGCCATTGTAATTTAACAAAATAAAATAGGAATCTTAGAAGTGATCATTTGCACAACCGTCTTCTCATTTGATCTATGTTTCTGTTCTGAACGAAAAACAGATTAGAGCTAACACTAGACAGATGATAAGTAAAAGAATTTCGATAACCTAATCTGTTCCAACAACTCTATGGCGATTTCTGGCTCTCTTGAGAGAATTGGAAATGACTATGTACGAGAAGTAAATTGCACATGTGTAATTACACATGTGTGATTGAAACAGGCATACTAGTATTCGCAGGATTTCAAGACGACTAATATTGAACACGAGTACGATAATATAGCCTAACCATATTACTCCATCACCGATTTCCTCTTCTCCTTACTCGAAATAATCTTTTCACTCGCTCGGCGACTGATCACAAACCCAAACACGATGCTCGACCAAGCGAAACGATACAGAGAAACACGTCTCATGTTCATTCCTCTGAGATTTGTTATTTAAAACTAAAATAACAAAGTTATTGCATTTTAAAGTTCAAATTACAAATTATAATTTGCAATAGCTTATTCTGACAGCAATTGTGTATATACCTGTAATTCTTTCTAAGAAACAGAATAAGAAACTGTTAACTCTCCTTCGCTGAACGATTTTGGATAGAAAACCAGCAGGCATATTCATTTTGCTTAGCAGAAGTTTATGAAAACACTGGGCTAGAATAAGTAATATCATGGTCAAATAACACTCGAAGAACACTTTTTTGAAATTTTCAGCGAAGCACACTGCTGTATTTTCGTTATAAACAAGACTAACTCGCGGAATCTGTAATTATCATCGTATTCTCCGACTTTGCCTTCCTAACTTTTAGATACACACAGCGTCACCGTTGCTTCTTATGATAACAGAATTATGGCGGCAGGATTTTGTTCTTCTATATGTTGCTTTTGTATCTCTGAGTGGATTGCTGAATTTTCGCTAGAGCGAGGTGTAGTCGAAGATCTGACACTTTTGCCTTTGCCTTGCAAAGTTCTCTTCCCAGACGTTGATTTTCATACACTGTTTCACTGTACTGTTTAATGTGTCACGGAAATTTTTAGTAAGGAAAGTCATATTCTCAAAACTGCAGGCGAGTGAGATTGGTTGAGAAGTTGTGTAGCCATGTTCTTCTGTACAGTAAGTTTAAAAAGATCCATCAAACTTTGCTTGTGTTTGCTACGAGACAATGAATTAAATTTCAATGGAGCGTACGCTCAGGTGACAATGCCGCTAATCATTTTGTTACACGTTTCTTACCATTTTTTTTATCATTATCCTATATATAATCTATGAAATTCCTCCCCCATCAACTTTTGTGATTTACGAATTTTAAATTCATTAAGCGTTTTTAGCAAATTATTCACCACTTTTCTTGGTAACTTATTCCACTTCCTCTTACTCTTACCCACAAAAGAAAATTTCCCACTCCCTTTTGCATAAAATCGAGTGCCAGCTTGTGCCCATCGTCATCTTTTCCCTTCCATGCACTACTCTTAAGTCTTTGACTAATATTCCCCAAGCTCCATCACCAGCATGCCCTTAAACATTCCAGCGCTATCTTCACCCTCTCCTGCCTTCCAATGACTCCCAATCCAGCTCCTTTATCATGGCAGTTCATGGGTGGGTCCTGCGGTAATTCCACAAACAAATCTAGCTGCTCTTCTTTACATGCCTTCCAAATCCTCTACTGATACACAAAATGTGAGTCCTAAACTACACCACCATATTCAACCAAAGGTCTGACCAAAGGTATGTAACCCAATTCCTTAACTTCTCTGTTACATCCTCTCATCACCCTCTCCAGTAAATGAACGATTTTGAAACCTTTTTCTACCACCTGCCCAATGCGTCTTGCCCAGTTGAGTTTATTATGAAAAGTTTTGGCAAGATACTTATATTTCAAGCCTTCAACAAGCAAATTTGTTCCCACCCTATTATCATAAACAATCTTTAATATTTTGTCTGTGTACCTAATAAGCCGACTCTTTTTGACATAGATCTTCATTCTATGTGACCTGTCCGATTAGATACTCATCCAGGTCTCCCTGCACTGTTCACAGTCTTCTTTCATTTTAATCCTACTATATACAATTATATCATCTATTAAACAACCTAATTGTGACTGTAAATCTTAAACACATTGGTTCATTAGAATGATGAATAGCATGGTCCCAGTATACTATCCTGTAGACTCCCATATTCAGCTCACCTGTTTTGATACTGCATTTCCTTCCCTAAATCTTTGCTTTCGGCTTTTAAGAATTCCTCTACCAGAAATTCACTTTTTCATTCACTCAAATAGTTTTAACTTACTATGGCTCACTCCGTCAAAAGGGCTTGGAAAGATCTAGTGGGTATGGAAGGTAAAATTCTAGAAATTTGATACAGCTAAACGCATTTGATATAAAGCTTTACAATACAACAAGCGCTGATAATTTATGGTAGGCCTACAGTAACAATCAAAGTGGTTTCACCTCACACGACGACTGAAACCAATTTACCGCGGAATCGTTAAACTTTTCTATGCTTCTGAACAGAACGCACTACAAGCGCGGCTAGTATTGCTGTGTTACTCACTCTCCGACGCGCTGCCCGTTCCAGCAGTCTGCCGTGTCCCTGGTCTCAGCGAAGCTCTCGTCGGAGCAGAGGGACTCAGCCAGGTTGGCGTAGAAGCCGCGGCTGCGCGTCAGACTGGTCAGGAAGTGGTGCAGCTTGGAGGACAGCAGGTCCTGCCCCGACCCTGCAATCAAACCCCACGGCGTTAGTCAGGGGCAGTCCAACCAGATGAACTCATCAATATTTAAATTCGATTCATTGTGATCGTTTTTAGTCGAACAAGCGCATTACACTAATTATAATGAGTAAATGATTCAGACTACGTAATCGTGAACAATTAATCACTACATTTCCATCAGAATCAAAACAGTGATTCCCTTTCAACCTCTCGAACGTGCAACACATTTTTTTAAATATAATGCTTCAAATAAAACTGTTTCAACATTTTTGCTGACTAAATTTTTGTGTGTCTATTGCCAGTATTATGTTTTATTTGTAATTGGATTAAAACCATATTGTTTATTCTTCATTTAATAAACACAATCGTTAGACCTTCATCGAGTGCTACTCTCCTGATTAGAGACTGCTATTATTTAGTACTAATATGCCCACAAGCTGATTTAATGTTACCGAGGTAGCTTTCAAAATGTCAGCGACTGTCTAACAAAAAATTGTGTACACATCATGTGATCATAGCACCGGGTCGTACTGTCACTACATGAAATATAGAGGAAACTGCTAGATAATATATTAAATCATCATTAATTAAATTTTATTTCTTCTTCGTTATGGTATTCGTACCTGGTATTTATTATATAAAACTAACAAACCTTAAAGAGTCTCCAGAAAATTAAAAGAATTTTTGGTTTCTTGAAATAATTTGTGTATCAAAATTAACAAAATACGCTAAAATTAAAAAAAAGATATTTTCATATTTAAAAGCTTCAACCTATCTTATCGATACGTTTATAACTGAAATTTCACATCTCTATTTAGCACCTTTTCTCACTTCACAAAATATTGCGTGAAAACAGCATTTCGCAAACGAAAACATACAAACAACTGTTACAATTGGAATATGTTATTCTACAAAACCAATTCTTGTAAAAATAGAACTAAGTCTCATGGGTTAATAAGAGTTATGAGATCTTGTTCTGAGCCAAATCTACATTCTAAAATGTGTATTCACTTCACTTACTGAAGCAGAATAGGTTCTGTCAGTGTTATGGATAGTGTTTTTTTTTTTAAAAAAAAAAAAAAAAAAAAAAAAAAAAACTGAATTGGCCATTTGTATGTCATAAAATTTACTAAAATGAAACAAATAATGTGTATGATTTAATCTAAGATTTGTAAAACCCGAAAGATGTGGGAGAGAATATCTTGGCTTCTTGTATTTGTAAGTCTAACAAGGCAACGTAATGAAGGCATTTCTATAGATAAGTTATACTAACTAGTTCACTAAAACATTGCACGCATAATAGCGGAGTCAACTGACTTTTTATTTTAATCAGTAGCACCGAGAGAATCCATTCTGTTTTAGAAAGTGAAGTTAATACGCACTGTAGAAAGCTGACTTGGTTCAGAACAAGTTTTAGGCTTAGCCCTATTTTTACAAGGATTTGTTTTTGTAGGTTCTCATTTCTTTTTGTAAGTGCGGTCTGATGGCACAGTGGCTTAGGACCGAAAGGTCCCTAATTCGAATCCTGGTATCTGGTGGCATTTAAGGAAGTCCTTATCCCGACTTTCACTTCTGGCACACGTTGCTGTGTGTATGTGAAGTACGGCACAACGATTCAGTGACAGATTCCATTTTGAACTGTGGATCCCCTATACCCAGTAGGGTTATTGGGTTACGTTATGCAGTTTCTGTAACCTGTAATAAACTCCATCCACTAGGTCATTACAACCACACGAATTTATTATTATTTTTTTTTTTTTGTGGGATAACTCATTCTGATCGTCTTTCTTTACTAGCTTTTGTACATTAGCAACCATTTGTTATCTGCTTTACCAATGCAGTACTCCGGCTAGTACTGCATCGTCTCAAATGGTGGGTTCGTTTCAGTTTCGTCCTGGGTTAGAAATACCGTGCATACATTTCTGCAACCAGCCGAGTTGACAGTGACCCGTTGTTCTAAACATAAAGAAAAATTTAATAAGTTAGTCAAGATTGCTAATCTGTAAGCATAAAAATTCTTGAGGCATACTAAGACAAACCAGACCAAAATAACTAACGTACAAAATTCGTATAGTAACAAGTTTTATTCGCAACTGTAAAAAATAGGAATAATATTTCTTTGTGGGTTATTTCAGGACGTCATTTGATACCACATTTCCACCCCGATATAGTGTCATATCTACGGATATGCTTGAAGAAACTGACGCTCCGTGTATATAGAAGACCGATGAACTGCAGCGTGAGATAAGGGGCTAAAACTTAAGGACTCAAAATTAAACGACGCAGTGAGATTTTGTTCAAGAGTCAAAGTTGCTCCGGTAGCACAGATGATGCTGTACAATCACTGTGTAAATATCGACTAACAATTACGTATCGTGCTGGGCGGAGAGGCAAATACAGAACAGGGAGCCGCAAATAATACCACGCGTATGAGTCGGCAACGTCATATAACTGTATTTATCAGATATAGTACTGACCGGTGGTGATGTGTCCGTGGGACAGCGTGACTCCGAGCACCTCCTGCTGGCCGCTGGCCAGCCTGCTGCCCGCCTCGCGCCGCTGCAGCAGCTCCTCGGACTCGTCAGGGTCCGCCCACTTGTGCGGGCCGCACGACCGCTTCACCTGCACACACGCAAAACAGTCACACCTCGCACTTACTAATCAACACCAAAGTTACAACTGATTTCGCGGCTTCTTGCCGCGTGTCCATGTTATGACACTTTTATTCGGTTGTTTTGACTACAGATTAGGTCCATATTTACAAGTTTGCTGCTCATGTTCAACCTTAAGAGCAGGTATTAATAAGAGATTGAAAGTCTAGACCGATCGCGGGTGGTTGAGTGCATGCCACGCACTAAAGAACAACACTTTCTGTCATCATATATAATGCAATCATTTTCATAAATCACTACTATACCCCCAAAACCTTTAATAAGTACGCCGACATCTATATCACGCAATTTAACATTCCACCAAGGCAGAAATAAAAATTTCAAATAAAGATTTTTCTGTGAGGGCTACAGTTTGTGTAAAACTATGGAAACTTCGACGGATCCAGTTACCAAATCATAATTTGAATCTTTGCAACATACGAAATTTCCTGTCACTGGAGTACATTATTGAAGCAAATAGGAATAAAAGAAGCCTAAAACTTTAATAATCTTGACATAATGGTTATTAATCATTATTTGTTTAAGAAATTCATGCAAACATGACTGACTGATACTAAGGCAAATAGTTCAAAACTCGTGTGACAATACATTCGTGGTAAAAAAAAAAAAAGTTGTGATTAATTCGAAAACTAGGTGCTAGTATGTTTCCACAGTTAGCTGCTTTTCTTCTTCGAAAATGAGTGGTAAGTAATAGGCTATGGAAAACAATGGACAATCCCGTGCTTAACTATCTTTAGTACTCATTTAGCAGACCAGTCTGACATTAAAGTAAAGTCCAACATCTCTCCCTTTCAAATCCTTTAGGGCGACAAGAACAAGAACATGTTTTCTTAGGCTTCTGAGTAAATTTATCGTCCAGGGAAGCAGAATTCTTGCCATTAAATACTAGAATGCAAAGAATGATAGAAACTAATCTTCGTCGTCGAATCCACACTCACTGGAGCACAAGTCTGACAGTAAGGCAACTTGAATGCAATAACCTCTGACAACTGTAGCAACGATCAGTATCTTAGATTGTAATTTCTTTCGTAGCATCATCAGGCTGCTTAAAATTGCGAAGGTAAATGTAAATTCATGTATTCGCAATGAGCTGCACAAGTCGACCCCATAGTGGCCACCTTACGTAACCCGTTAGTCCTGCCAGGTATAGAGGACCATAGAACCTGGCGCACTTCACATGTGCTAGACGTGAAGGACATTTGAAAATCCTGGCCGAGACGAGGATTCGAACAAAGGACCTTCCGATATCCATTCAGGCGTCTTAACCACCGAGCCACCAAACTGCTGTATTAGGAAAGTAACTAACATACATTGCGTTCAGTGTGCTGTATAAAGAAATGACGACGGTGGTGCGACTGGATAAAAAGTCGCAGGTGAGTTGGCAGCAGTGAAAGATGATGGCAGTCCCCAGAGCGCCAACAGGTGACGGCGTCTGGTTGCTACGTGATCCGCACGGCAAGTGGCTGGGTCGTCCGTCACAACTCCCCCTCCCTCCCCCAAGCACTGAATACTAACTCTGAAGCCGATAAATTATCCACTCGGCAGTCCCGTAAGGAGCATCTCACTTCTCTTCGGTAGCCTCAACCACTACTTGCAGCATTAGGGAAGTTTCTGGTCGATAAAATGGTTGAAATCGAGGTATTCCGGTAACTGTTACCATGATTGGCAACAATCGTTTTGTGCTGCAGGGAAACTGGACTAAAGGCTCTCAAACACAATATTTCATCTAACACGGGACCAAGTATAGCTACTAAAATGTCCTGAATTCTAAAATTAAATGCCTAGATCAATAAGGTACATGACCTGATTGGTATATGAATAGCTAGGACCTCGCATACAGCCTATCGAGAGAGAAGGCACCGTTGCTGTATATGCGTAAAATGAGAGAGGGAACAGAACTGATCGCACCGAGCACATTAACTGCAGTCATTGAGGTTGATTGGAGAGTGGCAGCCAGTGATACTCGTCCATCACTCACTCTTATCACACGATACACCAGCGAGGTTCCCCACCCTAGGCGTTGCATTCGTATGACCACTTGATTGCGAGCACTGGCTACATACAGGATAATGAATCCAGATTTTTTTGGGTTAGATTTTAACTGTTAACAAGGCACTGCGCAATGATATTTTATCGAAATATATCGACAATTGTACGTATAGTAAAGAAATGCAGACATATGCACGTCTGAAAAGATAATATGCCTTGTTAAACATAAAACATACTTTATTCCTTACTGCTTGGAGCAAGTGTAGATGCGGTGCAAAGTTTAGATTAGTCAAAAAGACGTCGACGTCGAGGTCATCAGATGCGGAAAAGGACGGGGGCAAGGAACGGGACGGAACCCGGCCATTGCCTTTTGAAGAAACTATTTCTGCATTCGCCTGGAGTGAATTGGAGAAACCATAAAAAAAACAAATCTAGATGAAAGAACAAGGATTCAAACCCACGTCCTCCCGAATGTGAAGCTAGTGTATTACCGATCACCCAGTACACTCGGTGGTCAGGAAGCAAAGGTCTTTGAAGTGAAACCTGTTTTGCAACGTCGATTGAAACATTGAGGAGTAATTTAACTGTGTTTTTATAATCTATGGCTTTTGTCTCTACATGCCGCGTAATGTGTCATTACACCCGACAACTGGCCTTATACTAGTAAGATAAAATTAAGTCTCCCTGAATGTATAATGCAGAAGGGCACTGTAAATATACATTATTTAACAGTAAAATTTAAAAACAAAGTTCAGGAATGTTGATCATAAATTGAATATAGTGATGAAACATAGGGCCAACCCATTGTATGAAGGATTGGAGGGATAGAGCTTACTGAAAATGTTGCGACACTGATGCAATTCCATAAATTCTGCAATTCAATTTCGTGACGTGAGTGGTTTGCGCAACAGTATTTACGTGCTGTTGGAATACGTAAGAGCTGTTGACACGTTTAAATAATTAGGAAGCGTCATTTCATCCCATGTTGAAAATTAATAAAACGTGTTAGGAAACAGTTGAGCAGCGTCAGTCGAAGTTAAGGATGAAATGTATGATAAAACAAAGACTAGGGCCAACGTTAAGTGATATATTCTGCAGACTGAGAATTATGCATAAACAGTGTCATTGAATATTTCCCACTGCCTAATATGCTTTCCTCATGTTATGCTTAGTAGGAAAATAATAAACAGTGCTCAAAGAGTGTAAGCTTTATTTCCATCTTACGAACCATCTAACATCATCCTCTTTTTAATTAGTGATCTAAAGCTCGTTGACCAAGAGTCATTAGAACATAGAAACGATAAAAAAATAATGGTAGGAGTCTTATGACGGAACTATGCCGGCATCCTTGTTGAACGATTTTGGCGAACCGTGGAAAATCGAAATCTGGATGACTGGACAGGGATCCTCACTACATCCACACACCAGCGTGGGTATTTATACAGCTAAAACCGACGTAGTTTTTGATGAGATGTACTACAAGAAATAACATTGCAACTTACGGCAGAAATAAGAATTATCTCACAAGCAGAATAGCACTAGCGAAAATATCCCAATCGGAAAATGGAACGCTTTTAATTTAAAACATTGGTCTAGAGATCATGAAAGTCTTCCTCAAATTTTATGCGTGGAGAAACAGCTTGGACTTCATAAATACAAGAAAGGAGGAAACTTGGAACATTTTAAATTGATTTTATAAAATATTGAAAATTATTAGAAGAAATGATGTATGAAATAAAAGCATTTTGAAAATGATGGGCTGCTAGGAATGTAGTTTTTGGAAGCGTCTCACAGACAGAAGAAATGGTAAGATGGGTTAAATTTTAAGACTTGCGGGATTGGTTTATTTGTTAGTGGAGGGAACAGTTTAAGGAAGGAACAGTAAAGGAAGACGAAGATTACAACTTATGGAGCTGACAACAGAGAACATTAGTTGTAAAAGAAATCTTAATATGAGGAGATTAATTATATGTAAAACAGCTATAGCAGTGGATCAAACATTTGGAAATAATGCTTACAAAAATAAACGATGTTGTTCAACAGTGGAGTAAGAAAGCGGTGTTGTATGCGCCGTGCTTGCTGTGCAGTTCACTACTGGTACATTGACCAGTGCAGAGGATACAGCTGACAGCTGCCTCCAGGGACCACTAATGAACCTGCGAGGCGGGTGGACTATGCGTGTGCGGGGAGGGGCACTAGCACACCGACCGATAGGCAAGCCCGTCTCTGTCATCCTCGGAAACAAAACCCTTTCGCCATTCATTATTCAGTTCCACAACGAGTCCCTTCTCAAACTGTCTCTGGGACTAACCTTTCACTTGTTTCGTAATTATTTGTGTACTGTATTTGCTTCTAATGCAGTGGAACTTACTGTTTAATTCACTCCGAACATTCACTTGTTTCGTAATTATTTGTGTACTGTATTGTGTTTGCTTCTAATGCAGGGGAACTTACTGTTTAATTCACTCCGAACATGAAACCACAATGACGGCTATAAGCGAATTGTTGAAACTGCTAAATAAAAACTAAATTTTTTATAACTTTAATTATATTCAAGAATCAGTTTAAACGTTCTATTTTTACACAGGTAAGATTCAAAAGAAACTGAATGGTATCAGAGAGTTTAAAAGGAAAATGTTATTCTTATTAAAGGAAAATAAAAAATAGCAATCGTTTCTAAAGGCAGCGGCCCAACGCATTTTTTTCCCATTTGTTTTCACTGCACATTTGTGTTAGCTTCAGAATTTATGATCTTGGTCGTAAATTCTTTAATAACAAAAACTCATAAGAAACAGTAGTATTACCGCATCACAGTTTGCGAATATTGAAGATTACTACGAATTTTTCTCTATATTCATAAAGCACTAAACGAACCTGTTTTATAATCGTCTATGATGTCCCCTGTTATATGTTAAAAAAAAATTAAATCGATATTTCACCAACGTTCTCGTTTCTTATTGCTTTCAAACTTTGGATACAATCTCGTTCCCGATAACAATACAGTGTTAAAATATAATTATTAATGTTTACTGGTTATAGATTAATTACCAGACGAAATCTTTATTGGGGTAACATATAACAAAATCCAATCGAGCAGGCATTAGGTATAGGTTCAAGCCTGCGTTACATATGGTTCTTGCCCTGATAATTCAAGAGAATAATACGACTACTGTATAATTGTGCTGCAATTAATGCAGTTGTTCGTTAATCGACTGTTAACTTACTGACGTGCTTTGGACAGTACACCTCCTTGCATTGATTTCTAATAATTTTTCGAGTTTATACTGAAAAAAAAATATTTCGTGAATTAACATCGACATAATTCTTAGAGAAAGATTGTCTGACAAAAAAACCTTTTGTATCTTTAAGGAATGTCCCAAAACATAACACAGTAGCAGAGTAGAGTAAATAATATAAAATTTTTGAGCTTTCTTCTATCCATGTTAGGTTGCTTTTACTCCTAGTTAGAATGTTGCCGTTTCTGATCGTGTTGGAACAATGTTATGACGTTTTTACGCAGAAACTTTGTGCAAATACTTTTACTTCTTATCAAATATCGCTTGAAAGCTATAATTACATCTATTATTTGTGTTTGAATTGTTTCTTTTGTATTGTTTACATATTACGAATAGAAGCGAAAATCAAGACCTGATCGTTCACTATCGCCATTTTAACCGTTCCAATTTTTTTGCTAATACCTTAACCTGATTTAAATGCTTAGTGGAGAAACTTTTCTGTCTGTACGCTAGATGTAATTTTAACGAAACGCTATAACTTTCACTAACTCCATACTTTTCTAATTTGTGCAGAAGGATTTTATGATCCACTAAGGGAAAATTAATATTCCTTTCTTTACAGCATCCAATCTGTGAACTAAGATGGCGGAATCTACCATAACAAAGAAGCTGGGGAATTTAATAGAGATAATAATGAAGGTTCATCATATTTAAAAGAAAATTCTGGTTTAAAATGCGGCGTTGTGCACTATTTGTTTGGTTTCATTTTTCCTTTCATCAGTGTAAGCTGTAAGGGAATGATGGATGTGAACTTGGACACACACGTGCTGTGGCACTGTGCTACTCGAGCCTTCATCCCCCGCGGGTGACTGCGTCCCTGCATCCCATTAGTGTAATCTTGTTTATTCGCCTGCGTGGCCAGCCCCTTTGAGGGACCGGCTAGGCCACCCGCAGAGTATCGGCCGGCCTTTGCTAAGCAGCTTATCTGTTCGGCCGACAGGCGATATTCCTACAACTCAGTGACAGGTTTCTTTCTTCACCAGCCTATTGCTAGGGCAAGTAATCTTAACTAGGCTTATTCATATCTTCATAATATATTCATCATTTACGAATGTCGTGACTTAAAGCCGCATTCTTTCCGTCAGAGTTATTTTACAAGAATTCTCTTATTTTCCTGAGGCTGTCCACATCCGTAGTAGTAATTAGTTCTTGGATGAGTCGTGTTGTGCTATTGCTGAAGTCTGGCAAACAATGACAAAAATGAAATATAAAACAAGAAGCTGACACATTTAACCGACAAAATCTTGCCATCTATAAATAAACTCCCATTAGAGATTAATAACATTTTTCGTTTTTAATAGGAAAAAAATTAAAGAAATTGACCATATTTTCGGAACTATGAAGAAGGAAAGCACGACAAACTAGAAGATTTTTCTTTTTGTAAATAATTTTCTTTGTGAACAGTCACTTACTTTCACCAAAAATTGAATCCTTTAATACATCTTTTGAGCTTGCAAAATCATTTCAGTTTAACATTAAATACAGTATATCAAGTTTTGCAACATTTTTATTTATATGTTTCTTTCGTTAGTAGTTTAAAAACGTAGTGAGCAGTTGGGATCTACTAATAAATCCCGTGGAAAGGATTCTTTCAAGCTTACTGTCAATAGGAAATGTGGAGGGTGGGAATTCTCGCGTTTCCGCAGCAGGTAAATACAACTTATTTGTATTGTTGGGTCTCCTTAATGTTTCCATATCATATCACAAGCTTGCATGCTAATTTCGCTTACAATTCTGGTTTATATTTGCTATGTAGTATCAAACATCAAATATCCTTATAGTCTCTTTTCTGAAATTGGGGATGTGTCTTCAGCTATGATATTCAGACACACTCTAGCATTGAACAGTGTCATAGAAAACGTCAACTGGGGTAATTATTTTTGTTTTTATTACTACGGTATATCCAATGTATACTAACTCGGTAAAGACAACATTGCCTCGAGCATAAATGGTGAAAAAGTTTTTTGTCAGATAATTTAAGAATATTCCAGTATTCTTCTCGAGAACCGATTGGGAAAAAAGACCCAAAAGTAAAATCAACAAAGTAGTCAGTTTTTGTTTCACAGTAATGACATAACTTCATTTTGAAAATATCAGATGGGAATAATTTTTAAGTCTCCACGGAAGGGCTTTAGTTAAGAGTAAAAAGTATTGCAGTTTAAAACATCTATTCGGTCAGACATGTTTGTGCACTCAACAAAGAATTTCACCATTGATGGACAATCCATTAAATCGAATACAAGCGTTGACGCTCGACTGAGAGCACTAAGAGATAATTTATTAATAATATTTCCTCAGGACTGCAATTCTATGGATTGAATACTTCAGCATATAGTAGAAATCAAGACAAATGCAACGCAAATTGTTTTATTGTTTGGAATAGACAATGAAACAAGAAATATATTATTTGCAAAAGTGGGAAGACTTAAGCAGTTTTTTTAGGTAATATAGTTATCGTTTTATAATTAACCTAAGCTAGTGTTAGTAAATAGCTGAGGGTTTGTTTTCAGTATATAGAGACACAGTGAAGTATGTAATTTTGCCTACAAAAATATACTTTCGATCTCATGTCTCATAGCACTCTTGTCGGAACTTGTGTACTTCTCTGGTTCTTCCATCTCTTTTATATTTCTGTAAGAAGTTCTATTTGGGAATGGATTGCAACTGGGCTATGTTGTATATGGGAAAATGAATAAATAAAATAGGCCATCCCACTCCATCGTGACTCAGTCGGATCACTTTCAGTGCATTATTCAAGCTGTCTAATGACTACAAGGAGTTAAATACAGTGAACAGGAAAAGAGACGACTCTTTGTGCTTGGCCGAGAAATCCTTAATCAGAGGCAAACGATTGGCAAGTTCATTCGTTTTGTGGCAAGAAAATCCGGAAATCCAGTTCGTTCTATCACGCTTTATTATTTTTGTTCAAAGGTTGTAAGTTTTATTTGATTAGGCCTTGTTTGTCAATTTTTTACAGAAATTCAAATTTTACTAAAGACATCTAAATGTTAAAAAAGTATTCATTAATGACAAAGTATCATCAGTTATGCGGGATGAAACAAAATGTGTGTTACTACTGCGCAATTTTTCTTTTAGGATAATGGTTGTCTAATTTGTATGAAGCTTGTTCTCAGTCTGAAATTGTATTTGCTATTTATGGGCCTAATATTCGTTTGTGCTTGGTACGTGTTTGTTTTCGTTGTATTTTAAATATTAATGTTAGCGTGATAAGTACAAGGAGTATGAGTCATTATTATTGTATAACATGACTTGTACGCCTTTTACAGACCGGATAAAATGCGAATTGATTTATACTAACAGGTTCAATGTTGAATTGTTAGGAAAAAAACAGTCAGCACTGACTTGTATTGTTAATATATGTATTCAGATGATAGCCATGAATTTCTAGTAAAAAAAGAATTTGATAGCAAGAAATTGTAACTTACATACCTTGTACTTATTACGATAGAATGGTAGGTTATTCTACTGCAACAGTCACAGCTCTTCTTCGGCAAATTAAAAAAACATGCAATGACTAATATATATTTATAGACAATTTCGAAAACACAAAATAATAGTCTTTAGTGACGAAAATCCGAATCTATACGATATAATAACTTATACCTACGTGAAATTTATAAACAAATCAAAAACAAACTTACTGCGAGAGCAACAAAGCCTGAGCGATCGATATAATATTAGATAAACACGCTGTCAGTCTGTGTCACTATTTGGTTGGTTTTAAAAATTTCATGACGATTCATATTATTTATCCCGAAACAAGTATTCTACTTTCTTGTTAATGTCAAATTTTATCAAGATCAATTTAGCTGTTTGGTTGTAAAAACGTAACAAACAGAGATACAGGGTTATTTTCGCATTTATAAAATTAAATGTAATGAAATGTCAATTCATAGACTTTTCTGGCATAACAACTGAAGAATACGTTACATCAAACTGATGTATTAAAGTATTCACTAGCTGTGTAGAGCGTAGTTGTGCAGCCCCAGTGCTGGAGAGTAGAAAGTACCTCTAAGCGGGCAGCGTGACAGGGTCAAGTTTTGTAGCAGGCGGACAGACGCGTGCAGAATCAATCGCGCGGCGGCGCCATCGGGCCGGAATCCCCGCTGGAAACTCGGCAGACAGAGTTCCCGCGGCACTTTATCTCCGACAAAGCCCCACAAGCAGCCAGAGAGAACTCGGGGGGCGGATCAGGTGGTGGGGCTGACCGGAAGTACTTGCCGGGCTTCTCGGCCACTCACGCGCGTGCGATGAGCGACCATTCTGAACGTCACAGTCAATCCTGTTATCCAGTTTCATAGTGTTAAATTAAAGATTTTTTTTAAGCCCAGGTGCCCAGGTAGTACATTCTGTCGAGTTTATAATAGTTACCTAATACTGTAGTTGACGAGTAATTATTACACTGATTCTGGTGCGACATTAGATTTAATACACAATCAGCTTATTGTATCCCACTCATAACAGCAAATGATTGTAGCCTAATTATTTAGGTCTGAGACGAATTTTCCTTTTAACTTTAAAACATCTTTCCGTCACAACTTAATCCCAATATGCTGTGATTTATTCAAGTAACCAAATCAATTTTTCGTCTACAGGAGGCTATTTCCTATCTCTTAATACTGCACAGCAGTTAACCACTATCTATCTGTTTGCTGATGTTAATCAATCGGAAGTATATATTAATGCAATCACATTTTATATTAATTAAAAAGGAATAAAGATACTATCCAACTAACTCGTTTGAGCACAGAAATTGAAGAATGACGTTAAATATCAATAAAATACTAGGAACCTACACAGACGTAAACATCCAAAACTTATCAAATGCTTCCATAGTTATTTTCACTGCGCTTTTCAATAAATCTCTCCCTGTCTCTCCTTCAGTCTCTATCTCTCTCTCTCTCTCTCTATCTCAAACACACACACACACACACACACAGAGACGCGCGCACGCGCTTGGAATTCACGTATGTGATCACTACACTAGTTTGAGTTGGAGGATTGCTCATTTCGAAATAATGTGATCTGTTTAAAATTGCAGAAGCGGGATAAGAATTTCCATATTATTGCATTCCAAACAGCTTTAAATATATTACAACGAAATGTTCTCTGTTGTAGGTCGTATACCAACGCAAATATAAATAAATTCAGTCAGACAGCTTGAAGAGAAGGTAATGTGTGTCACGTACAAAAAGACAATAGTCAGTGAATATCAAGCAAATAATTCAATACTTCAAACCATAAATACTTGTGCGTAGTGACTAAGACACAACGAACGTGGTGGATGAGCGGTAACGCTCTGGCCTGGCATTCGAGAGGAAACTGGTTCGAATCCCCGTTCGTCCATCCAGATTTCGGTTTTTAATGACTTCTGTAAATCACTCCAGGTGAATACCGATACAGTCCCTTCAAAAAAGGCCATGGCCGAATTCCTACCCATTCCTTGCCCTCGTACTTTCCTGCCTCTCAAGACCTTGACGTAAAGCCATAAGCAAAATAAGCAAAAAGCGCTTCAAAGAACCGCTCGTACCCCATTGTCACCTAAGCAATTCAACGGGAGGCGAGTGACAATCGTACAGTCTGAAGGCAAGCTACCCTCGCCAAAGATGGATGGCGTGTTACACTTAACATTAAATTATGGATAATTTATTTTAACTGGAATGAATGTTCATTGTTAAACTAATAACTTCTCTGTAGCAGGAGTCACTATATCTCGTTTCACACATTAATATAATCTTACTTTCTTTATTACCACTTATCGTTTAATTCTTTCCAATGTTTAGTTTGAATAAATTGACTGGAGGCTCTTGAGATGTGGCTGTGATGAAGGATGTAAAAGACCAGTTTTTGCGTAGAGTAAAGGGAGAATCTGATGAGAGTTAGTGACATGAAATAATGTTTCGAGGACTACCTGATGTAGGAAGGAAGACTGGGACGGCATTTGACAAAACTGTTGCGAACATTCTGGAAGGTACAATAAATAAATAAATGACGGAACATTGAATATTTTAGGAAGTGGTAATCTCAGGGTCCGAAATGTAACGTTAGGATTAAGAGAATGTTTTTTTTTTTTATCGGATGTCTAATTTGACCGTGAGATCCTCAGGAGAAATGTTCGGTCGCCTGGTGTCAGTGTTTGAGTGTCCGCTTCTTCTATTAGCTAATACACTAATGGAGTTTATTGAACTATTGCCACCTGTCTGCGAAACATTTAACTTGTGTCCTGTATAAGAGGGTTTTTAGTTGGTGAAATGTGTAATTAATGAGGTACAGATTCGGACCCGACCTAGTATCTGTCTAGATGGTTGCGGGAAACCGCATACAAATCAGGACGGCCGATACGCGAACACCTCGTGGAGCAGGTAAAGAGAAGACATATCATGTCAAGACTTGCGTTAGAGCTACACCAGTAGCACGTCTACTGTTCATCATTACTTGTTAATTACAGTAAATATTACAAAACTTCTTACTACTTTCTCACGACACTGGTCGATCGAAACCTCGAACGCTGCAACATCGAATGCCAGAGAAGCAGAACAGAAAAAACAGGGTAGTCTCGCCGCAATAGCATCCGCTCAGCCAGCCAAAACAAGAGTCTACAGTGACAGCATCCTAAACAAAACGTCTGCGCCAAAAAACAGCCCCCTAACGAACCGATTTTGTAGATGCGACGAAAAGAAATGTTTCACGATTTTGGTAACAGATTAGAGGCGCGGCGCTGTTGTCAGAGCTGACTGCTGTTTTTCCCGACTCGAAATGTGTACGTTGTCGCTGCGCCTGTAAACACTGGGCCGAGTGTTTAAGTTAGCGCCGCGCCACTGTGTGAGCTGCTGAAAATAAAACGGCGCCCGCCTCGCAGCCGTAACTTAGCCACCAGATTGTTGTTCCACGCCAACAAGACGAGCCGGAGTTGGTTAACGTGACGGCTGTCTCTTAGGAGCGAAGTGGCGGCTTACACGGAAAACAAACGGATGGGTCCAGGTTTTTTGCCTCATCCCGTCGCCTCATCTAAGCGCATTCCGAGAGCATTCACTCCTTAAAAGTAACAAACAGCTAGACAGAACGGCATTCAGACGCTCTCACGCACAAATTCGACGAGTTTCGGAAACAAAACAGTCTAGTGTTGTGGTGGTTTCTTAATGTATCGCCACTCCCATAGCAACCAGACTGCACTCCTCACGCCAGTCAGCTGACGTTACCTGAAGATGATGGCACATTACGATGTCGAAAATTTGTTGAACAACGATCAGTTGATCCTGTCGCATGCCAGAGAAATCTTCAAGCAGCAGATTCGCAAGGAAAACCAACGATGTAATTTTTATAAGTGTTATCAATTTCCATTCTCGGGAACTGCACCACTTTGGTAACCTTCGAGAAACTAATACTAACCTGTTGAAATTTACATCAGTCGTTTCGTCAACATGTCCTCTTCACGTTTTGCGATCATACATTGCGGAAAAGTCGCTAGAAATCTAATTAAAAATGCCGAAATATGAAAGGCTGAGCAACTGCTAAATCCTATCAGCACTGCCAAAATAACATTAAAATTATCGGTACAGGGATCATTTCAACCTAAACAGTTTCGTTTTGTCATAGAAATCATGGTAGGTTGAAATACGGCCTGGACAAGGTGAAAAATTTTGGCTATGCGGCAATGGCGTATTTGTTTACAATGGAAGCAATCGATTATATCTTGTTGCTCGTTGCTATGTAAGATGGCGGGTATCATCGTATTACAACTCGGATAAATATTGCCTGTTTGTCAATTTTGTGCGACTTTTTACAACGGACTAGAGCTGAAAAGGCATGAAAACATTACAACAAAGGATTAAATCAACATTTTAACAGATTGTCACTGATTTTTCAACGTTGGCGGCTTCTAACGCCTGTCCGTCGCTGTCATATTTCGGCATTTTTAATTAAATTCCTGGCAACTTTTCCGCAATGTATGATCACAAAACGTGAAGAGGACATGTTGACGAAACGACTGATGTACATTTCAACAGGTTAGTGCCAGTTTATGGAAGGTAACCAAAGTGGTGTAGTTCCCAAGAAAATTCACAACGATCACTTTTCGGGATATTGCTCAGAGAAATGCATTGTGGCTGTCCGTCGCTGTCATATTTCGGCATTTTTAATTAAATTCTTGGCAACTTTTCCGCAATGTATGATCACAAAACGTGAAGAGGACATGTTGACGAAACGACTGATGTACATTTCAACAGGTTAGTACCAGTTTATGGAAGGTTACCAAAGTGGTGTAGTTCCCAAGAAAATTAACAACGATCACTTTTCGGGATATTGCTCAGAGAAATGCATTGTTCTATTTGAGGAAAACAACAACAGTGATACCGGTTAGATCAGTGTAGTATCTACACGTACCGCAGTGTTTTAGGACAAAATATCTCCGAAAGCCATACCTCCACTCTGGCTCTCCGCGACCTGGAAACCACTCTAACTTTCATTTTCATTTGCTGACCGTGCTCGGCTTGATTTTTTTTTTCCGACCGTGCTCTGGAATTTATTGACACAAAAATCTGAATTGCAGATTGTATAGTTCCGCTTGTTCTCGTTAAATCTGAATGATCACAGAGATATGAAGCGCGTGGACCTGCATTGTAATAAAAATACCTCAGCTACAATTAATCGATCCAATAACATTAATTATGTTTTATTATAAAAACTGAAATTCAGGGGATTTAATTGGAAACGGTTTGAGAAGGGAAGTTACACATTGATTTATATTTTTTTTGTTTAGTATGGAATGGTTAAAAGAGATGGCGAAAATACTGAAGCTATTTCATTTCTGGATACCCAATAGAACAAGAAAAATAATGTTTAAGGTAATTATTCTAGAGAGTTTCTATATACTAAGCATTCCGTCTTCTGTTACAGATAAGAATACATAGCTTAAAACTCTCTGAATAGATTCATTGTGTCGTCACTCCCTCCAGTAGCTTGATAGGATATTTAATCTCCTATTATCCTGTGCTAACCTAGTTTTTCTGATTATATATTGAGTATTTAAATGAGTGCCTAGAATACTCTAATGTTTTCCTTACTTACTTTAGGTTGTCTTTATCTCCTATCGACTTCGAGGTCATTAACGATGATACTCGCTTGTTCCAATTTTAAATAATTGTTTATTTCGTAAAAGAGGAAGAAAATTAAAATTGTTTTCAATTCAGAGCATTCAGCTATCTATGGCGGTGTTACTAAGCTCTGGCATCTAGATTTCGGTTCGAAGGTTTCCCAAAATCACAGACCTAATAGAGCAACTGGTAGGATTATGTCACTTTCCACCATCAAAGATGTCACATCTCCTTGCGACCGATGACGCCAGGGTCTTCATACTGCTATGCAAATTTCTAAAAGACTGTGAGATGGACATATTAACCTGCAGATGCCTATGAGCATTAGTTTTTGGATATATCTATTAACTGAAATATTGTCATCATGTACTTAATAATAGATATGAAGTATTGTAATAGATATCACGTATTTGTGATAGAATACCTATTATTTGTGTTATGGGCATTTATGTGGTATAATACTCATAAGTAGTGTTATGACTATATAAATGATGTAACTGTAATTAGTGCTATGGCTGTATGGTTTAATGGCCCACTCCAATAATAAATAAATAAATAAAAAAAGGTTTGCCGAAATCATTCCATGCTAATGACCGAGACTATGACCGAACTCCTTTCCGTCTTTTATCTCCTACCGCTCTCGGATTTACCTCATCGTCGTCAAGCCGTGAAACTTTTTTAAAAAATATGTAGAAAATAATCTTAATGTCTTTGACTTGCTTGACGTTAATGCAGAATCTTGGCTACTAAAGAAAGCATTGGAGAATGGTAAATCATCATTTACTTATTGAATTCCTGCAAATGATATCAAAATTGTCTTTTAATAACTTTTTGCATTAAATAATTATATTTGTTCGATAAGGGACTTATTTTATGTGTAAATATATGTGAAAATGACCTAGGAAAAATGATAACCATTTAAAATGCCTTTAGATTATCTAGGATGGCATTCTTAAATTCTACTCTGAGTTATTGATGCTATTAATAAGCGGTTTAGTCTCTAATGAAGGTCAATACCTCCGGTCCTCTTAACACGAAGTGGTTTGAACTGTTTTCTAAAGTTTTTGTGCTTCATTCACAGCCATTTCTCTTCTCTGCACATCCGAGGCATCGTCATCGCAGGCAACACAAAGAATGAATGTCGATCATTTGAAGAGAGATGCAATCGAAGTTGCAACCAGTCTATTGTGTATTGCGAGCGAATACATGCTTTTCGGCAGACTGCCGTTATAGAATTCTAGATTTCGTATGTGTTTAAAGGCAACCTGCCATAGAAGATTTGTCGAATTATTTTGAAGCCACTACAAACACTGTGTGGCGTTGAGGTTAGAAAGAAGAATTGGTAAATCAGTATTTTCTAAGCCTCCGCTGGAAGGGACTAAATATTTGTTAGTATAATTATAACTTAACGACCCAGTGGCAACGTTACTGATCAAGCTAAATCCTCGTCCTGTTTAAGTTTTCTGATCACGGGCTGTACATTGATCGAAATCCCTAAAAAATCAGACGTGTAGTTTTGGCGCTAATCACGTTTAACGAAAAATCAAAATTAATTTCAGAACACTTTTTTCTCAATTTCTGAGCTTTTCACGAATAATACGCTATTTTACTCCCAGTACTAAGGACTGTATATTTTAGGAAGTGGCATCAAAATCTTGCGAGTAGTTTTTTTTGCGTATGTTTTAACGCCTCGACAACGTGAACGTCATTAGATGTGTGAAAGGTCTGCGGGCAAGGAGCAGGAAGCAACTCAGTCATGGCGTTTTGATGGAATCGTCCCGGCATTCGCTTTGAATGACTTCGTAAAACCATGGAAAACTGAAATCTGGATGGCCGGACGTGTATGCTACCCCGCGTCCTGCCGAATACGAGGCCACCACAACCACGCTCGCGCTCAAACTGGGTCAGTAGTTTCTGCGTGAATCGCGTTCGACGGAATAAGCTGATGGATGGTCGGACACTGTCTACTTCATTTCTGAGCTTCTCGACGTCACTTGAGTATGACATACCTCATTTTACTCATGGGACACTGTTCTAAATCCAGTGAAATGCCGTAGTTCAGTTTTTTGCTTCAATCGTTGACAACGAAACGTTAATTGCTTCTCCAAATCAAAGTATTTACCGCCTACTACATATGTACCATTCATCTAACGGCTATTTTTCGAAAAAAAAAAAAATACTCACCGTCCCCTTTTATATAAAATAAAACACACAGCTTCCTCTTCTTGTAACCAATAATGTAAACCGTAGTGATCCAACTTTTACGGGTCATAACTCTATTTTTAAAACAATGATTCGATGTCGCCTCTCTTAGATCAAGTGTTCTATATCATATATCGAAAGACAAGAATAGATTTTTAAAATTACTGTATAAAATGGCATAAACAATTGGTACATTTTCCATGGTTTGATTAAGAAACTGAAATTATGAAAAAAGAATAATAGTATTAGTTAAGAGTGCTGAGTTGGGTTCAATGACACTAATTTCTCGATATTGGCACTTTATTTGTCATCAGCGATGCTAAATCATTGTTTTCCACTACTGAGTATCTGCTGGTTTTTTTTTTTGTTTTTTTTAAAAAAAAGGTAGTAAATTGCTGACTTTCATGTAACCTATAAAACCAGATATAATACTTGAAAGCAGGGGGGACGGCGGTTGGTCCTTAATGCCCCCTATGACCTCTTTAACGCCCACTGTAAGCAGTACCGCGATATGTAAGTTCAACTAGCACCCGGTATCGGCTGTATTATAGGTGACTGATGTCACATTTTTCTGAGGTTCTATCTTTAATACGTGCGCTAAACGTCTAAATCCCACAGCTGATCATGCCAATGTCAACACATTACAATAAGTGTGTTAGTTATTAGAGTTTAAGTACTGCAGAGTGAAACTCTTTAGATGCGTTTAGTGTGCAATCTGAATCTTGGTGTAGAGGCGAATGTCGGCGTAGTGGCCACTAGAGTCTGTGGCGCTGACGTTGTTCTCGCTGTCGCAGCGAGGTCTCTAGCCCTCAGAGGAGCCCAACAAGCCGGAAACAATGCAATTATGTGGGGCGCGCCGCTCGCAATCGATACCACAGCGCCAATCAGCCGCCCACAACAAGTGAGCGCGCTCCATATTACACATCAGGAGTAGCAACCCCTTGTAATCAAACCTGCTAATGCGATTCTGTGAGACGCCTATCGAAAACGAATAATAATTTACAGTGCAGAGAAAGTGCAATGATCAGCTGTGACAGGAATTATGGCATAAAACTTGTGAAGTATCGTCTATAAAAGTCTGGTGCTCTTAGGTGTTGAATCATGTGCCATATTCAACCTTCAATTTGTAGTGAAATGTTGTAGCCACCGCGTTATTAAGTTCGTTTTGGCAAAGAGAGAACAGAATGACAAATAATGTGACCCACCAAAGGTTTGAAATCTTCCATCTCTGTTTCAGCTACAGACTACACTGGACCTTAATAGTTAAGTTCTGAAACCCGTACACTGTTACTATTATACGAAACAAACATTAGTCTACCAGTGCTTTAATTTTGCAGGGATCACGACAAAAACCCCTTTACATACTAACGTATATTCCTAATGTTAAACACCTTACGTTTGCACTGTATTTTCTGGGAGATTGTTTAATAGATTTTTTTTTTGATAAAAGCTTTATGTCTCCTCCAATTCGGCATCATTTTAGGCTGGATAGAAATTGGGATGAGAAATAGGAGCGAATTCGCCCATGACCTTTCGAAGAAACCATCCCGCCATTCTCCTGGAGTGATTTCGTGGAACCAAGGAAAACCGAAATCTAAATGGTCGTGCCGAATGCCAGGCCGAGGGCGACCGCTCTCCCACCACTCACGGATATTGAATAAAGCGCTTTGGCCTCGCATTCGAGAGGACGTGGATTCGAATCCCCGTCCGAATACCCAGATCTTTTGGTTTCCCGTCAACACACCACGCGAATGCCGGGATGTTTCCTTCAGAAGGACATGACCAAATTTCTTTCCATTCCTGGCCCTCAGTCCTTTCCCGCCTCTAATGATCTCAACGTCGACGTGGCGAAATGCAATAAGCAAAAAAAAAAAAAAAAAAAAAAAACAATAGAGAAGCAACAACAAAAATTTATACCCCTTTTGAAACCATTCATATTTACTACAGATAATAGAAAACATTTATTTATGGTAATAGCACTGAAAGTAGATGGCAGACATCAGCTCCTCGATTATAGATTAATAGATCGTTTATTCGAACATTATGAGATAGTACCAACATTAGTTTATTCTTCACTTCTAGCACAATACACCAGTTTACTCGGAACTAAACTAATCAGTGCACTGGCCTTACGATCAGGAATCTCGCCTGCATTGATATAAAATATTCCACACATATTCCTCTCAACACTATCAAATCCTTCTCCTTCTCTTTTAACTACGTAGGGGAGAGAAGGGCAAAATGGCCTAGCTAAAGCGTGATAACGTTATAAGCAAATTTACAATAAACCTAACGATATCATAATTCGTGGTTTTATACTTCAACTATTCTGGCACACTACAATTTTTTAATTTTCTTTGGATTAAGTTTAGTATCTTAACAAAAAGGATGTTTCTAAAAGTAATTAAGGTCATTCAGTGGAATGAGTTATGATTTTGCTTGCGCGATGGCATCATCCCTTGTTCTCTGAAACCCCTTGACCTTTTTTCCCACTATACCCTCTTTGCCTGGCTCTTTCCAACAACCCACTTAGGCAAAAACAAGACGGAATTCAGTCTAAATTTCTCCACTTCTCTCAGTGTTCATTATTTCTTAAAGAATTAGCGATGATAATTACGTTCAAGGCTACATGTGACAGAGACAATTCAAACATACTATATAAATGAGCAAGAAGAGTCAATTGCCAAGATCCACTGTGCTATTATGTAATTCCGGCTTTCAAATATCCTGAAGCAATAGTTGCGATCATTAAAACAAATGCAAAAATGTTATTGAAAGATTAGGATAAACTTTTAAACATGTGCTACATTAGTTGTTAATTCATTATCTTAATATAAAAAAAATGTAATCTAGTATCTTAAAAGAAAACTGTTAGCAGTACTAAATGTTTTATTATTAATGGGCAAAATCCTTATTGTTATACTCCAGCAAATTCCAAATAAAAACAATAAGATATAACTTTTTTGATGTAAACAACTACTAAGTACTTTAAATATCTGCAAATTAAGGATAAATCGAATATCAACAATAAATATAAAAAGACCGAGATATGTTAATTAACCACCCAGAACCCAGAATCTCTGTAAATTGTATTATTTCCGAATTGGTACAACGTAACAACATAAGTCTATCAATGTATTAAAAACAAGTCTTGTTTAGGAAATGTCTCACAAAACTCTTGTGGAATTCGGCTGTTTAACTAATTTTCCACAATAAGAGACTCTCTGACACTGACAAATAAATACGATTTTTTTTGGCATTTATTGCTTTAAAGCGACAATATAAATGTTATTTAAGATCGGTATGGCTTAGTGGAGATCAGAATGCCCCTGGTTTGAATCCCGGCATCGGCTACGATTTTCTAGGACCCTTACCTGACCTTCAGCTCTGGCACAATTTGTTGCGCAATATGAAGTTAGCCAGAACACTTCCTTCATTCGGATTCCACGTTAAACCCTAGGTCCCCTGTCCCAGTAGGCTACCGGTTAGGATAGGCGGCTAAGATAGAATGAGCAGCAGTCGGTAATGCATCCATGGAGGAAGGAATTATATGGAGGAGAAGTGACGTTAAATCGGTGAAGCAAGCACTAAACTCTCCCGCATGGTGGCAGCACCGGCAGCGACCATATGGCGCTTCCCAACAATTAAGGTGTTCACATTGTGGTGGATGCAGTGATTATTTCATTTAGTATTGTGTATAAGTGTTTAAAAATGCCAGCTTGTGTTGCGTACGGTTGCACAAATAGGCCAGACAGGAAAGAACCTGGAATATCATTTCATAAGTAAGTTGAATTGTAATTATCGTTGTTGAAGTGAGCGGTAGACACCGCAAACTTTGCAGCACGCCTATAAATATTTAGTCATAGCTCTCAATGGGATGACTTTGTTCTCAAATTTTTCTTGGTGTAGTGTAGAAAATCAGCAAACTTGCTATTTTGCACATAATAGACTAGCATTATTTTTTAACGAGTGTTTAAAATGAGATTTAAAGGGGCGTGTTTTACTTCGCGATTCAGTGAATTTACTATTACGATTTCTTTCGTCACGTTGCTGATTATACTGACAATGGATGATGAAATTAACTGTTATGTGAGAAGCTGTGAGTTTTATTAATTTTTTAAATAGCTATTTCAGGCTATTGACTTAGGTTATTTTTAAAGCTTCATATAAGACTTGTTTCTGTTTGAAAATACGTCTATACCTATTTTTACCGATTTTGAAATCTTTCTCATCTATTTATGTCGAAACAGGTTCATGCAGAAATAAAAATGGGCTTCATAAATAAAGAAGTTATTGGCCTTTGAACAAAATCAATTTGGGGAATGTGTTTCTAATTTAGTCTCTTTTTTTTTGTACAACATTCTCCCCCCCCCCACCCCCGTATCTAAATCTAACTGAGAGATAATTTTTTTACAATTGTCCTAATAAGTACGGCTGTGAAATTAGACAACACATCTTGATCAAGAGAATGTTCATTAAGGTGACTGAATAAACATTTTATTTCTGGTACCAGCCTACAAAATGTCTGGGTTGCTCATCCCTAGAGTGGGTCCTCTTACTTTTTTTCTGGTCTAGGACACATTTCAGACTAACCACAAGTGGTAGTAATAAAACTGAAATATCCATTCTGCATGTCAACCATGTAATCATTATGGCTTTGACAGAATTAATTTTTGGTCCAGCCTGCATCCAAACCTAAACCCCTCAATTTGGATGTTGTATATCCCCCAAACTTAGCAAGATATCGAAAACATTTATTCCTTATTATCGAGTTTTTTCGTCGTGTTACATAAGAATCCATCATTAAATTTGACTTTTGCGAAATTTTTCTTCTGCATTTCAACTCAAGACACCTCACTTTTGAGACAGTATATCTCGAGAACTAGGTGAAATATCGAAAAATTTTACTCTTTATTTTTTATTTGTCTCGTCTTTTTAAATAAAAATTCATCATAAAATTTGACTTTGAATAATTTTTTCTTCTGAATTTCAACCAAAACCATTTCACATTTGAGACAGAATATCTCGAAAACTAAGCAGGATATCAAAAAAATTTATTCTTCATTTTTTATTTGCCTCATCGAGTTACATAATAATCCATCACCAGATTGCGGCGTCATGTTTATCCTAAAGTCCCCTTGAGGTGTTTGTACATATTCCCCGTGTTTGTTGGGAAGCGGTCAAGTCCCCACCACTCCTGCCATGCCCCCCCACTCCTCCGGCGGCCTGCTTCACTCCCATGCGTGGTAAAGGTCTCTTGCGTCGTCTCCATATTATTCCTTCCTCCATGAATGCATCCTGTCACCACGTCAAAACTATCACACCAGATTATTATTATTAATTTTATTTAAAAAATAAACTGAATATAAACATTGGCATTAGTCAAAACTATTTTAACACGTTACGAGGAAATTACAGCAATAAAAGCCCATCTTAATTATTACACTTATCAGAAAATGTTTAACAGATTTATGTAATCGGTTTTGGCATATCAGAATAGAAAAAAATGTGCTATTGCACAACATAAGATCCTCGCTTAACTTTTCTAAGGAAATAAATTTCAGGCAATTTTGCTTGTTAGAAAATATGTATGTGAAACTGAGATAAAGGATGCTTGAAACGTAGTTCACCGAAGCAGCGGTCCATAAACTAGAATTAGAGTCAAAGCGCATTCGATTTTAAATTTTCAAAACAACATTAAAGTGGCGCTAGAAGGTAATAAATAGCGCTTCACTGTGCTGCGGAAGCCGAATTCGTTGCCTTCTCTACACTACAATATGTATGTTTATTGCTCCACACCGAATACTGATGCCCATAATAATAATCGACTGCATAGAATTTACTAGGACACAGAGAAACAAACGGGACAGCAACTGGTGTTAGAGCTCTTTGATAATTATCTTGAAGTTGTGAGACCAGGCTCTCAAGTAACTCTCAGTGGAATCTCTACTTTAATTAACCTCGGAATTAAAAACATTCATTCGCCGCACTGCAAAAGTATCCTCCGTCTAAATACCTCGACCCTCGTCTCTGCTGGGATGACGTTAACTCACTTTACGCATTTAATCAGTTGCAAAAAGAAACACCCCGTCTCCCCCAGCACTGTCTGGAAGTAATAACTGGAGTGTTGCGTCCAGAGTTAAAGAGGAAAGAACGGGTATTTTGGGATAAAACCAAGCTTTAAGGAAAAACTATATGTCCTTACCGACCGCTTGCAAAGGTGGCCAATTCGGTTCAGGTAAGGGGGTTTTTAATCGAGTGTCTTTTTTGCCTTATATGTTCTTGACCGTAAAAGAAACAAATTACAGAGTAAAAAGTATAGCAAAAATGGCTGGACGGGGATTTGACCCGCGTCCTCTCGAAGGCTGTCAAGTTGTGTTATGATTGCTGTTAACATTACGATTCATGTTCGTCGTGTCTGCCAACATTGCACATAGAATTTACCCTAAGCTTCCAAACGTGGTTCGTCTTTTTGTCTTGATTATTTTAAAAACGACCCTTTTTTAATTACAGCTGAGTTCCGGGTTTACTGCATCTATTCCCGATCAATAGACTAAAAATGTGTTTGTTCTGCTGATAAGGGAGAGAAAAGAAACCAAACGACACTAATTAACGTTCCGAATTCTAGATCTTGGTCAGACGGCACTCGGTTGATGCAAAAATCAATGGTTGGCATTTGAGGCTAAACTTCGACAAAAGAAATAAATGGTTTGTGTGCTGAAAAAAAGCGTTTACGAAAGCCTGCTGCTATAGTGGGAGCGACTAAAAAATGTATCGTTTCACTTGTAGAAAGGCTGCACCCATCTGGACTTGGTCGAAGCATGCATTACAAATGCAAATACTAATTTCTCCAATTGCTCGAAAATTTCTAATATGACTGCACCACAAGAAAAACATAAGTCTCTGACTTGGACGATAATACATGCTATGTATAATATTTTAACAAGAAAATCCAAGGACCTAGAAGATTATTTATCCATCCTCAAAATCACATTATTAAATTTGAAAAATTCAGCGTGTACAAACACCACTTCACAGCCAATCTAGATCATAGATACCCAACCTTTTTAGCCTACCGTCCCCTTTTCGGGAAAAAAAATTCCGCAAACAAAAACGTACTCATCGTCCTTCTTACAGAAAAAAAAATTACAGCGACTCCCCTTCTTGTAAAACCAAAGTGCTCCAACTTCTTAAAACAGTCAATTGATGGTACCCCTCTTACCTGAAGTACACAATTTCATATGTAGAAACACTTGCACCGATTTCTGAATTTGATTTTTTAAAAGATATTATTACTTACAGGACTGAGCTCGGTGTAATGAGACTACTGTTTTAATATTTGACGCCTTATTTATCACCAACAATTTTAAATCGCCGCGTGACACTACTGGTAATCTGTTTATGTTCTTAGTTAATAAATTTCTGACCATATCAAATTCTCTTTTGGGTGTATATGATATGTTGTTAATTTTTATGTTGTGATTATCGGTGGTATCGTCAGCTTTTCTCAGGACGTAAATGGTGTCATTATTTGTAACGTGTAATCCAATTAAAAACATTTTTGATACAGCCCAAAACACCGAATATAGTAATACTGGAAAGCAGGGGGTGAAAGCAGGTCCTCAAAGCCCCCTAAATTTTCCTTGGACCAGAAACGCCCCCTTTTAACTTTTCAATGCCCACCGGGGGGCGGTACCTCCCCCGTTAGGAACCACTGATCTAGATCGAATTCTTCTACATGACAAATTACAATAACTTCAATCTACAGACCATTAATGTGACCAATTTACTTCCATGTTCTGTAATGTACACTACATTATGACACTTGAACCATGTGAGGTTACAATAAATTGATGTAATGAAACAATATGGCTATGAAATAACCCCATAATATCGCCATTGAAGGAAAGACAAACCGAGAGTTCAGCTCCGCTGAAGTTGTGCCCACAGTAAAGAAGACGAAGGTGCGACTGGTCTGGCTTTACGGGAGCAATCTGCGCAATGGATCTCAAGAAATCCATTGGATGAAATTGGTGTGCCATGAAACCACTCAAGTTTATTGAAACGAATGCACACATTTCTGCTATGTGTTGTTCTTACGACCAGACATCTAATGGTATTTAAGTTTGTATCATCACAGACACAATGTGTTTTTAAAATTGTTAAATAAAAAAAAAATATTTCAGTGTATGAAATAATTTGTGTAAGTAATAAAATAAGTCAATTATTAAAAATAAAAATTTAGTCATTTTATGGAATATAAATAGCAACTACATTTTGAATGGAACGTGAGTGTACAATTGTATGATTTAGAGAAACAAACTATCGGAATGAAGCACCAAAGCTTTTCATTTAGTTCCAAACAACGTCCGGTGCATCTACGCCCTTCCACCATATTGCCGCTCACGTTACTAGTGCAATTGTTCGGCCCTAATAGTATTTATTATTTTATTGACAAGTAGGCTTTTTTATCAGATCTATTAAGATGCAGTGTACTTTTAATTTAAAGTACTTTCTATAAAATATTATTATTATAAGGCGAAGTAACAGCAAAATATATACTTTTGCTTGATTCACTAGAAAATTAAAAACTGCGTTAGTTTTAAGCTTAGTATTTATTGTTAAAAATAAAGACTATGGTCGATATTGGAGACGAATTCTGAGCTCTTAGTAACAGTGTTTTTGAGATACGTCTGGTAACAAACATAGTCTGAATCTATTCTCTTTACAGCTTAAATGTGTACTGAAAAACTGTACTCAAGTACGAAATGTAATTAACTGAGGCTGAGCAAATGTTGACGCGAAATTAGAGTTACGTCGATCAGCTTTTACTGCCTTGCATGTCCTGCCAACTTCACGAAAGTTAACTAGAGAAAAGAAAGATAATGAACGTTGTGAGATGTGTACAGTGACGGATCTCGTTCTTTTTTTCTTTTTTTTAAATCTGCCCTTTTAAACATGATTTTGCCGCCCGGAGCAAGTGCCCGGATTTCTAACCCCCATATATCGGGCGCTGGGTGTGAGGACTATTATAGTTTAGGATAAGTGTGTTTTGTGTCATTATATTTTTGTAAACTGTAAATGCCGAAATTGGAGACTATTACGCCCTGCATATAGTTAATAATGCAAAAGCGGAAAATCCGTGGTCTGAGTGGTGTGAATCCTCGCTATTTTGACATTCGTAGCCAAACTACCAGCAGTAAAAAACTGACCAACAATATGTGTGCATTTCCTCGATGCTACACTGGGAAAGAGCTAAAAGCCTCAGCATATCTTTGCAGGTACCATAACCTGGCCTCATAGAAAAGTAGAGAGAAGTGACGCATAAAATTCACTGAAGACAATACTTCTTCCAGTCTAGGTACCGAGAGTGGTGGTGTAACGGCTAGCGTTCTGGCCTCGCATTCGGGAGGACGGCGGTTTGAATCCCCGTCCGGGCATCCAGATTTGGGTTTTCCATGGTTTCCCAAATCACTCCAGGCAAATGCCGGAATGCTTCCTTAAAAGGCCATGGCCGAGTTCCTTATCATTCCTTGTCCCCCATCCTTTCCCGTCTCTAAAGACCTCGCTGTTAGAGAGACGTTAAACAGTTAAAAAAAAAAATGTCTACGTCGGTTAACCTGTTGTATAAGGGAAGTTTGCCATCATTGATAATGGATAATACATGACCTCGCTGCATAGGAGCATTGTACAAAACGAACTGTTACATTGGTATTGCCTCGATCGGCAAATTCTGTCTGCTGAAATTTTACTACATATGCTTCTCGGGCTGGATGAGTAGGTTATACTGATTATAATCGTGTGTTATAATGATAAATAAGATAACAGAATTCCGTCAATAATTTCTATTCGTTTGCATAGAATAATGACATCTCACATTTTACCGATAGTATCGCCTTACCCTGTCAGAATCGAGAAATTCTCATGACATTACTCATATAATCCCGTTATTATACGCGACGAGAGATCAATTAGATGTCTAATTTCATTTTGTCGTCATAATCCTTCCGTGCAATAAATTCTCCCTGGAAGGAAATTTTTTGCAGTAGTTCTAGAGTAATATCACAAATAATTATCTGTACCGCAAAGTACAACGCATCATAATGATAACGGTATACTTTTATTGCAAATCGAATTTGTGGATTGCGTTCCAAACAGGAGGTTCTCCTTTTTTCTTGCTAAGCTTGAAGGTGAGCAGTAACGTCCAAACAGGACCTACGGGACTGGGGTTCGATACGGACGAAAGTTTCTAAATTTTTCTATGTCTTCTCAAATTCACTTGAGGCAAATTCCGGGATAGTTGCTTCCAGTTTCTTTATCACACTTCCTAAATACCTGGTATACGACGAGACAAGAAAAATGATTTTTCTTAAAGAAAAAATTTACAGTACAGGAATTATTTTTAATAAGTAATGAATGTTTAAAAAAAATTGAGAATACGATGACTTGCTGGCTACAGATTTCATTGGCAGGAGAAGATTTTCATAGAATTCGAAAAATAATGTTTCAGCTACGAGAGTGTGATACAATTTATTCTCAGTTGACAAACTTTGGGGGATGTGTTCTTGGAAAAAGCAGAATTTACTTTTCCCGAAAGATATGTGGAAGCAGTTGGTGGAATGCTCTGCTGAGGTAGGGGCTGGTAGGAGGGCAGGACAGGTCGACCTTTTGGGGCAATCGATACGGCAGTGGTCCCGACGCCAACGGCGGCACCTGCCGGAACACGTCTCGGAAACTCCTCGGTCGAACATTACAAAATAGTTCCCACCCAGATATATTATAACGATCTTTCTTAATAGTTCACAACTATTTGCAACTATTATGGACACAAGTACATATATTTCTCGTAAGAATTATCTTTTTTAAAAAAATAAAAATTATTTGATTACTGGTTTAATTCTGATCGCATATTGCTTTGCAAAATAGCTAAGTTTTTTTGTTTTAACGTTTTGTGTACTTAAGTACATATTTTTGAATGCCTCGTTAAAATGCCTTGTTTGGGCTTAACGATCGGATGAGAAAGATAATACAGTTCCTATTTGTCGAGCATTCCACCCCTGCCCTGTCTGGATCTACTGACAAACACCGAATCCGAGTTGTCATTGCGTAATTAAAAATACCAATTCCAGCCGAGATGCGAACCAAGGATTTTGAGTTTCTGAATTTAATAACCGTAATTATGAGCTATTAGACCACTTAAAAGTGATTTTCAGACCCGAGCCCTCTAACACAGCAATCTCTTAGAATTTTGGATAAGTGTCGTCGTGTTGCTGAAATGATTTTATCTTTGTGATTAATCAGTGCCAGGAAGCAGACACGTCAACAGCAAAGCGAGCATCATCTTTGCTAATGACACAAGATGCGGAGTAGCCTTGAGGCATTGGGGTTGACTCCTCGCTTCGCTGATCGTGAGAAACGTCGACGGTTTACAGACCATGTCAGCTCAAACTGTCGCTCAATCTTTTACACAAGACAGCAGTGATCAATAGTGAAACCAGATAAGTTGCTAGTTGTGAAAGAAGAATATATATAGGCTATATATAAAAAAAAATATTGTGAAGTTCACAAACACATTGCACCTTGGCGCTCTCTGTACCAACCTGGCAGACAAAACAAGACCATGAAACAATTCCAACACATACCGACGAAATGTCTGAAATTACAAACATAAACTTAGTAATATGTTTTCCTTCGAGAAGGAAGAGACAAAATTGCGATGACAGTTATATATCAGCCACCAAACACAAAGCACACTTGCTTGAGGCTAGAAGATTTGTTGTGAGATGCATGCATTTTTAACACTAGGAGCATGGAGATTGAGAAATGAATATACTCCATTTGTAAGGAGCTACATTAGGAGAATAAAAAATGATGGACTAAAAAGTAACAGATTTCTTAAAATGTAATTTGCTTTCTATTCCTAAATAACTCCAGGATTTAAAAAAATAAAAATAGCTAAGTTGAATTAGATAGGTTACATCAGATCGATTAGTATTACATTCGCAGAAGTAGCTATTAGCAAACAATTTTCAAACGGAAAGAAATTCAATTGGCAGGTAAACAGCGAAAGGACAAGTAATAATTTCATCACAGAAGTAATTTCTAGCATACATTTCTCCAGCAAAAAGGGTTCAGATTTAATCGACTTTTAACATCTCTGTCATGTAGAGATAAAACCAGCTATGAGAATAAGATAGATAAATAGTTGTGAAACTATTAATTACTGACGTAGAAGTAGGAGTTCTCAAACTTCAAGTCGTGATTTCTCAGCCAACATCAAGTGAAAAATGCCTTCCGCTGTTGATATTTACTATAGAATAGAGCTGTCAGGGAAATAGTATATGGAAACTTTCCCTAGAAGAAACTTAACAGCACAATTGACTCATTAGCTGCAAATAGTGAAAATGAACTATTCAACTTCTACGCTTTCTAATTTTTATTTATTCATTTAATGTTATCAGTTTTTTGATTTAGTATTTCACTACATTATAATCTAATTCTGCATGGTGAAGTAACAGTTCTTAGTTTCTGCGCCATATATTAAACGCAAAGGTAATTTTTCAAAATTTTCTATGAATATACTGTTGAAGAAAAGTAAATTTTATAGGCTATTACCGTAATATAAACAAAATTAATTATTTAAAATTACAGAGCGAACATAAAAAACACAGTAACACAAGAAATTGAACTCCAATCGCAGTGAAATTTAGAACCCTTTACAAAGAGCTCAGCTTTGGCATTATCCCGTTACTAGTGAATAAATTGTTCGACATATTCTATGCCTATGGCGCTTCATCGGAAAATTGTAAGAGTAATGTGTATTTTGTGTAGAAGACGCGAGGTGAAAGATTATGTAACCCGGTGCCTGCGTTTTCGGAATTATTTATTTTGCAGGCGACCGACGAGTTTAACGTTTCCACTCCGTGAAAGAGCCATCGCAGACAATATCGTATGCCCTTGTCTTACATCTCAATTACCATGGTTCTAACTAGTGCCAAACAGACCCACCAGTGTGTCTCAGTGCACTGAGGTACCCACACTAGGTCGAGGAGGTACAACGGACCGGGCACGAGACCAGACACCGCGTACCGGCCGTCCCGACTGCCATCAAGGCGAATGCCGAGACGGTCCCCCCTCTCTGCCTCATAAACTACACACTTCACAAACAAAAAATACACTTATCACACGCTGAACATAGTTACACGTTTCGAATACAGTTTGCAGCTCTTCAGTTCCCCTGTCAGTACTTCGTATGAGTTGGCAGTAGGTATAAAATGCTAGGCGTCAGCAAGGGCAATCAGTCGTAAAACCGCAACTCCCAATATCACCATGCCGGCGATGAATAAAACTCACCGAAGGCAGCCGACCTCTAAATGTTGAGGAAAGGTAGTGCATAGGGAAAACTAGGCCAGGCGTTTCAATATTTTCTTAGTGACTTCGGGTACGGTATCTACATCTACATATATACTCTGCAATTCACAAAATTGTGGGTGGCAGAGGGTGCTTAGCACCAAAGCTAATCTCTTCGCTCTGCGTTCCAATCCCGAATGGTAAGAGGAAAAAAGAATTCATATAAGAACCAGTGCGGCACCTTATTTCTCTAATCTTATCTTTCCTGTCATTCCGACCCAAATAGGTTGGTGGACGAAGTATTTCACTACACTCGTAAGTGAAAGTGGGAGTACGCTTACCAATAAGTTTAAACGAAACGTGCGTCGTTTATCTACTAGAGACTCCTAGCCCAGTCTACTAATCAGTTCTGTGACGCATCCATAAGGACTATAGCAAGCGGTCACGAATCGAGCAGCTCTTCTCTGTACTTTCTCTAGACTGTCAATCAGCCCCTTACGAAACGGATCCCAAAAGGCACAACAGTAGTCCATATGTGGACGCACAAGAGATTTGTACGCTATCTCCTTTGTTAGTTCGTTACAATTTTTCAAGGCTCCACCTAGGAATCGCAACCTAGAATTATCTCTACCTACTAACAAATTAATGTATAAGTCACATTTCATGTTCCTTTGTACTGTTACTCCCAAATATTTAACAGAATCGGCCATATCAATTACTGAACTGTTTATCTCGTATTTCTGAACAATTGGATGCTTTTTATTAGTTATGCTCATTGTCTTGCACTTTTTACGATTTAGTGTAAGTTGCGATGGGCTAGCCCGTCGCTATTCGTGATATTAATTTGCTGAAATGTCTCCGACATCGCCGTACTTGTTTGTGTTAAGTGTGTTTTGTTTCTAACTGAATAAAATATATCTTCTATGAATGCGTATTAGTGATTGCAGCGATGTTTGTATGTTCTTAATGCCAATGTTTTCTTTTAGCGTGCACCGAGATTGTATTACATTTGGGAGCGACGGATTAACAATATTCGCGGCGTAGTTTGGGTGGGTCCAATAATCGCTGTAGCGTAATCAGGCAGGTCGATGGAGCTAGTTTCCTGTAATAGGGCGCTTTGCTGCTAATTGGTTCGCTAGTGGAGGACGGACGGCCGCAGTTGCCTCTTACTAGGATTCGGCGCCAATTGCGGCTCCTCCTTCCACGAGGAAAGAGTGCCGCGGAGGCGGCCCATGCTGATTGCTTCCGAGGAAAGCCGCCGGCAATACAGGGACCGCGAGCTGATTAAAACATACGGAGCTCAGCGCGAAATGTTCTTGGCGGGAAGTGGTGTTTCGTTTACACTTAAAGCCAACGTAACGGACAGTTAAAAGTAATCACAATCGAGCATGTTTTAGATGTTGTAATATTCAGAAAGCAGAGAGTTGCAAGAATGAATATCTTGACTCAACCTTTAACGTCCAATCCTGTGAAATTGTTTATGTTGTCAGGAAAATTGAATATTTGAATCACGACGTGATGTTCGAGAGCTGTAAGCATTTTTGCTTGAATTACAGACATTTTAGATGATTAATTATTAAATCTCAACATATACGCAACACTTTTTTCTTCGAATCATTTTTTTGCAATTTGTCTTCACTTATGTCTTTCATTCTAACTGAACTATCGAACCCCCACATCTTTTGTTTTACCTGTAACATCATCTTTTTTCCGCTTACACAATCGCGAGGGTAGTAAAATTCTCGTAATTTTTAGTGTAATAAAATTACAATAATACTAATTACCTTAAATCGAGTATATAGCCAAGCTACGAATTTTGTTTAAGTGAGAAGTCTAAACCTGAAATATCCATACTGGTATTGATTTAATGTTCAATATTTTATCGCTCAGGTGGTTGTGGCATCGTGATGCTGTCTTGCGCTGAAGCGGAGTTAGCTGGTTTGAGGCCTGGTGGTGGAAGAAATTCTCGTTTTAAGGATTTCGTTGGCAGGGTAGGAAAGATAGGCGTGCACTATTCATATCCAACAGATCGTCTATCAAAATCCTGTGTTGCATTCGAAACCCGCCCACAGTGTGTATGGAGGGAGGCAAATACGACTCTGTCGATGGTGATTCGTGCAGACGTCATGCTTCGAGGTCCATTGTGTTTCTAGAAAGAGTATGCTCGAATAGGTTTCACCCTCTCTCTCCTTCATCTTTGATTCGTTTACAACGCAGTACACTGAACACATACACATCAGTAACACATACAGTACATACATTTACAACACTGGGGAAGACGTGAGGAAACACCCCAGTATACGTATCTCCCAAGAAACCAGCCATGACACAGTAACTCCCTCCAAGGTAGCACGATTAAGTGGTAATCTATTTAATATTTAATCATGATTTCCTTGTTTAAATATCGTACCAAATGCAATTCTGCACTCTTTTCTCTCCTAGAGGTCGTTAAAGCTGGAAGTGGATTGAGGGTAAGGAGCGGAAAGGAATTAGACCATCCCGGAATTTGTCTGGAGTGATTTCGGGAATAATGGAAAAACAAAATCTCGATCTGGAATACATACTTACAGAATAAATGATAACAGACTAACAATAAATATATTCAATTACCTTTGGGGAAAAAAATCAACAAACAGCTGGATTCAAGAGGTAAAGAAAGATTTGGAAAGAAATAAGATAAGAAAAGAGGAAATCATGCACAGAGAGATGTTTAGAAAGAAGGTAGTAAGTTTTGAAAGATTCCAAGCCAGAAGAGGAAAGAAATCTGCTCCGAAGTGGTCTGAGGAGAGAAGGAAGAAACATAGTGAAATGATGAAAGAATATTGGATTGAACGGAAGAGAAAAAAAAAAACAACAACAAAGGATGAAGAATTGAAATTGGAACGTGGTCCCAGCAGGCCTTATCGGAAAGAAGAAATTTGGAGGGCCATACATGAATCTGAATCCTAGTTCTCCCTAATGCCAGGTCCGAGCGTTACTCACCTGATTAGGAAGTCCTACATTGTTTACTATATAATTTATGGATTATAAAAATGAAAAACTGGATTTTTAATTTAAAAATCGATCCAAAAAAAAATATTATTTTCTCCACATGATATGCTAACTTCATAGTTTTGAGAAAGTACATACCCAGTACATTCAATACAATTCATCAAGTAACAAAAAATGTAGTTCTCCTTGAATAAGCTATAAGAAAAATGTGTTTAAAAGACATATAACCTCGTCAAGTGAGGTGCTGTTTTGTTATTCCAGATACAGGAAGAATAGCGCTGAAAAATCTATTATTATTTTAAGCAACTGTCGGTCATCTATGAAGTCATGTCACGCCATTACGTCGCGCTATGACGTTACACTTTACGCCATTGTTCTAGGTTATGCACCTTATTTAATAACATTTCTAAGCATCCGCTAATAAATTAACTGACAGAACACTGAAATAAAAGTATGTATTGCATTTAAATCGACATATCAATCATTAGATGCTTATATTTACGTAATATTCTTTTGATATACAGAACTGTTCCTCAAATTCTTTGTCCATAGATATGCAAGAAAAAAGCTTTAAGTTTCGAGCATCAATGTTAGCGAAAGCTTTGATCAGATTGTTACACTCCTGGAAATTGAAATAAGAACACATTGACGACGGTGTGTAAGACCCACCATACTAGCTCCGGACACTACGAGAGGGCTGTACAAGCAATGATCAAACGCACGGCACAGCGGACACACCAGGAACAGCAGTGTTGGCCGTCGAAGGGCGCTAGCTGCGCAGCGGTTGGGCACCGCCGCAGTCAGTGTCAGCCAGTTTGCCGTGGCATACGGAGCTCCATCTCAGTCTTTAACACCGGTAGCATGCCGCGACAGCGTGTACGTGAACCGTATGTGCAGTTGACGGACTTTGAGCGAGGGCGTATAGTGGGCATGCGGGAGGCTGGGTGGACGTACCGCCGAATTGCTCAACATGTGGGGCGCGAGGTCTCCACAGTACATCGATGTTGTCGCCAGTGGTCGGCGGAAGGTGCACGAGCCCGTCGACCTGGGTCCGGACAGCAGCGACGCACGGACGCACGCCAAGACCGTCGCATCCTACGCAGTGCCGTAGGGGACCGCACCGCCACTTCCCGGCAAATTAGGGACACTGTTGCTCCTGGGGAATCAGAGAGTACCATTCGCAACCGTCTCCATGAAGTTTGGCTACGGTCCCGCGCACCGTTAGGTCGTCTTCCGCTCACGCTCCAACATCGTGCAGCCAACCTCCAGTGGTGTCGCGACAGGCGTGTATGGAGGGACGAATGGAGACGTGTCGTCTTCACTGATGAGAGTCGCTTCTGCCTTGGTGCCAATGATGGTCGTATGCGTGTTTGGCCTCGTATCCACTTGAGCACACTCAGGCGAATGAGCCGCTCATTCATTTGAGCGCGCTCAAGGCAAAGGAAATTTTGGTCGAACGAGCCTGGTGTCAGTGCTCAGAAAACGCTCGGCTATTGTGTTGACACGTGCACGCGCGGCAGCTGCGGCCTTTATTATTATCCATATGATGTCAAAACAGAAGAAAATTACCAAGTTGATGGGATTAGAGAAAGTCATCGTCAGCGAAGAAATTATCTTAATAATTTAATGTGCGAATTGACTTTAGAAGGAGATAATGAGCTATTTCAAAACTTTATGAGATCCATTTCGAACATTTGCTGTCATAGTTGGACCTCATATTAAAATTCAAGAAACGCCTATGCGTGAGGCGATCTCACCAGAAGATAAAATTAATGATAACTTTAAGATTCCTAGCCTCAGGAAGTCACCACACAAGCCTGCAGTATATGTTCAAAGTATATAAACAAAGCATCATCCGTTTAGTACGGGTAGTCTGTGATGGCACTATTGAGTCACTCCAAAATTATATGAAGGCTGGTACCTATTTTTAATTTGTGTTTAGAAATACAGATTTAAAGGTTATTTTTATGTTTTTTTTATTATTATGTCATTGATTTTAAGTTTTAATAAAAATTTGGTAAAACAATTATATTGCCTGGCACAAAATCAATATGATTTTAGGCATTTAGGATCTGAATTTCGTAACACCAAATTCAATCAAAATCCGTTCAGCTGTGAGAAATACTATTAAAAAAGACTTACCACTTCCCGTTGTAGAAGTTCTCTTCTGTTTTGATCGTTCTCGCCTGAATGACCCTAGCTGGCTTGAAACTTTTTTCTTTACATCATCAATATTAACGTTTAATATCTCGCCGATTTCACGCCATGCACCTTTTTTTTAGTTCGATTATAATACCGGAGCTATCTTTGATTCAAACGCATCAATTAGACTTAAGCAAGTTTCATTGTCCCACGTGCTCGCGCTCATTGTAGAAACCGCCAAATAACGTCCACACTGAGCGCCGAACAAACACTGGCTCGCCTTTGAGCATTCCAAAATACCGACAGCCGATCGGCACGCCCCGAGCACGCTCGCTGTCATTCGTTGCGAGCGTGCTCAGGCGTCCACACTTGAGCCGCTCGCTTCACTGAGCGGCTCATTCGCCTGAGCGTGTTCAAGTGGATACGAGGCCTTTGGCGCCGTGCAGGTGAGCACCACAATCAGGACTGCATACGACCGAGGCACACAGGGCCAACACCCGGCATCATGGTGTGGGGAGCGATCTCCTACACTGGCCGTACACCTCTGGTGATCGTCGAGGGGACACTGAACAATGCACGGTACATTCAAACCGTCATCGAACCCATCGTTCTACCATTCCTAGACCGGCAAGGGAACATGCTGTTCCAACAGGACAATGCACGTCCACATGTATCCCGTGCCACCCAACGTGCTCTAGAAGGTGTAAGTCAACTACCCTGGCCAGCGAGATCTCCGGATCTGTCCCCCATTGAGCATGTTTGGGACTGGATGAAACGTCGTCTCATGCGGTCTGCACGTCCAGCACGAACGCTGGTCCAGTTGAGGCGCCAGGTGGAAATGGCTTGGCATGCCGTTCCACAGGACTACATCCAGCACCTCTACGATCGTCTCCATGGGAGAATTGCAGCCTGCATTGCTGCGAAAGGAGGATATACACGGTACTAGTGCCAACATTGTGCATGCTCTGTTGCCTGTGTCTATGTGCCTATGGTTCTGTCTGTGTGATCATGTGTTGTATCTGACCCCAGGAATGTGTATATAAAGTTTCCCCATTCTTGGGACAATGAATTCACGGTGTTCTTATTTCAATTTCCAGGAGTGTACTTAGCATGGGTCAGAATGACAACTGGCATTTGACGTTACAGCAGAGGGCATGAATATGTTTGTCTCTTTCTTTTAAAATAAATAAACTGTGACCTATAATTGAAATTAGACTACTAAATCGTTTTCACATATATTAATATGCGTGAGATTGAAGTATTGTTCCTCTGGCGGCAAGTTTAGCGTAGTATGTGGTTAGGTTGAAAAGCAACCTGGACCCGGATGGAAACTGAAACTTTTTGTTCCAGCGCAAGGCACGAGGAACTACATTGAGCTTTTTATAAAATTTCTATTTAGTTAAGCAATTGCTAAGAAACGAATTGTCAGAACACTGAAAGAAAAGTATGTATTTCATTTAAATTGGCATATTAATGATCAGGGTTTTTTTTTTTTTAACTAAAATTATAACATGCTTTGAATCAAATAAGTTCCAGACTGATCGCAATATATGTGGCCTAAGCCACAAATATTACGTGGCATAGCGTAAGTTGTTAAGATTTATTTTTAGCGTCCTTCGTTTTAACGGGGGTCATTATTTCAGCAGATGTAAGCTGTGTCAACTGTTAACCATCGATCTTCATCACAGGTATTAAAGAAAGAAAGGTGTAAGAACCTGTGAAGATTTTGGATCAAGTTTATATCGCGATGCACAATGACACTGACATGCGATACAGGGAATGTATTGATTTGCGTGTAATTGAAGTTTTGCTTTTCTAGCAGTGTTAGCGGAGATTGTGGTTAGGCTGAATGCAACCTGGACCATGTTGACAACTGATGCTTTTTGCTACAGCACAAGGGACGATAAATTGCAATGAGCTTTATTTTATAACAATTCTATCAGCTAGTTAAGCAACTGCAGAAAAATAAATTACCATAACATTCCGTTATACCCGTCTTTCTTGAGGGGCTTTGGGGCTAGTCTTATTATATTTGAGTATCTCTTGTGTTTTTAATGTAAAGTATGTAGAATCATGTAGTTCAATGGTCAACTTCGTCGGGAGAACTCATTAGTGGTTTTCACGTACAGTAGAGAGACCATTAGGGTAAGTGCTGGCGGCTGATCAACTTAATGCTGAATTTAAGGACTTTTTCCGCTGGCATAGGTCGTTGCTTAAGTGATTACTCTTTTTCATCTGAAAAGCTTAACGTGCTTGAGCTATGTATTCTGGTTCCGGTCTCTTGAACGCAGGCACTTTAGGAAAACGATGCAATGTGTAACGGAAGTGATCCGTGACACATTTGGTGTTCCGCGTGAAATATTCAGAAAATGATAATTAAGTGAAAGGGTTGGAGACAGAGGCAGCCGCAAACAAACAACAGCTGTTAAAGGGGCTGCGTGTGAGTACAATAGCGTTAGCGGAGCAGGTACACGGTAACCTTGAAGTGGCGGACAGGAACAGTTATGCCCACCTCAGCTGGGATACAATGCAGGTCGGACACAAGCGATCTGTGGCGAAATGTTCGTGTGTTCTCGTACAAATTCGGGAGGTTCCAAAGATGGCGAGTGGAGTGACTGACCAATGAACATAACGCATCTACATTTTGGTTCTAACAGAAGGTTTTGTTTGCATGTTCTGGAGGGAAAATCCGGCAAGGAGGTTGGTGACGAGAAAAGCAGGAGTGGGGATTGTAGAACGACGTGGTCTGCACCCCGGGAGGAAGACATCTTGTGCCCGCGAGCTGGAGAGGACGGAGCTACCTTCTCTTACGAGGGGAGTTTAGAGATAGTGACGACACAGTGAACCAGGAATGGTGATCCTCGAGCCCACGTGGACTGTTTGGTGAGCTGAAGTGTTTAGTTGCTCGTTTTCTTCAAGTTCCAGTACATTCCATACCCGAAAACGACCCGCAGAGCGATCTGCAGAGATAGGGACTCATGCAATAAAACTTATCTAGCCAGCAGAAAATTATACGGTTGGACAATCGGTTAATTCCGGAAATCCATAAGATTGTTTCTTTGTAATTCACATGTGCCATATACATTCAATTGTAATTGTGTCTTGTTCAAATGTAAAAGGCAGTAATAAATTGTAACACCTCAACTTGTTAAAGAATTATGTATCTGTTATAAATATGTAAAAGGAAAATTAACCCTGTTCATGCAATCCAAGATTAATTATAAAGGCGCCCAAATTTAATTAAAAACAATAAAATCAATCCCTAATTGCCAAGGTAAGCCATATCTATCACAAATGTTTCTTCTTAATTTCTCAGCCACATTTCATAGAAAATATAACAAATTTGCAAAACTGGATTAACACAAGTCTCCAACACTTTTATAACTAATTGTGAATCAGTGTTCGAAGCCATAAAAAAAAGTTGAAGCCATTTTTAACAATCATCGATCCAAACTTTAACAACAGTTAAGAACCTTAAAATGTTGGTCTACTGTCATATCGGTTATTAGCAATTCCACAGTTTGCGTTTCTAGTCTGCAGTTATTCTCTTTACCCATTCACTGTGTTAATAACTAATCAGGCCAGATGAAATAAGGGACTACACAAGTTAAACAAAATTGAAGGTGAATTTCGTGGCTGTGTTTGATGAATTTTCTGTCTTTGAGAACCTCAAACTTTCTATCTGCGACGCTTCTGTTCAACGTAACAACAGGTGGGATGGTTCGTGCTAGAGAACGTCATGTTCACTAAGTGTCCAATTTGTTCTCGCTTTTGTCTGTGCTCTTCCATGATCCTTGTAATTTTTAGAGATGCACCACGAATTCTTTTTGCAATGCCGAGTTCATAATACATAATCTGCTGAGTATCCATTTGGCAGGATATGGCCAGTCCAATTGAGCAGGTGACTGATGATGAAGGATTTTATTCCTTATTGATCTACTATATGCCTTTCACTGCATGCGGCATTAAAACGTAAAAAAATCACTCAGCTTCAAAATTTCAATTTTCCCTTTATCAAATACATATTTCATCCTGACAACCAAACCGGAGTTCCAATTTCAATAACAGCAGTGCGTACTTATTACTCTCTCATAAAAGGCAATACAAAATCTCGGTAAACTACCACATCGATGATCCTGATGTTGCATTCTGCCATATTTCTGCAGTAATTTTTACTTTGTGTAGTTTGATGGTGAATGATAAGGAGCCTCCACATTAGGCTCTGGAGAGTACAAAGAGCCTAGGTTCAAGTCTCGGACATTACGTATGCGCCGCAAGATTGTGGTTTTAGGCGGTTACTGTAAGCAAGTAAATGAATGATGGGACGTTATCAAAGATTTTCATTATAAATTATACAAACAAATTAACACTTATACAGAACACTGCTTACAATATTCACAAATAGATGGCGATGCGGACTCGTACGTCCCCTCCTCCACATCCACTTCCAAGGCAAAGTGGAGATCACTCCAGTAACTATTACCACGATGATACCAGTACCGGATTAACCACGAAGCAGGAGTTAGCATATGCTACGGGCCTCGCGCCTTTTAGAGGCCTCGCGCCTCCTAGGGGGCCCCGCCTAGGAGTCTGGGGCCTCCCCGTCAGGCTAGATGGGCGACTTTTCTTTTTTTTTAGCTCTACAATTCATCCGGACGGCGAAAACCAAGGATCTCTTCTACCCATTTGTTACGGGCCCCGCGCTGTCTTAATCCGGCCCTGGGTGATACTTTCAAAATTTTATCTAAAAGTGGGAACTAGCATCACACGTGTCTAATATGGCACTAAAAAATAGCCTTCATTTCGGATGAACGTTGATGCTGCGATTCCAACCTAAGGCGGTAGCGAATAAAGCCTCTTTGTTATCACTAAGAAGATACACCATCGATTTCCTTTAAGACGGGGTACCGAATGTGCGACGTAGAGAAACGCTGAACCGGATAGCACTGTGCTGTACTACAGCAGGCGGGGATGTTCCACCGTGAGAAGTAAGAACGTAAATACAAAGGCGTTAGGCCGGCGCTTTAACTGAGATTACTGTGGCCCCTGGTAGGGCGTTAATAAGGCACGAACCGAGCAAGCTGCGTTCATTAGTCGAGTTTTAATCCGTCTGGCTGCTGGAAACTAATCCACGTGAAGCAGCGCCGCGCTCACAACGACTCGGCTCACTAGCTGTGACCATCACCACGGGTTCATTCACTACGATTTATGCTGGGACATCTACATCAGGTCTCCAGAGGTTCGTCTAAAATGTCTAAAATGTGCCAGTTTTCATACAATAAATTTCTTTCTAAAGGTATTATCTTGCATTGAACTTGTATTTTGGAATTTTACCATTCCGTATCACCAGTAGATTTGGAAATCGCTTGCTAAACCAACAAACTGTATAATAAAACCCCACACATGATATACATCACACATTGGCACGAGACATGACATATACAAACAAGATGGCCACAACAGACAACGGAATGATGAAAACGCACAATAGTGTAAATACGATACAGGCAAATCAAGCTTTGTATAAAGAAACGGAGATGCACAGCTGCATACCATATTAACAAATGTAAATAGTAAGTAACCATTAGCTATAAAAATATCTCATAAAAAAATGCTCATAATTTGTAATAATAGGATAAAAATGTATAAAAAACTGTATATAAAAACTGTAACACAGATTCGTCGCTGATGATGCCTCGATGAGAGGTGAAACGCGTACGACGCAGCAATAAATAAATTAAACAGTTTTATTGGCGTGTTCTTTCAACTAGTAATTAATTAAGCAACTCTGGAAACATGACCTGCAACAAAATAACATTGTTTGTTTTCAGCTACCCGGAGAACGTTATTTTCAAACTTCATACAATCTTCTCAGTTACTGTCGCAGCTGATTCTTCTTGCCTTTCTTTACTTATCATGTTTTGTTTTTTGTTTTGCTTTTTACTTTACTGTGTTTAATGATATTTGTTTGCTAAACAAAATTAGTTTAATTTAGGTTTCCTATACGGCTAATAGGCTTTTACTATGATCACAGGAATTACAATAATGGCCTACTGCAAAATATTTACAGTAAAAGGGTTTTTACATCACATCGATTTACCCGAAGGTAATTATGTTGAGAGTTCGTTACACTGATAATGTCATGCGAACGAAAATCAGAGTTCTTGGTACTGCGACGACTGGATTTTAATCCTGGACAGCCACAGTTCTTCAATCTCTATCTCATTCTCTAAACTCATAAACATCTCGTAAATCAGAATTGTAACTGAACTTCTGTTGGTATCTTAACACTGCATATCTTGTACCTGCACAAATAATAATAAAAAATGAAAGAAAATACTCAAAATACCTTGTACTATGCCAGAAACGCCGATTAGATGAAAACCAATAATGAAAGGAATAAGCTGTGGAAACAGACTTGCTATAAGTCTTTAACAGGTATTAACAACAGGAAGAACTTGTTGTAGCTCAGTATTTCCTGCCTACTATTGCATATAATTTTTTTGGTAATTTAATATACCGTTGTATGACAGAAAACCGTTTAACTGCGGGAAATAGTTGCCATGACCTTGTAGTACAGATTATTCGTTGATTTCTGGATGAATTGAAGGTTCTTATGTTGTTAATGGAGATCACGCGAGATCTGTATTGCGTTTCCAACAAACATTTTGGGCTTATATCTACTAAATGTTACTGTATGAGTGTAGAGTTTGTAGCTGATACGTACAGCACCAAAACGGGAGTACCGCAGTCTTTTCTTACTGTTTTTTCCCCATTAAAACAGTAGCGACAAACCGGAATTTGGCCCTAATCGCAATGTAATATTTACTATTGAATGGTGTAGAAAAGTGTTTTCAAAGCAGATTTGTTAAACAATGCCTTTACCTGTTAACCTATTCGACTGGGGGAATTCCATATACATCAAAACGAAGACCCGTCTATTTAAAAGACATAAACACGGCGGTGAATTGAGAGCGATCGCCTGTTGCGGATGGAACAACACATTGTGGAAGAACAAAAACTAAAAAAGTTCTATTTTTAAACAAATCTAAAAGAAAAGTTTATATGAGGATGGATACCTCTTGTGGACTCTGGTGGACCATCGAATAAACGAGACTGCGCACAAGTAAAGAGGGGAATAGATTTTACTAACCTGTGACTTCTCACTGTTATATCTGCGATGAAAACGAAAAACATTAAAGATAATAATACGGTCACTGTAATAATCCTACAATTTTTAGCTGATCATAATATAACATATTACCACTTTGAATATAATTATGCAAGCTTGTAAGACCCTTTGTGTGATAATTAAAGAGGCAAAGCATTGTTTTCTCCGTTGGGGTGTTGGTACTAAACTAGTGTTGCAGATAAGAGCAAGAATTCACTGGATATAGGGCTGAGTGGGCTTGGTAAGACGTTTCAGAAGTTCAACGTCGAAGGAAAATCATCGACTTCATCGGGGGTTGAACCCTGGTCATCCAGATTGGTATCAGTCACGTCTTTCGACTGGGTTACGCTACCGTTCCCTGCTATCGATACGGGTAACAGGTGGGTTGGTGACCTATTTGCGGTATAAGTATTCCAACAAGACGACTGGAGAACGACCTCTTCACCTCGCTTTCAGAGATGGGTAATAAATCGACACAAGTAGAAAAGACTGCAAGATGCTAGACCATGGAACGACTCAAAGAAATCGAGTTCGCTGGCGAGCCACCCTGATCTCATGATATCACACTGTTGATGTTCACTAATCTTCCACGGAGGACTGTCAGCTTCTCCCGACAACTACCTCCTTTCCACAGACTGGAGACTTGGACATTGCGCTAATGAAATCAACTCACCTCCTCCACACAACAAAGTAAAGCTCTTGGTATCACCAACTGAGCAGCCATGAAGCAAAACGTCCACTGTTCCGCCCCTAGCATGGCACTGACGTCTCATTTTAGTAAAAATCAAAGCATTCGACGAATAAAATTAGTTAAGTAAATGACAGCTGTTTTTTTTTTTTTTTTTTAAATATCTTTTTTGTCAAATTTTCCGATCTCTCCATTTTCCAAGATGCAATGTGCTTTACTATATACTTATATTCCTGTAAATGCCAACTACGACACTCAACATGATTCTTTATATTACCTCCAAATTACGTTTCTGTTCTTGAGGAAGTGAAGGAACAGTTTTTAAATCGATTCGACCTCCACCCGCTTTGCTGCAGATGACTGATTAAATGTGTTAGTTTATAAAGCCCTAAATCATCGTCAAATTGTCTAAAATGTTAACACTTCTCTCGACATTTTTTACACCTATGGTGTCAGGTTGCTGCAGGTGTTAAGACATCGAATCTGGCAACTGAGCGTTACTTTTTTGTAAAGCTTATTCTAGATGTTTAAGCGTGTACTTTCTTCCTCTCCGAAATACGAGTATATTATTGTCATTCGCATATGCTATCTACACATTCCGAGTGTATAATAACCATTGCAAGTGGGCACTTATCAGAAATGCATGTCCTTACAATTTATGAAAATAAAAATTCGGAAAAATTGAGGTTAGGGAATTATGTTGTTTTAAAATGGAGGACTTTGCTGAATGTTAGTAAAATGAGAAAAAAGGGTAAGAAACCACAAAATATGGAGCGGAACAGATGGGAACCGTTGCTTGTCACAATCATCGGTAGGCCTGTAGCAGAATTAAGCAAACAAAAACACAGAGAAGCCTTACTAGAATAAAACATAATAATGTAAACAGTGAATCCAATCGAAGGCAGTGTGTGGCATATACTCTTATTGTGGACGGAGTAGGAAATGTTTTGTTGCAGATGCGATGCGCTTTCTATCCAACACGTTCAAGTGCCAAGTGTTAACCACGAGCAATCAGAAAGCAGAGTCGGAGGCAAGCGCCTCTGACAATGATACTTACTGCTCCTCGGGGGGCAGTCAATATGTTAACGAGCGGCAGTCAGCAGAAACACCCCACACCAAAAACACGGTGTTCAGCTCACGTCTGCTTTAATCACTCTCAACATAATGCGTCGTGGGACATGCGCACTGAACGTCCTTCAATTAACATGCAATAAATGATGCAACCGATAACTAATTCATGGAATCTATTTAATCAGAGGAAATAATTAGTGTTCGCTTTCGCCCCCTAATTTCCCAAATAGGCGCATGTTCTTCGCATCAGTAATTAATTTGTCGAACGCCCACGGGCAGAATCAATCGTTTAACTGAGTCGTAACGTGGTTATTACGTAACTTCACACACAAAAAGAATTTTATGTATTTATATCCTCAGTCAAACTTGAATTCCTGTTACGATTTGAATTTTTCAGGAGGATTTCTATATTATTAGTCCATAAGTTTACTGGTAATTTAAGTAAGGAAATTTATTACGAATCTAACTTGTAATTAATAAAACCGGGAGAAAGCAGGAATATTATTTTTGTCTTTGAATAATGGTGAGAGCAGAATAGAAATATCAGATCGCTAAATTCAAATATGAACTAATATCGTGGATGCAGGTCTACGTCATTGTTGATCTTTTACGGTGAGTCAGTCGTGCATTATGTAGAATATTTTTATCTGAATTATTATGCGCTTATATTCTGAAATGACCGCAGTGTTTCTCACCATCGCCATTATTTATAGCTATAATTAGACGTAGCAGAAGAAGCTGATAGCGATATGTATATATACAGCGAACGTTGAAAAGTTCGACTTTCTGTGTCATAAGAGATACGTTTGAAATTTCTTGCAGACTGTACGCTATTGCTTAGATTATCATGCTCACAAATCCTATTGATAAACACCGCGCATGGTAACGATCTGGCGCCGAGGGTTCGAATCTTCCTTCCTCCCACAATCCTGATTTTGGTTTCCCCGAAATCACTTCATGCATATACCGGGATAGTTCCTTCAAAATATCGTTGCGCAATTCCTTTCTGTTCCTAGCCCGTATTCCTTTCCTGCCTCTAATGACCTCGATGAGGCGTAAAGGCTTAAGCCAAAAAAAAAAGTAGCTTATTGATAAATAACTTCCCGCAAGCTCTCATTTCCGTTCATTGTTTCATGTTCACTTTAACATTTGGGAGCAGGTACTGAAAAGTAGAACAATCCGTGCTTAGTTTTTAAGAGAAGCTCAAATGCCCCTAACATTTTTTCTATTTCCGACACAAATTCTTAGAAAAAAAATAATATTTGCCTAGAAATAACCGAATATATTGTTCCGTAAGTAATAAAATAACTTTAATCGCCACTGTTGTTCATTTAACAGACCAAATTGATATCCGAGAACCTCCTAACTCGGATACTGTCAATTTAATTACTAACTAGTTTTTATGCTATCGTAGAAAAATTGGATAGTTGTTTAATGGAATTAGAAAGAGAGAAAAATCATTACAAAAGGAAAATATGATAAAATTATTTATAACGAAATACAGGAGGGTATATACAGGCAAACTGGTTTTAGGACACATACTTTCTAAACGACTGCCGGATAATAGAATATAAACGGGTACGAAACCGACTGATTACTAACCCTAAACTCAGAAACAGCTAATGAGCTAGCAACAAACCGGTATTAACTCGTAGAACCCAGCTTTACACGTGTTGTGGGTCAAAGGAACCAACTGAAGAACAAGGTAAAGATAAGAACATATGAAGCAGATAATTGATTATATAGGTTATAATGGGTAGGTTATAATGGGTGGGTTGAGATGAAGAGTTTAGCTCAAGATTGGAATAGATGGAGGACTGTATGAAACCAGTCGAGATACTGATAGCAGAAAAAAAATATTTCTCAAGGTACGAATCGAAGATTTAATTCGCATCTTCTTCTCTGCAATCAATATAGGATTACTTATTTTACACAAACTAAATTCCAACCTTCACAATTACACCTTTTCTATATTTTTTGTATGGCCTGAGTGGCAGTAAAGAAACTCGAGTGGTCCAGCCGATCGAGAATTGTAGAATCTGTTCTAATTACTACTTACTAGTGACGTATGGACTTAGAATTTTAGTGTTAGAATTGAATACAGAAAACTGTATGTTACGTAAAAGCTGTCCCAAAAAAGCACGGAGTTGAGATATTAGAGATATGCCCTAGGCCTCCTATACGCCTGTGAGGCATATCAAGAAAGAAGACAGAATGTATTGATGCCAAAAATTATCAAGTAACCACAAAATGGTAACCTGGCGCGGGAGGACGCGGGTTCGAATCCCCGTCCGGGCATCCAGATTTGGGTTTTCCATGTTTTCCCCAAATCACTCCAGGCCAATGCCGGGATACTTCCTTCAAAAATACCATCGCCGAATTCCTTCAGGTTCCTTGTCTCCAGTCCAATCCCGCCTCTAATTACCTTAGCCGTCGACGAAGAGTAAAGCCGTAAAAAAAAAAAAAAAAAAAAAAAAATAACCTGGCGCATCTATACTATATACTAAATTATTTCTATAAATGAAATTTATGAAAAAATACACAAACTGACTGCGGTAGAAACAAAACCTAGGCAACAAATATTACATTACACAGACTTATAAGCGCTAGATCTGTCTGTTGCCGGTAGGTTAGTTTTCAAAATTTCTTTAAAAATATGTTAATTATCGCGAAAAATGTATACTACGTCCTTCCAAATGATATATAGCATTTGATTGTGAAATTTAATCAAGATCAGTTTAGTCGTTTAGTAGTTAAAACGTAACAGAGTTACTTTCGCATTTATCATATTAGTGTAAACCTGAGAATAATATTAGTCAATCTGGTGATCCATTAGTAGATACGTCACGTATATTGTTGCTTCTCATCGCTGTGGGACACGGAAGCTCTGTATTCGCGGACAATAGCGGCTTACAATCAAGATGAAAGCTCGCGAGGCAGCGGACACGGGCGCTAACGGGATTGAAAATTTCACGCCGTGCGAGCACGGCGGCCCTGACCCCGCTGGTAAGCATGACTAATGGAATTAAAGCCACAAGGATTACGCGCTTTCATTTATTTGGGGGAGAACGATGGCCGCTTGCGGGAGGGATTACCACTGCCGGCTTGTTTACACCGACTGCACTGTATCGTCTTCGGCAAACTCATCCCAGCCGAGCGCCGCTTGGCGAGATGTATTACTCGCTACCTGTAATAAAACTCGCCTCGCAGCCCAGGTCACTGCGACGCCGACAGCCAAGCCACACACCACCAGGTGGTAAATAACTTTTCATCATACAACATTTTACGCTTTTAGCAGGCGTCATATTAATCAAATATTCCACTTACTTCTTTCGGGGATCGCACTGCTTTGATTGATGGATTAGTACCGACGTTTCGGCGCCCAACCAGGTGCCTTCATCGGAGTTGTGTGAAAACCGTCACAAGTGATATTTCGAGTCTGGAAACCCTGATGAAGGCACCAGGTTGGGCGCCGAAACGTCGGTACTAATCCATCAATCAAAGCAGTGCGATCTCCGAAAAAGGTAAGTGGAATATTTGATTCACTTTTCATCATCCCCAACTCGGCAAGCATTGTAGAAGTGTCATCAGATTGTGTACTAAATTCATTGTGGTTGAATCCCAAACATCTCCTATGAGCGTTTGTATTAAGGGCCTACGACACTGTTGTAGGAAATGAAACACACATCATTACAATCATCTATACCTTCAATTACACTATCACTATTCAAATTAAATATTTTCTATGTGTTCTTCAAACCCCGTAAATGGAATGTACTTTGCTCAGTGATACATTTCGAAGCAGTTGTGAAGTCTATACAAAAAATTTTAATGGAGACAAATGATATCTTTAGTCACCGCATAAAGGACAGAAAAAGTTAACATGACTGTATGTTGTATCAGTGAGAAGAGAAAATCTGTAAAGTTAATTAGTTAACAACGAAGTATATTAAAGGAGCTATCCCTATCGGCAATGAGCTATGAGGGGCCAATATCGATTCATCATCAAAGAATAAAGAGAGGCGTCAAGAAAGAGAAATGAATGAAGAGAAAACATGAAGGTTGGGTTTTAGTCAAAGAGTGTTGTCAGTTATTTACGATAGTAATAAAAACGTGGTGTAAAAAAATTATCAAGTTTCACAGAGTATAATGAATGTATCACACAGTCACTTAGCGTCGAGAAGGAAAGCATTATTAAATAATGGATATAGAGGATAAGAATATTTCTTTGCAGATGGACGTAAATAATATATGAGCAATAGATGAACTAACATTTACCGCCCTGGATGCAATAGACACAACGTATGTGTTAGGGGTGAGGAAGCATAAAATAAGATTTACAAAGTTGATATTTTTAAATATATATTAAATATATTACTAAATATTTCGGTTCCTATAGTAGCAGGTTGCTCAATTAGTGCTCATTCTGGCTATGAAGCTTAAAGTAATACGGTAAGTTTAATAGCGATTTGGAACAACTTAGTGTTGGAGACGTATTTAACAAAGCCAAAATTTCAAGAAGACGGTATATGGTTAGGAGACTGTGAAATTTGGGATAGTGTCTGCTTTCGACTGTAAAACTTTTCCTTGCTCATTACAGTAGATAATTAGTCAGCGACTATTCGTGTTGAGGAATGTGGTAGTGTGTGTTTTCAGTGCAGAGTGTTGTTTGACTTGTGGAGGTGAGATGAAAAAATGGAAAGGGTGAACCTCTGTGCTGAACGTCCCCACCAACATTGTCGTATGCTCCCACTCCATACGCACTGCGGAGAGGTTCAGGACTTTGGTGCACAATCTGGTGATAAGGAATTTTGCACCACCACCTCTCCTATCCTTCTCGCCCCGATGATGAAAGTTTATTCCTGGGCTTTAATCCGTTAACCAACTGAACCAAAGGGGCAGGCAAAACTTGGATACCGGATGGTAACTGCTTAATAAGAATAACGTTTATATATTGTTGTATAATTTAAGTTCTCCTGAATCTATAAAAATTGAAATTATGTTTTAGTACAATATCAAGTGGCTACTTTAAGAGCGATATGACCTGTGCAGGATAATGAAAACCGGCATAAATCAGAATTTGTTTGGCGTATTTTCGCTTCTGACCTCTGCCCCGTTCCAAAGCTAATGTTGTAGAACCATAGTGTCTCTTCAGGTCTGACGAAGAGAAGCAGGCTGTGCGCTTGAGTGGAGAACCTTAATACTGAAGCCGCCGATCACAAAACCTCAAAGGAGTCTGATTAAGTGCCTTAGCGTCCTTTTTATTTAGATAGGGCTTTACATCTCGTCGACTGAAGTGATTAAAAATGGAGAGGATTGTGGTATTGTGAACGAACAAGGAAGTGGAAGTCGGTTATAAAGGGACCGGTCTTGAATTCACCAGGATTGATTTCAGGACTCATGAAATAGTAAAACCTGAAGATTCGTGCATACAGTACGGTTCATTCTGCTAAACAAAGAAGACTGGTGAAGTTTGCTGCTGAAAAAGCCTGCCGGACGAAGTTTCTGGGCAGCATGTCTGTCTGCCATAACATCTGTCTCACTCAGCGTTCTTCCACCACTTGTCTCAATTAGTAGTCAAGAAGAGCGCAGAAATCTACAACAAACATCAAATACCAGAGAAAGAGCAGCTCATGTGTCCGTAATCCAAGTGAGTCTACAGTCTGAGTTGTACAGTGCGCTATCTTTTCAACAGAACCCGTCATCAGAACCGTCAGAAGAACAACGGCAGTAGTTCACAATATCTTTGTTGTTCTATATTCAGGGAGGTGAAGACAAACTCTAGTGTAGTTTGTGGATGCTTATAAACGAAAATCTCTCTCGATATACAGCGCGGGCATTTCATTTCAACTCGCAGCATATACAAAGAAAAGTTGATAAGAAGTGAAGCAGTTTGATTGCTAGAGGTTATTGTCGTAATACTGTCCGCACACTTCAACTGAACGTCGTGTTGTGGCTTTGAGGGGAAAAAAAGAGAGTTGCGGAGCACTTGTAGCCAACCGCGTTGGCAGGTTAGACCATGATTTATTAGGAGTATTACAGCACAGTAAACAGTAGGCGCCGCTGTTTCCAATGCGACTCGCTTTGTTCGTAAATCATAATTTATTGCAGTATTGGTCGCATTAATTTTCACAAATAAACGAAACTCCAGACTCCCGGTATAGATAAAATGAAATATTTGCGTGGAAGGCAATTACTAGCAAATTCAAGAAACGAAATAGTGATTTTTAGATTTTTTATTCGTGTCCCTTACAGAGTGATTTGCGCACTCCGACTAGACATTAAATTATCTTGGTTTTGCTAGAACCACTCCACAGAATATTACATTCTGATTCAACAAATCCATACGATGGAAATACTATCACGATCGACCAGAGTTTACATAGGCACTAGACAAACCAACTGCGGCTGTTTGAAGGAATTCCGCGCACGTGTAACGTTATTTAAAGTCATTTTAGCATTGTGGTTAAACGTTATAAACAATAAACGATGGTGGGGTGGTCGTATAGATACAAATGCTGACCGGAACATGATAGATCTCAGCTGTAAAAATAATCTTTTCTGTAATACGATGACACTAGATGACCTTGGATAAAATTTCGCAAATAAAATACGATGAATAGCGAGGTTGGTGGTTTGTAGTAGGATGAAAGTAGAAATGACTCATTTTTAGCACTGGCTTTTTTGTCAACTTAAATAAAACACTTACAACATCTTACGAAACAATTAGAAATGTTTCCATAACAGAAACAAAAATTTCAGAAAAATTTCTTATTATAGAAAACACACAAAATTTATCGCTATCTCTGTGCCTTCCAGCAGTAACTCGATCAATCGTTATTAACGCCAGCAAAGCCTGGCGGCTTGTTTCTGAACTTTATCATGCGCGTGACCCTGATAGTTCCTACTTTTGCTTTTTACAGGTTGTCCTCTGGTAAATTATTTCCTTAATTAACGATTTTTCCAAAGCGGATCCCTTCATCGTTAACCTTAATTTCTGTTAGGTAAGAACGGGGATAAGTGGCTCGTCACCAAAAACTTGTTTTAGGAAATAATGATACTTTTACCGTTTAAGACTCAAATTCTGAAGAAGAAGAAAAAATCCTTCCTTAATTTATGATGTTACAAAAGCAGAGACCTTAATCTTTTAAATGATATCTCATTTGTAGATTTAGGTTGGGTATGAGCAGAGATAAGTGGCTCGTCATGAAGTAAAATAAAATATAATCAACATATATGATGATTAGAGTGGGCTTTACGGCTAAGTTGACGACTCGGTAATTATAGCTGCGTGGAGATTGTGGGTATGTATGGGGAACCAGTCAAGGAACTGAAATAAGGGAAATATATCAAATTAAAAAATCTCAGGTGCTAAAATAAAGCTGTATGAGACTTAGTTCTTTAGCAGCGTATGATGTTGCCTTTTACTAAAAAATAAACTAATCAATCATATTGCCTACATTTATATATTTTTGCGTATCTTTTAAACAAAATTTATAAACTGTAAGTTGAGAAATTAACATTTTACTTCTAACTAGTAAACAATTTGTATAACAAAATGAGTTCCAAAATGATTTAAAATGAAGTGCAGGGAATAAAGGGAAATGCATGTGAACTATTAAAGTGTAAGTTGAACTTGAAGTCCTAAATTTTGTAGCCACTGTTTGAGGGCTTAAGAAATAATTTCCATAGTGCGAAGGCCGAAAACAGAAAATCTTGAAAAATTATTTCCAATTAGGGATTTTACTGTGATGAAAATAGCGTCGCCGGGTCGAATCCCCCTCCGGGCATTCAGATTTCCGTTTCCACGATTTCCCGAAATCACTCCTGGCAATTGCCAGGATGGTTCCATCAAAAGGCTATGGTCGAATACCATCCCGTTCCTCATCCTCAGTCCTTTCCCGTCTCTAATGACCGCGTCGTCGACGAAGCGTAACGCCAGAAACAAAAGCAAAAAGTTTCAAGCAACAATTAATTGTGAGCAGTAACAATAATTTAAGTCGAGCTCGGTGGATGAATGGTAACGTTCAGAACTGGCATTCAGGAAGACGCTCTTTCAATCCCGTCCAGCCATCGGAATTCGGTTCTCCAAGGTTTCTCATCCAGGCGAATGCAGGGATGGTCCCTTAAGAATGCCATAGCCTAATTTCTTTCCGTTTCTTGTATTCAATACTCTCTCGCCTCTAATAACCTCGACGACAACGATCCATAGCAGAATAAGAAAAGAAAAAAAAAGCTTAAAATTGTTTCTGTTATCGTATCGTTGTGGGAACTTCTGTTTCCCGTTCTTCTACTATCTTTAACTAAAGATTTGCCATTAGCTATTAATCTGAAGCTATATGACCACTAATCAGGGGCATTACTTCATGCAGACCCATAACGGCCGATGTGCCGTTAAAGGGTGGTGGAAACAAGGCCTAACACTCATTACGGCCGCCATCCGTCATGCCCCGTAATCCTCTTTGGCCGGCGCCGTACCTTGTCGCAGGGCAGCCACTACCAGACGATAATCCCACACTGCTTTTCCGAGGGCTAGCCCAACATATGTGTAACCGTTTCCCTGGCAACTTGTTTGAAGGCTGTATTAATTAGTCGCCACCTCCCCGAAAAGCCGTGAAATCATATATATGAATAAATTCATTTGCATTTTGTATACATTTTTGACGTCAGCAGCTGATGGTATTCAGTACACACTTGTAACAGGTGTACGTGATACGGTTCGCCGGCTTGTCTGACGGAGTGATTCAACTCGCACAACTACTATACCGTACGAAGTATCGTGGCAGGACTCGGCCAATCATGTCACATAGTTACAACGGAAACGGGAGACTAAGTAAACTCAACACTGTGTATTAGAGATCCACCTTCTTAAAGTATTATTCACTAATTAATTTTCTTTTTCTAATTCTAATCCGTATATTTATTTTATCCAGTATCATCAATAAGTTGTTCTACTTTTGTTATTCCTGGCTACCCCAAGGCCGGCGGATAATGTGGGTAAGATGGGTAGCAGTACCACTCGGGAAATTTCGGGTGGGTATTTTACCCAGCCTGAATTTGAGATCGATGGAGCGTGTGACTTGCAGAGAGAGAATGAACTGAGAGAAAGCTGAGTACATACTTGTATGTAATACACTGCTCGTAGCCCAGGGCGCCGGGGCCACCGTGTTCGTATGTACGAAGCCTTTTGGTTTTATACCGACTCGGGTGATACCTGAGATTCACAGTGTTGCAACAGCGACTCAGTAACATCGCAATATTACATGTACTGTATATGGTAACCTCATAGATGAACTTGATTTGGAAACATTGTTGAATCAGTTCATTTCCAAAAATGGAAAAGGCAATACAGTTTTTTCATTGCGCATTGATACTGAATAAATTAATTTAAATAATAATAGTGAAATTGCCTACAAGTAAAATATATTATTTAATAAATTACTAGTGATCACCCAGCGGTCGAAATTCGACCGTAATTCATTGAGTTGTTTAGTTTCTTTCATGAAAGAGTAATAATCATTATTTGAATTTGTTCTATTGCGTTTTATGTGAGCATAGATATACTGTATACCCTGACGTCGTTTCCTGCGAACGTGTACCAATACGTTATTAGCATGTGTTGTTTGGCTTAATTTTCTGCATTACCTGTAAAATTAAAACGATACACTCCACGCGTGACTGTATGCTAAATTTGAGCTTCTGAGCTAACCATAGCAAATGATGAAATGTATTTATCGATGGTTCATTTGAATTTAAAATATTCATTTTGACTTAAGACCGGAAAACTGCGTTAGCTTAAGAAAGATGAAGTAAATGTAGTCCTTTCACCTGAAGTGACTTCTAAATCGAAATGTTTTGCATTGCGAAACCTGCATTATAAATTCGAAACTGTAAAAATTTCGTGGAATGACATTCAGTGCGCATTTAAATGTATCTATCGAAATAATTTCGTCATTTTGTGCGTTCGCTATTTAAAATTGGTCTATAATCATTTTGAATTTCACGCAAATAAGTATTCATTATTTCTTCTCTCTCTCTCTCTAATGAAATTACCGAAATTAAAAAATCAAAAGACACTTAACCAAAGTTTAACACTTTAAATAATCAAATGACCATATAGTATCTGGCAGAATAGCTACATTCCTTTTCGAGGTATTCTTTTTATAACTTCAAAGATTAATCTCTACTTTATGAGAGTCTTTCGTTTTACCAAAGACTACAGAGTGTCTCAATGCTGGGAATTCACGTCAGAACGTTGGCTCCGGTCCTATTTCACGCACACATATAAGTTCCCAAATTAATTTTTTATTTGAATAATCTATTTGTAACATGTATTAACTATGCTTATTATATTTTTTTCTTTACTGCTGCCTAAGATTACAGACATCGGCAGATTCGCTTACCACTAAAAAAAAAAAATGTAAACAACGAATTTTTTATTTAATTTAATTTTATATATCTGTAACACATATTATACACACATTTTAGCTTTCTGCACTTCTTCTCCATATAAACTTTAACTATGCCAAATCTCACACTTCTCCGTGCATGCAATATTCTTAAAAATGTATCACAAGTTTTCGCTTAGCGTATTAATATATAGATATGGTAAAAAATATCAATGTATTTCGTAGTTTTAACCCTTAGAATTTCTCTTTTGAATTTCTTGCATGATTATTTCTACTTTATATCATTTTTCAGGGGGACACTTCCCTCCCCACTTTGCGTCTTACTACCCTCCCGGAACTAACACGATCCGCCAGCCTTGGTCATCCCTAACTAATTTTACCCCCAATATGATCCTCTATAAGTATTTTGAAAAGCATATGTTAATAAGTTACACATCGACTTTCCTTGCTTTCTGTAATGTCTTCCAAATGGTTTCCCGCCCATCTATCTTAACACTACATTAAAGAACTCAACCGAACTGCAGCCGAGTTGTTTTACTTCCTCATTCGATTTTGTTTACTCGAGAGTTGCTTCCGACACGACCGTTCCTCTCTACTACGAAACAAACAACAGCACCAGCGCTTCACTGATGTCTTAGAACATTCTGCATTGTTACTCTATCGCCAAGCTGATGACTTTTTGTTCGGTTAATTCTCAATTATTTTTTCTTTACGCCTTGTCAACGTCGAGTTCAGTACATGTGTGAAAGGAAGGGGGGAATAAGCGATAAGGAATTCACCCATGGCCTTTTGAAGTAATCATTTAGGAATTCACCTGGAGTGATTTGGGGAAACCATGGAAAACTAAATTTAGATGGCCGAACGGGGATTCGAGCCCACGTCTTCCCGAATGCCAGGCTAGAGTTTCTAGCTTTCAATTACGGTATTCAATAATGTTACTCATGGCAGTGGTGAACTGTGTCGCTTGACAGACCCAGACCCTGAATTTTCTAGCTGTTCTACATCATAAGACAGAAACAATTCAACTAGCTAGTGCTTTTATTTATTTTTTTGCTTACAACTTTATGCCTCGTTGACATCGAGGTCATTAGAGGCGAGAAATGACTGGGGGAAGGAATGGAAAGGAATTTGGACACTGCCTTTTTAAGAAACTATCCTGGCATTCGCCTGGAGTGATTTAGGAAAACTTGTAAAATCCAAATCTAGAGGAGCGGACCGAGATTCGAACAAGCGTCCTCTCGAATGCAGAGCCAGAGCGTCACTGCTCACGCATGACGCTCGGTGCGCTTTTATTCTTTTCTTGCTGAGTGAAAAGAATGTTAGAGATAAGGAGACAAGTGTTCGGCATTACAGTTCAGTCTGAAGTCTGAATGACGGAAAAAGGGATGAACAATATTAATGGCATAGGAAGTTGACAGATGCAAGGAATGTGACTTCCAAATGACTACGAAGAAACCACAGGAATATCGTCCTTAATCCTTAATTACTCAGGCACCAAAATGAGTTCGTTTCACAAAGTTGCAAAGCTTGAAATCTGTTTGGAGAGGTAAATATTTTATCGAAACGATTTCGTCACATTAAGGCACCAGGACGTGGAGAAACTAAGGAACAGGAAAATACGGAGCTAATCAAATAAGACGAAGATATTGGAAGCAAGAATTTTTTAAGCCAATAAATTTCTTAATATTACTGCTCTGAGCCATGTGATCGAGGTCGCTGAAATATGTCTCAGTTCATTCCTTTGAACAAGACGCTAAACGTTTCGTATATTTGCTGTCACAACAAACTTTCACGAGTCTGGACTTGAAACGACATCGGACACAATCAATAATCGTCAGATTCAGTATCCAAGAAGCGACACAGGTAAGTCGGCTGTATCAAATTCCAAGTGTTATTTTGAGCACACTGTCCTTAATTACATGTAGTCCTTCGAATTAATTTTTCTTTCCACGTTGCTGCAGCTACTGGAAAAGAGATTCAATTAGTGATTTAACCTCGTTCGCTGTGCTGTCTACACAATGCACACGGATATGGGGAAGGGAATCTGAACTTTGAACAATGGTACCAATTGAATGATTATATGGCTCATATTTGGCCGCCACATGCAGTTACTGATTTTTGATTGGCAGGACACATTTCGTCTCAACTCCTCAAGAATAAACAATGTTTTAATTTTTTCATATTTGCTACCGAGTCAGTGTTTGGAATTTTACATTATTAAATGTCAAATATTATTTTATAATTATTCTTAAATTTTTATACTATTTTCCATATCATCCTCGTCATCATCATTTACGCTACCAACTGGGAGTAGGTCCGAGTTTGCTGGACAACTTATTCAGCGTTGATTTAATTGTCTTTCCTACTGCCTAGTCACTTTTCCTGCCTTCAGTTCTCGTTGGGTCTTGGTCACCTCGTTACTGGTGTTTGAGTGTTCAGGTTTTGGTAGCCTTCCGAAATCGTGTCTTTAAATCCCGTTATGGTCAGGCTAATTGTTTGCGCCGTGCACGTTGTTGTAAGAGAATTATCAGATGTGGCGATAGATATTTTTCATTGTATTTTCAGCTAAATTTAAAGTGTCTTATGTCTTTATTTGATGTGTAAGCCGATTATCTGTTTCGGTTTTACTATTTTGTCGTTGACGGGATAAAACATATTAATGCATGTGATTTCTAATTGTCTGCTTCAAATCTGTCGATTCGAGCTTGTTTTCTGGGTGGTTCTGTGCCAATAAAGACTGTCTATACTGCTCAAGAGATCTCATACACTCTTTAAATAATTTTTATAATTATATCCATTTCTGACCCATTGTCCTGCGCTTCACTGTCTTGATATGAAAGTCCATGTATACCTGCATGGTGGCATTTATTTACTTTCATGTTACATTTTTGGAGTTTTTGTGGAGAGTGCTCTTTTCTAATCATGTGTTGAGATATATTTATTTACGTCTTACGACCTGTCCACAGTTGGAGACATTAAAGTTGAACGTAGTAAATCCTTAATCTCTGATTTATTTGATTTTGTGTGTACCTTTATTGATATTTGTCATCAATCGTTATTTCTTTTTGTTTACTTCCACTTGTTTCTGTCAGCTGGTACTTTTGTTCGTATATGATTTTACTTATTGTCTGGATTTGAGTTTTATTACAGTTTAGACCACTGAATTTTATGTTGAAATTTCGTATTATAAATTTTATATTCTGTTGTCTTTGTATTGGAGGTTGTGTGGTTATGTTCAATTTTGATTCACTATTTTTTTTTGTTACATTTTATTCAATGGGATTACCCCATATCTTAATATAGTGTTAATTAAATGAATTGTAACTCACTAGAATTTACCAGTTAATCTTACATTTATTACAAATTTGATTAGTGTGTACCGGGTTTTTTAAGCACCTGCGCCTCATTAAATTGTTTAGTGTTCTCCATTACTAAATAAAAAGTAACCGAAATTTAGTCACTAATACTTCGCTGGGAACGAATAATTTTCTGACTGTATTTCATTTTTTCGACATGGAAGTTGAAAGCTACATCTTGGATCGAATTACACCGAGCCCAGTGGGTAAGTGGTAACAATTGATCCTGGCATTCAGGAAGAAGAGGATTCAAATCCTCGACATCCGAGCATCCATGGGATTTTCGACGGTTTTCCGAAATCATTCAGGTGAATGCCGGGATAGTTATTTCAACAGGCCATGTCCAAATTCTTTCATGTTCGTTATTCCCAATCCTTTATCGCATCTAATGACCTCGACGTCGACGAGGAGTAAATCACTAAAAAAAAAAAAAAAAAAAAAAAAAAAGAAAGATTGAAATTTTAGTCACTACGTAAGAAAGCTTTTTACCATCTACAGCTCTAAGAGTTATTTTCTTGTTCCAAACACAAATTTAATATCTGGAATATTAATTGCTACTTTCCATACACCGTGATTCATTGATTATTTGGCATTACATAGCACGAAATATTTCGCTCACATTTAAAAATGACGCAATACCTGGACCAGATTTATTACAAATACACATTCTGTTTAAAATTTCCCTCTTTATAACTAAGCTGACTACGATAAACATCTTTTAGTTCAATTCATTTCCAAACAAAGTGATGTAATACAAAGAAATAAAAGAATTATTTTTTTTTAAATTGTTCAAACGAAAATTTCTTTTAGCGTTTCTGTCTGCAATATTCAAAGACAAATATGAGAATTCCACTCAAATCTTAAATATTACGTTCCTTGAAATAAATTTTACTGAATCAAAAGCAATGAAACAGAAATGAGCTACGATGAAAACAGTAAATATCAGCTGCATATTTTTTTTTTTAAAAAAATTGTATTCATTAGAGAAATCAGGTACGAAAAAACATACAGGATAAATATCTTACATGAAAACATTTTTTGGAAACAAGTATACCGATATAAGTCACTTGAATCATTGTTTAGCAAGGAGATTATCGATTTCAGTCGTCTACGTGAATTGTCTGATGTTTACTAAAAGCAAGAAAAATAATATGCGTGAATGCCGTGGCAGAACTTTATGAAGATCGTTGTTGGTTGTTGGGGCAAAGGTTCTGCTTGATTTCTGCAGTGCTAATTGCTTTTACCGAAGATTCCAAAAATCTCAGTTAAAGACAAAGATAATTACGTCGTGTCAAATTTTACAGCCCTATGTTATGTGATTGTTCAGTTGTGTTACATATCACATTTGCGCGTGTTACTTAGGTAGACCTTACTGGTTAATTTCAGGCAAATTAGATGCATTTCAACAAAATAATTACCATAAATGTGTAAAACTAAAAGATCAAAGTAAAGTAAAAAAAAAAACAGTTTCAATTGAACAAGTAAATACGAATGCACAGAGGAATAAAGCCAAAAAGAATAAAAGTGATTTTGGGAGACCTAGAAACATGAAGATTCGTTGAAATTCTAATTTCCTATTTTGCAACAACACAGTTCCTTTCATATATTGTTTGTTGTGTAGGAAACACTGATTGTGAGACAAGAAAGTGCAATAGAGGAAAGACCCTGTAAATTAAAATCTATTATTGTGAGAGGGATGAATAATTGATAAATTTGTAACACAAAACTTTGTAGCCATTAGTGATGATTCGTCATGTTTTAAGTGGTTATTCAGAATATATTAAGCTAAAGTGTGATGTGTAATAGATAATCAGCAAGTTAAATCGTTAAATACAAGTAATGGACAGAAGAAGTGAACATATGAATATTCTATTTCCCTTTGTTACTTTCGGTCACACGAGGTTAGCGTCTTGGTTTTTGTTTATTGTGTAGGTTGTACGGCCAGAGGAGAAGTATCTGTCGACCAAAAGCAAACATCGGACACGTGACCTTCTCGAGAGAAGGGCAGAGACATCTGGCGTCTTGCCAGACACACACGGGGAGAAGCAGAAGGGAAAAGAAAAAATATTACCATTCTTTCGTTTTCCATTTGTTCTTGTCAGGCGATTGGAGTGTTCCGTAATAGCCAATGGTTCCGAAGTAGAGGCGCTTTCGCAGGCGAGTGAGGTCGAATTCAATTTAGCAGAATCACCGGGTCCGCCTCATGAAATCTCAGCTTACATGCTTTAGACCATTTTCGATGGGGCTCATTTTATGACAGAATTGTGTGGTGAAACAAAGAGAAAGAATAAACACTTCGAGGAAGAAGACAGCTTTATTGGATAAAATGCCAATAAACGTCAGCAATAATGAGTACGACCCTCCAAACAGTGTCCGATTTTCTGCAGGTTGTTAAGTTATGGAAAATTAGCGAAAATATTAAGACAAAAAAAAATGATTTCAGTTACGGACGTTAGTTAGAAGGTAATGTTCGTTTCACATCGATGGTAGTTGTGTTCTTTTATCTGTCACTTCATTACAACATTCTTAGCACTTTTACCGTAAACATTCTTAACGGTTTAAAGCCAAACAGACGTTCCAATGAACTCTGAACGAAGTGTCAGTATATTCTTTCAGAGACCTTGCTAAAAATAATGAATCGATTTTTTTTTATATTTAAACATATACAAAAATCAGTGAACGGTATGACTAAACGAAAGTTAGCGACGTAATACGGTAAATTTTTTTTTTTATAAAAACATCTATTTATATCGGAATGTAACAGTCTGTGTAACAATGTTTTTCGTGGTACATTGAGTATATATGAATTAGAAACATACATAATACAGAAAAAGAGAATTAAGTGACGGTGTATTCTTTCTTGAAAGCGAATACCTGTTCATGGGAGGGGATGTCTTTGGTACCTTGTCGCGTTATCACATTTTATTCAATCTTGTAAGGTGTAAATACCGTAAATAATAGGTATTGTATGGATAAATTAATTGTATATTAAACCCGGGCAGCCAGAGGTATAATTATTGTAATTTTATTTTCTGCAAAACTTGCTGCTCAGTAACGCAGTGAATATGGGAAGCTGAAACTGCCATTTTCGAACGGTTGAGAGCGGGACAATGGATGGGTCTCCGACTTGGCGGCGCCACAGCTTCACAACAGCTATGGTCCGTTAGGCAGGGGCGCTGACCTCACCCCTCTCCGCTGCTTTGCTGGAGGTCAGGCAGAAAGTGCGCGAAGGAAGACAGCAAATACTGGACGCGATATAAAACACGTGACGACGGACATGTATAGATGACCAATCGTGAACGTTTATAGGGGTTCCCAAATCTTAATTCAAGGGGATTCTGTTACATGTGGCGAGTGGGAGACAACTTGGAAGAAGAAGAAGAGAAGAGGCCATTTTGAGGACACTTGCTGTCGGGACGAGCTACTATACAGACGTGTCAGCCGACACGCTCTCGTCCGGTGATCACTGTATTGTTCTGATCACACTCTTGCTCTGGGAAGCGAGAAGTCGTATGGCATGCCTGCCATTATCTGGAAGCTGTTTCAGTAACGCGGGCGTATCCGCTAAACAGGCTTTCATAGCTGCAGTGGCACAGTGCGTGTCACATCTCATCACGACGTTGCACTATTGGTAATGTACCGTCGCATATGGTCACGATTCATTGGATTTTAACGAGACTTGTGAGCCCTTAAGCGGCACTGAGATAAGACTCTGCTCCCGCCACTAAATCACTGAGCTAGCTGATTTTATGTTTCATTGTAAATTCCAAGCATCTTGCTAATTGTAAATTCAAGACGATGCTTTTCTTTAACTTTATATGGCGCCCCTGGGATACTCCTTTGTTGTAGTAAATGTTAGCTTCAATTTGATGGCCTGTGTTGCCACGTTGATCATATGTTAACTTTGCTATTTAATTTGTTGAAATATTTCATTCAGTTTTTGTTTGCTTTTCATCGGCGGATTGTAAACGTCGGGTATTGTTTGTTTTCTTGTTTTGTGATCTGAATATGTTTAATGTAAAGTTAAATATTACCCGGCCTTGTATAAGCCATAAGAATCAATAAATGGGATATTATTTGTGTACAATATTCATGGTTCTGGTTCCCTTTAGTTCACCATTATTAAATTAAAATCATTTTCATGTTGTTTTCACGTGCTGATAACTTACATGTAAAGGTAGAGAAGGTATGGCAGGTGTTGGAGGTAATTTATAATATTAATAAATCCCCCCCCCCCTTTACCAACATTGAGTTTTCTACAGTACCCAAATGACGTAATCATTCCTCTGAAAGACTTGTTAATCATTTTAATATAGAAATAGGAAGTTTTGGTCTCTTTGCATCTGCGTTGTTTCAATTCATCTGGCAGTAAACTAACATTTAGTTCGTTGTTGGTAGGAAAAGGTTTCAAGTTATCTTTTCATTTCCTGACTTAGTTAAATACAGACTGCTGTGTAATCATGACTCATTAGATTGCAACCCCACTCCTTAATTAAGACTCATACCCTGTATTTTCTCATATTTTTCTATCATTGATGCAATTAGCTCGACCTAATATCATATCTGGGAATCACCATCTTCCGTTTCGCAATACAGATCGACGTAACTTTTTTTGGTATTGGCCTGCGTTGTGCCACAACCTTCTAACAAGGATATGGTAATAAAATCATGTATACCTCTCCTCAGTTCAGGTTCCATTACTTGAAAAATAGATCTGTAATGAGGAGTATGCTATTCATGAGTTATTCTATTCTCGTTTACTACTTCTTTCACTACCATCGGTCCTGCAGTGAATATTTATCTGTGTTTACTGTTCTAATTATGTGTCTGTTGATGGTGGTTTCTTCATCATTTTGCCAGCCGCCCTCCCGCCTTGCCAGTAGGACCAGCTGGGACAAGAGTGGTTGAGTAGGGAGGGGGTCAGCTTTGTGGCTGATGGTCTGGCCTCTCTTTATGGCCATTCCGACCACCAAGGTGAGTTATGGATGGCGCAACGGCGAGGGCAACGCGGAAAATGATGGCGTTCAGACACCAGTTTAGAGCTTTCAGAGGTCCGTGGAGTAGCCATTATATGCTTTCGTTATGTCATAACGTCAGCGCCTATCCATCAAACTGTTCGATCATTAATGTGAAATTATCAAAGTGACAGGCAATTCGTAATAATATCGTTACAGTTTTCGGTTAATGGATTATCTATATATCTAAAGATGAATGTATGTATGTTTGTTTGTGTGTTCTTCATACAAATCCACAGTTTTCATCCGATTTCGATGAAACTTTGCACACTTAACATTTGAAACAAGGAGAAAAATATTGTCTACATTTGGTAGAAAAATTTTCTGTATAAATAACACATGTTGTCTTATAATTTCGAAAAATTACTGAACGACGATAGACAGACGCGTTGGATATGGAGGTCTCTGTACTGTTTTTCCGTGTAGCGGTCAGGTAGCTCCGTGGTTAAAGCGCTTGCTAGCTAATGTTTGGGTCGTGGTCTCCGGTTCAAATCTCCGAGGAGGCTTAGATTTTTAAAAATTGTTTTTGATAGTAAGAGTCACGTCTGGGCCGTCGGTTATTCGGATTGCATGTTAAACTGTAGATATCACAAAGTTAGGGGTGCAATGCGAGGCAAATCGTAGGTAGTCTTGCAATGCTGTAGGTGTACACTTTTTTACGTTATATTGATCCCTCAGGGGTGATTCGCAGTCAGTGTGCGTATGATCTGCAGTAATAGTACTATAAATGCGGAAGTAAGTGTCGATTTTCTCTGTCCTTTTACTTTGTGTCTGCTTAAATGTTTCTGGCACCAGTTTATTTTACCTTCATTTTTGACATGCCTTGCTGGCGTAAACTGGCCTAAGTTGTAGCTCTAGCAGAGCACGAGCAGTTAAAGTTATTAGAACCCAAGAATCGGATGCTCATGCTGAAGAAAGAAGAAAAGTTCAAGCTGAAATAAAGATGCCCTTAGTTAACACCCCCCTCCCCCTCCCCACATCCCCTCACATTTGTTTGCTTTTCTGTTTTTAAATATGTTGGAAATTGATTCACTTCAAGAGACAGGTTCGATGGTAGAATGATATTGTGATCGCTTTCCGGTCATATTATGCAGACTCGGTGTTGTATGGAACCAATCCTTCGCTACGAACAATTTTCTATATTAAATTCTGGCAAAGAAATTCTTAATCCACGCGTACGAAGTGGCGGGTATAAGCCAGTCAAGATATAAATATGTTTTAGCGGCCTGGTGGCTCAGTAGTTACGGCGTCTGACTGAAGATCGTAAGATTTCAGGTTCGAATCCCTGTTTCAGCAGGTATTTTCATAAGCCCTTAAAGTGACCGTCACCTCCAGCACAGCTTTCTGTGTAATGTGAAGTACGCCAGAACGCTTCAGTGCTTCGGATTCCACGTTAAACTGTAGGTCCCGTCTAGGCCTGACAACCCTAGTTGTAGCACGGATGTGTGAACAACAAAATCAAATTCAGGACAAACGAGGGTTTAACGTGGTCCCAGTTGGCCCAAACAAACATGCTTAAGTAGGTTTTGGAAACAAACATAACTAATCTCAGTGAGATAAAAATGTATCATATGATGCTAGAGAACAGTATACGAAAGTTCTGTTAGATATATGGTTGCAGTACTTGGTTCCTTAGTTGATTATCAGTGTTTGGAACTGACGTAATAAAATTTTCTGTATCGCTTGCATACAAAATGCTCGCTGAGATTCATTAGCATTCGCTAACAAATATAAAATCATCACAACTTCAAAAGCGGTATTATGAAGTTCACAAACCTCTGATATTCAACGTTTTTAACGAACACGTTGAAGTCTCCAGGATCATGAAAGAGATGCAGATCAGCACACATCATTGTCATGCAGATGTAGTAAATGTGGTTTGCATGGATTTTGATGCTGTGTGTTCTTTGTCTCTTTAAATGCGTAGTTTTCATGAATGGCCAGTTTTGTATTGTTGAATTTTTTTTGGTATTAAAACATATATTCAACGTTTACAGATTCGCTCACATTCATCTTCATATGAATTAAAAATTCACATCAATAAATTGCTGTAGCGTTTTATAATATTTCTATTTCCTTCTCGATATTTCGCCCGTTGAAGCCGTGGAATGAAAGATTAGAAGTGGAAAAACCCAAGAATTCTGTTGCGGTTTCTCGATTTACTGATTTCACAATATTGATTGGTTTTTGGAATGAAATCTGTTATGTATGCCTCCTGTAGTTAATAACAACAAGCATCGGTGTATGATGGACTTTGCCATTAATGATGGTGAAGAATCACAAAACTGATACAAACTGGGTTTATCAAAATTAATTTTAGGTTGCCTAAGGTCAGCAAGCAACGGGGTACACTACATAGGGAAGGCGTATGACGTCATTTGAATCGTGTATGCAAAGGTGAATTCGCTAATAACAATGGTAATACATCGGTCTTGTACTATTAGCAACAATAAATACGTTTTCCCACGATATCCGATCAAAACCAAGCACATTAAAAAAAAAAAAAAGAGCGAAGTTAAATTAGCAAGGAAAAAAAGTTGCTTCTTCTGATATTTAAACTGACATATCTTATGCATCAAGTAAATAGCGCAAAACACTCACTTATTCCCTATCTTTGGTTGGAAATAGGTATTAGTCATGTCGGCGTCTTTGTATTTTTTTCGGAGGATTTCAAAACACGGAGAAATTTTTTGATTTGAAAAATAATTAAAATAAAATACGATGTATTGATAAATAGAAATAAATAAGTAATTGATGAAATGGCAAAATAATTCCTGCAAGACTTGTCAAAACATAAGAAGGTTTAAATCATTTTTGACCTTGTAACCTGCTAACATCGCCAGACTATGGATACAGAAGGACAGGACGCTGACAAGCATAAGACCAGCTGCGCTCCTCAAACCGACCAATCATAGGTAATTAGTGTCAATTAACAACTTTCATTGGCACTACCATATTAGAAGTTCCTCAAATTTTTGTGACAATTATCTACTTAGCCTACTATTACTGTATTGTTATACATTACGAAACTTTATCTGGCACCCGCATTACCATTATAACCTAATATTGATCTGAATCACAACTTGAGCAGAATGTAAAATCAGAATTTCCCCCCACGAAATTCAATGTTTATCCAATTCGTATTTACGCAATAATTTTAACGTGTTTTCGTATTTGAAGTTGACTCATATTTCTAGAAAAAGTAAATGAGCTTGAAGAATGATAGAAGTATATTTAACTAGCAATTTAAAGTGTGTAGCTGTAAACAGAAAGAGTGATAAGAAAAATCTTGTTTAATAACATCGAAAACAAAATTAATTTAACAGGGGCGGATCCAGAAGGACTCAACCCCCCCCCCCAAAAAAAAAGTTTTTTTTTTTTTTTACTCTACTGTTCATATAATGGCGGCAATGTTGACATGAGACTTTCTGTCGTCGACCCCCCACTTCCTATAAAGCCTACCCACGCCCAAGTCAAGCCCCCCTCCAAACCAAAATCCTAGCATCCCCCAAACCACAACTCACAACGACTGCTCGCTGTTACAAGACGATATTATGAAAATAATTGCGTGGTGTAAAGACTGGCACTTGGAGTTAAACGCTAAAAAGCTTTGCATATACAATTAATGGTACTGTCCTTAGAACGGTAGATTCCGCTAAGTACCTAGGGGTAACAATTCGTAATAATTTGTCGTAGAATGAGCATATCGAGAATGTAATTGGTTAAGCAAATCGTATGCTTCGATTTCTAGGTCGTAATTTAAAACAATGCACTCCGGAAGTTAAATCGATTGCATACATGTCACAAGTTCGACCTTACTTAGAATATTGTTGTTCTGTATGGGGTCCCCATCAAAAGGGGTTAATGGAGGCATTTGAGAAGGTCCAAAGAAGAGCCGCCGGATTCGTGACAGGTATATATAGATGGAGTGAAAGAGTAAGTGCGATGTTGAAGGGGTTAGGTTGGGAAGACCTGGAACACCGAAGGCGTTGCTCCCTACAGAAGCTAATTGAAAAATTCATGACTGACGTATTTCGGAATGACAACAAACAAATATTGCTACCAGCAACATTCATATCTCGGAATGACCGCGAAAATAAGATAAGAGAAATCAGGGCCAGAACCGATTCATTTCTGTATTCATTTTTTCCACGAGCGTTTAGGGAATGGAACAGAAATGATTTACCAGGAGAGTAAATTTAAAATACGACAGGAGTAGCTTTCGATAAAGTACTCCGGCCATCCTGATCTGGGTTTTCCCGGATCACTCCAGGCGAATGTTGGGATGGTTCCTCACATTAACCCAGGGGCGCCTACTGGCATATCCCTTCGAAACTATTACCCTTATCGATAGGTGCAATGCACCCTCCACCACACAGTTTTAGTGAATCGCGGAGTATTAATAATAATAAAACCAAAGTCCTGGATCCGCCACTGGAATTTAACCATCGTTCGACATCGATATCACAATATGTTTGAACAACTAACGTAAATTTTCTATTCTGGCAAGTAAGGAAGGAGTGGTTGAAAGCCTTAGAAGTTTAGATAATGTCGGTTTTTTTGCTGTCATGTCTTTCGACTACAAAAACCTAAACACTTATGTTAATATTAAAAAATAATATTGTGATATCACTTAATTAAAAATATGTCAGTATTATGAGAATGATCTCCATTCTATAATACTCTCCACCGTCTTTTTTGTTGATATCTCTCAGCATGGAGATTTTTTCATTGCCCAGCCAAGCTCATTCAGAGAACGCCTCGGCAAGAGAAACGAAAGTGTTGTATGCTCACCAATAGAACGAACACTATTTCTTTGCGAGCAAAAACGACAGCTGCGTCCACATCAGTCTGAGGTTTTATTAAATTCAAATCAGTTTTACTTTCCCTTTGAGAAAAATTCAGCTTTCTCGGAACTAAATTTGTAAATACATACACTAGTGTTTGGAGCATTTCATTATAAAAGACGGCCTCCAAGGCATGTTCCAGCAACGGAGATCAACAGTGAAAGAACCTCTAGTGTGTCTGTTCATTTCGCTTTTTAGCTTAACAAGGCTCAAGGGAAAAAGATTTAATTAGGACGCTAAAATTTTTAAGACTTCAGAAAGGACAATGAATACACGGTTCACGAACAAGGAGAAAGTGATAACTGAATGCGAGTAGAAGGTATCGACCATCGAGAGAAACAGTGAGAAGGCAGACAGAAAATCAAGTAATTCACGTCCAAACAGGACATCTTACAATTTCTCACTCCTGACTTCAGTACAGAAGCAATTCCATTAGCATTTCAGGGATTATGGTAGTAACAGTTTGCAGTATTGTTCACTGCTGAAATTACAAAGTAGGCAAAATACTGAAAAAATCACATAATGAGGTTTTTCTAAATGTTCGCCAGTCAGTGTTGGTTAGTTGCTGAAAATGAGAGGTGATCAGTAAATTATCATCCAGACACATAACTTGCGGTTTAATTTTAATGATCCTTTGTCGTTGGAAACCCGCCACGATAAATTACGAACAGAATCGAAATCAAGATTGACGGACTGGTGATTGCTATTGTTTGTCCATCTAGCTCGATATCAACTCATCATTTGATAAGTGTAATGAGTCACCTTGACTGTCGGTGCAATCACTACCTGTTAGTTGGGTTCATTGGATAGCATTGAATAAACTCTTCTGCTTCGTCTAGGAGTGCTCCATGTGATAATTCTTTAATGGTAGGATGACTTTCATTTTTAGAATTCTAAGGAAGGGCGCAGATGAATGCCAACTGGAAAAAACAATCGATTTTCCAAGATATTCGAATGCTGATACTGATCAGCCCAAAACGTCAATTAGACTCTTATGGTTCAATAAAATATTCGTCTTTAGAAAGTCAGCAGCAATTTCAACAGGTGTGAAGAAATGAATTGACAAATCTGAACTTACAGAATGCTCGGGAGTATGAAGCTCACTAATTTCGAAGTATTACATCAAGTTTTGATTGGACAAAGCAGGGTAAAAAAATAAAGAAATACTACTATAAGTGTGAAGAACTATGATATTATCCTCAGTGGTGAGAATTAAGACACGATCACTTGAAGACATAAGTACTTCCTCTCACCATCGATAAGTAGGTGAATGTCGAATGTCCGTTTCGTAAAGACAGGAACATATTACTGTTAGTTTGACACGCCTGTGAAGTCAGCATCATGCAATGCACTGACCCACTGATTCACGGAATAATAATAATAGACTGGGAATTACTGTATCCATCGAAACCTTTACTCATTGGTAACTGTGACATACTCCTGCACGTTACCAATAAGATACGCTTTTAAATCTGATTGTTGAGAATATTAAACATCCCAAGACATAGAAGTCAGCTTACCGGAAGTCGAAATTCAAATGTTGCACGCTGTTAGTGAGTTTCCCATAGTTCAATTTGTCAAATAATTTTCTTTTCATTTGTACAACGTTCGTAACATTTTCCTCATCTTGCATTAGTCAGGAATGTAAATCTTTTTTTCAAACATACTAAAATAAACCTATCAAAGGTTAATCTATAGAGTGACAGGGGGTTAAGGAATGAGAGTGCGCGGAGGAAACAGATTCGGTAAGGAAACGAAATTTTTAAATGACATACCCATCTTACAACTAAACAACTGCGATTACATTTCTAAATTAGATTTTGATCAATAATATTCTTCATAGGTTACGTAGCCTCTGTCAGCATTAAAAAATATGAATGAAATTAAGGGAGATGGATATTATGTCGTGGCTTCGTTTATAATTTATCGAGATATTGAGGGGAAACGAGAGGGAGAGAGATATCCAATAAAGACTGCTGCACGCTGAGAGGATTAGCAGCTTGGCGCGGGTGAGACCCGTGAATCAATTTCCATATCGGCTCTGTCGCCACACAACACAGTGAATGGGCCGCCTGAAAGTGGAGCCAACTGCAAGGAGGAAGCCGCCAGAAAACTCATTTCGTCGGCGGAGGGGGCGCCCTTAATGCACCGGCCAGCGATAAAAGGGGCGTATTTCACGGTGAACTTCCTGTCCTCTAGGAGGTGCGCGCTAATGCGTAAAAACAAATTGCCGACCATGCCGTAACGAGGTGCCATATGGATCGCCCACAAGAATAATCCGCATTCACGGTTGGTGATGAGGTAATCGGAAATTTATCCACTCAAGAATCTCAATACCAGATTTCATCACGGTATAGAGAAAGAAAGAGAGTATTACAAAAATTAATTATAAATTTTGTTACAGTTTTAATTTAAAAATAATTCACAGTATCGCTGAACTTATCACTTCGTGTAGAAGCTACTAGTGTCGGAAAAGGACACACATAGATACACGTTACATAAATACACAAAAACAAAACAAAAAACACATAGGTGCTATGAGAAGGAACGTAACAATTTTATTCATGTATTATACAAACGGTAAATGATAAGTTGATGCATGAGTTAACATTCTTTCGCTATCATCTACGAGCGTCGATACCGAGGGCATTAGAGGCGGGAAAGGACTGGGAGAAAGGAACTGGAAGGAATTCGGCAATGAACGTTTGAAGGAAGCATCCGGGATTCGTCTAGAGTGATTTGGGGAAACAATGGAAAACACGAATCTGGGTGGCCTGACGGGGATTTGAACTCAGTTCTTGCGAATACGAGGCCAAAACGCTAACTCACCACGCTCGGTAAACCGAATGGTGACTGACAGACGGATAGTGTGTGTTTGTCTCTGTAACATTATACCAGTCGCTCAGGCTTTGTTCTGTCGCACTCATATACAAACCTACCTAACTTATTGTATAATGTAGATTTTATTCAATTCTGGCAACAAAATTCTAAGTTCTCGTGTACGAAGTCGCGGATATCAGCTAGTTGTCTAAAAAGAAAGAAAGGACTTTACTCTTTCTATTGTCTTTCTATAACAAATCATTAATACTCTGGATACAAATTCTTAATAAACAGGCGGGTCTGCTGACAAACGATTGTAGCAGTTGGATAAAACTAAAATGCCAGCTAACAAAAACCCCTAAAATCTAAATGACAACAAACACCCACCGGCAACTTTAGCCGACAACGAGAATTTAAATTAAAAGAAATGTTCCTTCAGATAATTTTAGTTTCAATTTCAGACTGTCAATGGGTGGTTAATAGAGAACTCTAGTATTGAAACAATGTTGAAATAAAGTAAAATAATGGAAAACGAATGTTTATTAAGACGTTTCGCTCGTACAGAGACAGAAGATTTAGTCACTGGTTGCAGAGCGACGAAAAGACTATTAGGCAGCAAAATGCTAATGAAAATGGTTACTTCCTCAAGACTCACAGTATTAAAAAAAAATCTTGCAATGATTACTAGACGTTTGGAGGATGCCGCGTTGTATATTTGATAATTTAAGCTTTCGTTTGCCATTATACAGCCTTCGTCAGTGATACTATATATGTTGACAACGCGCATACCTCGAAAATCCAGTAATCATTAACAAAGACGGCTGCGGAAGTCTGAGAAATGAAGTTTTCTTTTGTATCGCTCAAATGAGAACGCAGCTTAAGATATACCGCACTGTCTTGACGCTGAAATATTGTAGGTCTCCTGTATTAGTTTATATATCAACCCAAGTATTCCATCCATATGCTGGGAACAGCTCGCGGATTAGTGACCGCTCTCGTAATATTAATCTCGTGGACGCAGGTTCGTAACCATCCCAGTGCTTGTTTACATTTGAGTTCTTATCTGTCGGATAAGTATTTATTTATTATAAAAAAGTTTACCGGTTCTTCTGATGAAACTATTTGGAGGAAGTTTACAGGTTAAGCGTTATGTTTGTTATGTGCCCATTAATTATCTGCAAAAATACCACTAAAGTTGCTCTTATGTCTAGTAAGCACAGAACTACAAAGAACTTTTGTTTTATACTGGGCCGTAACTACTGTTGTTCATACTATAATGTATCGATTTAACACATGGCTAAGTTTCGTATTGGGGATTTTCAAATTTAGTGTCTCTTAGTTCGATGTCGATGTGACCAAAGCTTCAAAACAAACACTGACGTCGGATGAAGAAGCAAGGGGAGGAATGCACTGTTCTGCGAGGCGTATATGCTTTGTGTTAATATGTTTTTTTTTAGTTCTATTTTGTGATCTACTCAGCATTAGCAAAATGGTAGAAACACGTACGCTATCTGTAGTCGCCACGTCAGGAATAACGATCCTTGACCTAAGTACTGACTCGGGAAAACACTCTGCTTCTATTACAAAAACACGCCCTGAATCTTTGATACTAGTCGTGAGGCTCTCAGGATGGTTCTTCCTTAAGATAGTGTTTCGAATTGGAGTGTTTTCTGTCGGGCTCGTTGTTTTTGGTTTTACCTTCTTTTATATTCCGTTCTGTTCGGTTTCATATTGAGCCTGCATTGTTCGGCATTTGCCTCCAATTGTAATCGTTCAGCAAACAATTCTTTCTGTGTGGGCCCAAAAAATAATCAACGGCGCCTTTTCTTGGCGGGATTGATTCTAAGCAAGCGTTACCAGCCGCTTCAGTGTTTAAGTGCTTTTGAGTAGTAGCACAACATCATAACAGACTCTTAAACTTAAACACAGCATCATCATTGCCATCACCCAGTCGCAAATGAAGCATATTTCAAACGTCAATTAACTTACCACCCATCTTACATCTATTTATTCTTTGGTTTCTATTCATTTCAGTGGTTATCCCTTCTCTTTATGATTTTAATGCCTTCATAAGATGGTTTACTCTTTTTTTCATATATTTTTTATTCCAATTCTATCAGATTTAGTGCTTTATTTAACGGCCTTTAAGAATTGTATTTCTGCCGCTTGTATCTTTATTTCTTCCCAATCAGCCTTGACTGACCTTAATATGGAACAATTGTTTCTATGATTAAAAAACGTAGTCTAGTTCTTAATATTTTTGTGTATTGTCCAAGTATTAAAATAAATATTTATATTGGTAATTTAGTATTTTTATCTCATTTATCCTTTCACAGCCAACAAATTTAAAAAAAAAAATTATTGATGGAGCCGAACTATTGTAAAAATTATCTTTATTCTTATTTGATATTAAGCAATGACTTTCTTCGTCGAGATTTAAATCAAAAAATCACAGCATAGTAAATGTAAAGGTATATACAGCTCTCTACAGATTAAACAAATCGAGTTTGGAATATCCGGAAAGCTACGGTTACGCCTACTGGCGCCATTTACAGTTATTTGTAACTCCTAATTACTGGTTTAGCAGTCTGTCAACACTCTCAGGATTATTTGTGGACCAACAATTTAAATACGAGACGAAGCAACTGCGGTGAAACTTGAGTTAGTGACAAGAACATCTCGAGTGACCGTTTCTTTTGGTTAGTTCTAATTGTACCCGTCCTGTAGACATTCAGATGTACTGAAGTGCTGTTGACAGTTATTTAAACCAAAGCATCTGTGAACAGTGAACACCTACAGCAGCTGCGAGCAACAACTTTCTCATTAACGAGATTTAATTCGCTTTGGAATGTGCTGTAATTAAGTACAGGGTAATTTGTTGTGGTCAGGCTTTGGTATCCTAGCTATGTAGGCAATATTAGAGACTGATCATTAGAACGTGACACAGGCAACAACCATTATAAAGTTTAGATTAATGATAAAGTTGCACATAGAATTCTTTTCAGAAAATAATATCCTAAGGAGCCGTAAAGTTTAGTAAAAAGTGAAATATGTGTTTAAGTAATACATGTAAAACAGTACAGTAAAAAACAGTTGTGTTGTAACAGATATTTTCTTTCTCGAAGAGACAAACGTGGCAAAATCCGTAATCTCATTGTCGGCATGGTATTAGACCAAGGATTCTAAACGGAGAAATTTTGTGTTAGGTGTCTGACATGAAAAGTTTCGACTTGAAGCAACTTTCTCAAACAGTTAACAGTTATTACTGGTAGAGGCATATCTCTGGCGCTATATTGTCGATTGGGAGGCTGCATCATGCGGTAAACGCTTCACTGATAGTGAATCGATTCTGCTTTTGGCGAAATGTTATAGCACAGGTATTCCACTCTAGTTACAATATCTTCCTAAAACACTTCAGGTTGAGGAAGGGCTTCTGTGGAGGCGTATGCGGAACGGAGGAGTGTTGAACGGATGGGATCAATGTTTCAATGTTCCTTGTAAGTAATTGATTATTCCCCTGCCGGTTATCCGGCACTTCTCTTACATCATAAATATAGTCTTTATTATTTGGCTGGCACCGACTCCAAAAATAACAGATTAATGTTATAATTTCAATAATAATAATGTAAAATATTTTTTATTTAGATTTATTTTCTTCTATACTCTGTATAAAATTATTTTAAAATTTTAAGTGAAAGCGTTTTTTATGGTGGTATTTTATTTTTAGTGAAATTTTATTATTATATTTATTGTTGTTAAGTTTTAACAGAAATAAAAGAAATTAAAGCATTTAGATTCTTGAATCTTACAGCTGAGTACTGGTATCAGAAGATTAGTACTTATTACACAGTGTTTGCAGAGCTATTCAGTAACGTCAACCAAAGACCAAAACGACAGTTAATCAATATTTTCTACAACCATAGCGAAAATTCAACGGGACTTACACTGTTTCACACGTCTTAACTGCTTTATAAACGATGGATCGGCAGTTACAGAATTTATCATTACTCCTATGGTTTTAAGGATCTGTAGAGTAACAGGATGAATTTTTCAAGTTCCTGTCGTCAGAGAGTACATTGTAGCTGCGTTCATTACTTGCATTGTGACAGCACATTAAAGTGTAGGATAGCCTTAATTTATGTACTGGGCAATTCAATAACAACCGCACTTGTGATATTGCATCTGTCTACCGACTCGGCGAAGAATTATGATGTCCGGACACGAAAAAGTAAAGTAACTCTGCAAATAAAGTACGAGTTTTACTTGGATTCCCTGCGCACATTGTGGTAATTGAAAGACTGCATTTGAATCAACAGACAATCCGAATACTTGCTTCACTATTCATACTCGGAGCAGCAATCATCCAAATGATTTTCAAGAACTTAATCGCACTTTTATGATCTGACTCAAAAGATGTGCTTCTAGGGTATCGTGGTTTCTCCTTCCTCCAGATGCGGTAGATGAAGCAATTTTGACCATTTGGTATTTGACCAGCGTATACCCGTATACTTGCAGAAAAATAGTAAGAAGTATGGAAAGAAATTCTAAACATTTATTATTCCGATGTCATGTCATATGGAGAAAACCATTTAAACTATCACAAAGATTTTATTTGAGAATTTATTTGAGTAACGCGCAGTGTGTAAAAGGAAGTAAAGTTGTGTCGTCCAAGAAGCTTTGCGGTGTGAAGAGAGCTGTCCCGTCAGAAGGGGAAACAAGCCGCCGCGGGTTAGCGTGAGCCGCCGACACCTCATCAAGCTCCCCTGCAGCAATTAGCACGCGTCGCAAGACACCCGCGTCTGCAGTCACTACTCTCCATCTCAATCAGCAGGACAAGGGTTCGGTACTTTAGTCGTGTTCGTAGAACTTAAGAAGATGACAACCTATTTTTTCATTATCGGTCGACTGGTCCGATAGAATACTCCATACCTTGCTATATTGAGCTAACCTCCTCACCCCAGCATGCCCTTTTGAAACTCCGTCTTCAATTCTCTGCTTGAAATATTCTAATCTTTGTATTCCTCTACAGTTTCTTACTTTACCTCTTCCCTCAAACAACAATCAGCCTGTTCTACGTGTCTTAAAATGCAACCCACCATCCTCGACTCATTATTTTCGCTCTTGTTTCTGTGAGACTCTTCCATCAAACTTCTTTCCTCACCCATCGCTTTCAAAACACGTTCATTTCGTACTTTGTCTGGCCACTTAATTTTCAGCATCCTTCTACACCACATGCCAAATGTTTCAGTTTTCATTCTTCCTGTTATTCCTAAGTCCATATTTCTCTACCATAAAGTGCTGTGCTCCTTACTTAGTTTTGGAAAGTTCTTTTCGAATCCAAGAACAATATTCTAAACTAAAATATTCTTTTTTTAATAAGGTAATTTTTTCTGCTTTTATAAACATTCCTACTTCGGACGTCAGTTACAATCTTACTTGCTAAGTAATATAACTCATTCCGTTCTCTTATTACATCTGATCCTATTTATCTTACTCCAAAAGGAACGTAATGTTTTTCAAATGTACGTATATATATTTCTTTGTTCCCTCCTATACATTAATCGGCTTGATAGTTTTCAGTATATCAGTTGCCGTTGCACTTTTCTTGAAGCCCCAATTGATAGGTTACGTCTTCTAATAATTTCCATATGTGACACAATATAATGCAAAATATCGTGATAAATGCTAACTACCTTACTTCCATCCATAAATTTGGCCTCCTTCGATTTGTACTGTATCCTCATGGGAAGTAATGTTTCAGTAAGTGTGTACTGCAATTACTTATTACACTAACATACTTGAATTCTCAAGAGCTGCGGCCATTGTCACTGTAGACTTATTTACAGAATCTGATATTACTGTCAGTCTTGTAAAAAATATTATCCACACCGAAGTATTGGAAGGATTTTATGCTACATTGGTGTATTGATCGTTCCTTTTTATATGATGAAAAAATAACGATTACCTGTAAAATATATATATATACATATATTTGTCGTGGCAATAATATATTTGGTAAGGAACCGGAATATTATTTGTTTTGTCTGCATTGCACGAAGTCAAAAAGTTTTATTGCTAGGGACAAAGGAACTCCAAAGTTAATGAAATTTCGTGTCAACATTCAAATTTATTACTTATGCTTGATTTTTGTAAATAGTATAATAATATTTTCGTAAATGCGGTGATAAATCTTCTTGTAGGAGAACTTTCTATTGATAAACTAAGAAATTTTGAACAGTTAGCTAGTATCGTTACCAGGAACTTAAGCGGATGGACAAGCATCCAGAATCTTCCCAACAAACAAATAAGTGGACTCATAATTCAAAAATATCTGTTGAGATGGAAAAGAGCGTCAAGTTAATGCTACGGATATCCCACTAGAAACTAAAACTTATGGCTAGCGTCCACCATCGGAATACTTGTTCACCGAGCGTGGTGGTGTAACGGTTAGCGTTCTCGCTTAACATTCGGGAGGACGGCGGTTTGAATCCCCGTCCGGGCATCCAGATTTGGGTTTTCCATGGTTTCCCAAATCACTCCAGGCAAATGCCGGGATGCTTCCTTCAAAAGGGCATGGCCGAATTCCTTCCCATTCCTTGCCCACCATCCTTTCCCGTCTCTAAAGACCTCGCTGTTAGATAGACGTAAAGCAGATTAAACAAAATACTTCTTCGTAGGCCTAGTAGATTTTTTATTTTATATTTAATCTACTGTTATTCCTGTGATTTGTGCTACATTTCATGTCTTTAGTCTTACTTTGGTTTATGTTTAGTTAAAAGCCTTCCCTTATTATTTTGTTAAATACATTCATTCGCTTTTCAATATCTTCACTATGTTCTATTTTCTATAAAATGTCATCAACAAATCGCAGCATACGACTGGTTCCTCTCGAACATTTGTGGAACATTCAAATTTTCCTTTGACTTTCTTTACTACTTCCTCTAGATGTCAATTAGGTCAACATAAAACAAATTTAAATCTAAATTTGGTAAGGTATTACCTTGATATCTTCTACTGACCACTCAATTAAAAAAATTTGTTATAAAGTTTTAATACCATGGTGAAAATCAGAGGGAGAGTTGAACACAGACCTCCATTATACAAATCAGATAATACATTTGGAGTTACAGCTCTTTATACTGTGTTTTAGACTGCTTTAGATAGCGAAGTCAATAGATATACTCCTCCTAACTCTTTTCGATACTCATCACTTGTCAGAGTACAGTGTCAGGTGACATTTTCGTTTTTCTGTTTGAATCTTTCCATCTGAATTTTCAGTAACCATCGAAAGTTATTAAAGGAAGGATTTTATTAAGGATTCAAAGTGATACAATTTTTTTGAAAAACGCGCAACTTGTAATTCTGTTGTAAATATAAGATTTGAGAGTAAATGAGAGATTATTCTACCTACAGCAATTATTTTTTTTTTTTTTAACCGCTTTACGTCTATCAACAGCGAGGACTTTAGAGACGGGAAAGGATGGGGGGCAAGGATGGGGGCAAGGAATGGGAAGGAATTCGGCCATGGCCTTTTGAAGGAAACATCCCGGCATTTGCCTGAAGTGATTTGGGAAACCATGGAAAACCTAAATCTGGATGCCCGGACGGGGATTCGAACCGCCGTCCTCCCGAATGCGAGGCGAGAACGCTAACCGTTACACCGCCCCGCTCGGTGCCTTCAGCAATATCGTTACTGGAAAACCTCTGCGAACCATATTCACCGTGGCCAGTACACCTGCAACAGGTCTTCATCTACCGTGCTGGTTATGTCTCCTCAAGTCAACCGTGCGGCGACTTTAAGCAGTCCAGGAATTATCTGCATTTATTTCTGGTGGTTTTAGAAAAATATGGAATATCAACCACCCAACTCCAATCCGACGTAGCACTCTACAAGTCAAGATTTTCGCTTTTCACATGGTGCAATTCCTGTTCACAGATCCCATCGCTAGTTGGTGTGAGCGGTTGCTATGTTAAGGTTGTTTACATTTAACTAGCGATACACAGAGAGAAGGAACACGGATTGTGGAAAATGCTCGATCAAGATATCCTAAAGTTCAAAAAATGAATAATTTTTGCATGCTTATTTTTCAATACAAATACGTGCGGGTGCCACACATCACTGGACAGAGGAAGATTAACCCCTGTCTATTAGATACATTTGCTGTGAGCTGTTGTCTGTTTACGTGGAAGTGGCGAAGGAGAAGTCTTTTTGTGCGCTACAGTACGCAGAAAGTGAATCCATTATTGATGCGGAACGTGCATTCCGTCGTAATTTCAGTCAAGTGGCACCTCCTCATAAACAGGTTTACGATTGCCATAATAAATTCACAGAAGACAGGTGCATATACAAAGGTGAAAGCATTCGTCGTCAAATGAAGATGTTGAGCGTATCCGAAGTGCTTTCGCAAGTGTTGCTCATGTCGAATGTAAACAGTAAAACTATGAACCTTCCGCTATCCAGTAATGTGTGTCACGTATTTGTATCTTTCATAGTTTGTGAGATATGAAAATACAAAAGCTGCTTCTTTTTGAATATCCCTGTACCTGTACACAGTTTAGACAGCTGCAAATTTTTATCCGTAATTGCATTTTCTTTTTTTTTTTTTTTTTTTTTTTTTTTTTTTTTTTTTTTTTTTTTCTGTCATGGATTATGCAAAATGCTCGATTAAGATATCCAAAAGTTCTAAAAATTAACGATTGGTTTCTACCTGATGCCCAATCTCCTTTTCTCTTTGCACACGTTAACGGAATGTAAAATACGAAAGTGTTCAGACGTTATTAACACACACATAGCAAGCTTTCCATTGGAATGGATGGCTTACCGAGAGTTAAATATTGTATCTAAGAACAGCATTTAAATCGGGCTTCTTTCGATCTTACCACGGAGCTACAAAATAGGTCACAGAACGGAAGATCTTGGACCAGATGCTTCTGATACCGTCATTGGTCTGTAAACGCAACACTGTAGTCTTTGAAGCTCGCAGTTCTGTGTCAACTCATAAATATCTCTGGCACTATGCCAAAGCGCTGAGGTATGACGCGTGTTGCCCCTGCTGCCGTACTGGACGCTGCTCCGCAGTACAGGAAGCCTGGAGGACGGGCCCGCGGACCTTGTCGCGGGGTCTGGCAGTAATGCATCAAGGCGGGCTTTCATCGGAGCGATTAGCAGGTTGGAGGCCGTGCGCGCTATTGATTTAGCGCGGGGGGCGGCTTGGCCGCACCTGGGACCGCCGCCTGATGGACGCCGCGGGGGGCGGCCGCAAGCAACCTGCGGCTGAGAGCCTCCTCGCCGCCACATCAGTACAGACACGCACTACCGTCGCGTCCAAACGAAGATCCCTCATCGCGCAACCAGGGTACAACCTCCTAGCATATAGTTACAGACACGGTCGCAAGTTCTGAATTTTCATTTGCATTCCATTTCGGGCTTCTTTCTGCAATTAGTAAATTGGAGAACACAAACATCTTCGTTACCTCCGTTAAGATCTTCTGTGTGTACGTTAATTCCTGATATTGTTATGATATGATTAATACTTCCTTCAACCGCTCTAATGCTTCAATGATACGACAATTCTTTGCGAAAAGAGGCACGACAAGAACACCATACGTTATTGTTATTAAAATCTATGGATTTCGCCCAGTAGTTCATAAGCCGTACGCAGTTCTAATTGTTGTGTAATGTTTGTAACCTGCTCACCATATGCTCTCAACGTCTAAACAAAGATGTTAATAATGTGACTGAAGGGCGAAAACTAATTTAATTTCCTGCGAAGTCTATGAGCAAATGGCGAAAATTGTTTAAAATTTTTGGCATAAATAAAATTACTAGTGATCATCGCCGTTCAACACAGGATTGTGAATACCTGTTACATTCGGTGACAAAACTCACTCTCCATATGATTAACATAAGTATTACTGAGCGTGGTCCCTTGCTTCCAGTTTTATTCCGTCTCTAATCAACTTGACATTGACGAGGCGTAAAGCGATAAGAAAAAAAAAAGACATACATCTTTCCGACAGAGATGGAAGAACGACCTCGAATTTCCGGCACCTTGTGATCTTTAGGCTAAAGGAAAGGAACTTTGACAGGAAACAAAGGGTAGGCGGAACTCTTAACACAGCAACACAAACCGCATAGGGAATGGTAACCGGAAATATTACTCAGCATGTTGGGAAGCCAAGCTTAACCTGTGCTGCGCTCGTAACGCAGTACGGAGATTCTGACGTCACAGTCTCTTTTCATGATCAACAATCAGACGGACCACGGATACCACTTAAGCATGTCGAGGACAAACTATTAGGTACTGTCGACAGAGTAAAATTATATACACGAAACTTCAGTGGATTGGATGATAGAGAAGTATAAGTAGAGAATAAATTAGTTGAGAAAAATTGATCCAGCTGTTAAAATGAAACCAAGAAAAAATTAAAAGGTACAAAAGATCCCCGCCATCACACAATGACATAATAACGTGCAAGCGGATGGATGAAAATCGTAGTAAATAAAAATAGCAGCAGCATACTGAAAAAATGGATGAAAAAAGAATACCACTTCTCGCGATGCAGTACAAACCAGAAGCACGTCGAGTCATTGGTACACTTGGGAAGTGTAAATAATTGGACGGAGTAGGTATTATTGCCTAATACTTGAAGTGAAGAGGAATATTTTTGAAATGCTGCAGAACTTGTTACCTGATACTCTGTATCAGCAATAGTAGAAGTGAAAAGATCAGTTTTATTGTGAGCTTTTTTTTTTCACTTATTGAGACAAGGAAAGGGAAGGAACTCGTATTTCTTTTACTATCGCTACTGAGCATTCTAAATTGGTGTTTTTAAGAGGGCGTGTTCCACCAATATTACAGACCCAGTTGTTTGTTCCATTCACTGACAGCTAGGCAGATAAAGGAAATCATATTTTTTAATACCCTTTCTAACAGCAGCATGTTTTCATTAAAGATTTTTACCTTCGTTACTACTCATTCTTTCCCTTTATACAGCAACGTAACTGCGAATAATATCAAATACTTTATTTTATTTTACTTATGGCATTACGCCTCGTCGACGACTAGGTCATTAGTGGCGGGATCAGATTGGAGACAAGGAACGGGAACGAATTCGGCTATGGCCTTTTGAAGGAAGCATCCTGGCATTCACCTGGATTGATTTGGGAAACCCCAAATCTGGATGCCCGGACGGGGATTCGTAACGGCTTCCTCCCGTATGCGAGGTCACAATGTTAAGCGTTCACCCACTACGATCTGTAATATCAAATACAAGAAACTTTGATTGATAAATAAGTCAAGTGAACTCCCGCTCATGCATCCGTCATGGAAACACGTAATTAGATCTCTAAGTTCTCCATCGTAAGATAAAAAGATAGCTGAGTTATATCGGCTATCTGGGTAGAAGTTTCCTAAAACTAAAAATCTAAGGTATTCTTTATGTTTCTAACGCCCAAAATATATTTGTAGATGTGGGATCGTTTACAAGTCTTTTGCAAAGAGGTGCAAATTAAATAAAGAGAGGAAGGGTAGTAATTCATTGCATGACACTACCAGAAGTACCCGCCAGCGTGGCTCAGTGCGCTGAGGCGCCACTCACAGCACGGGGGAGGTGCAACGCAACCAGGCACGAGTCCAAGAACCTGTGCACCGGGCTTTCTGACTGCGGTTTCTGGCGGTTTCCCGCAATAATCTAGGTGAATTCTTGTTCAATCCCCTATCTCTGCCTCATAAAATACACATTTGACACACACAAAAGACACCTGTTATACAGAAGACACAGCTTTACGCGTGTTGGAGATAGATGCTAACACAAAAATTTCCTCCAATGACTTAGGAACTCTGGGCCTGTTAGGACAGGAGAGACTTCGGGCAGGAATTCAGTCGCACCCCTCCCCTTCCCATGACTAACACTTGACACTGCATCAAGGCGGTGCGCTTGTGTGAAGGGTTCTGCTATGACCAGCAAGTGATTAATTTTGATTTTGTCTGACGCATAGTGACACCATTCGTATTGTTTCATCCGTCAAGGAGAATAACGAAGAAAAAATATTGATCAGATAAGAAGAGGAAAAAATCATTTAATATACAATATTTGTATATACATTGGAACAATCTTTGCTAGTATATGTAGATGGTAACTTTAAACAGAACAGCAACATGAATCAAACCCAAGATGGTGGGTCAGTACCAATTTTGACGCCTGCCAATTTGGAGAAGCAAAGTTAAAACATTCTTCACAATCAAAATTTGATTTTGCGGGAACACTCCAGTCGAATAAAGGATTTTTATGTATCCTTCCAATTCGGGCGTCACAACCATGTAACCATCTGAATAAACTGAGAGTAAATCCTATTAGTATGAAGAAAAAGTTCTGAATTTCAACTGCAACATTCGAAAAATTACAAGGAACTGTAAAAGTTGAATAACATGAAAAGTCCTTTCGTTACCTTCCTGCGGAGAAAAATCCTTACATTTAATTTCAGGAGGGGAAATGAGACTAGTGCAGGCCCACATGACAGCCAGCCAGTGTTTACTCGGCAAAGTTAATTAAATCAGCAGAACGCGTTGAGTCAACAGGCCCGTCGCCTGCGTCGTACGGCGGCCGAGTCTTGGTTATTAAAGCAAACGAGACGACGCGACGGGCCGAGCGGAACTCTGCCTGCCGCCTCATCATGTGGAACCAGGCAATATATCAAAAAGAATCTTCCAAGCGAGCGAACAAGATACGTTATTCTTTTCTCTCTCTTTGTTGCTTCGGTCTTTACGGTTCGTCTACGTGTAGTTCGTTAGAGCCGGTAAAGGATGGAGGTAACTGAATAGGAAAGAATTCTATCATGTGCTTTTGGCGGAACCATCCCGGCATTTGACTGATTTCGGGGAACCATGGACGTAAGGCGATTTGAACCATCGTTCTTCCGAAGGTCAGGGACGAGAGTTACCGCTTATCCACCAGAAAAGGTCAGCAGACCGCACAAGACAAGTTATAGCCCGTACAGTTAGCAGAGAAGGCTCTATCCCCACTTCGCTGCCATTAAAGCAGTTACCTCTCGCCTAAGCTGGACAGAGAGGTAGGAGGGAAGGTGTTGGTGAGGTAAGGAGAGGGGCCAGGGAGACATGACCTTGGCCCGCCAGTTCAGTATGAAGAGGATACAGCAGCTCCAACACTGCACAGGCCATCCAGATGTTGGTGTACGGCGAGTTTCCGCAGTTACGATGCTCTGGAATCCTCGCATTATTCACTAGAAACACTTAACAGAATAAAACAAAACACAAGTGCACTAAGCATGCAAGCTTCACCAACAGATATCCGTCATAACCATGTTCCCCTCGTGCCACGTCATCTTCAATCACACTGACGGTCCATACGACGTAGCACCTAATTCCAAAAAAAATTACGAGGTATATAAAGAATTGCAAATGAAATCCTTCAACTAATTGAAACAATAATAAAAAATCATGAATACTTTTCGTAAAAGCATCAGCTGAAACTTTTCTGAAACATTTAATTCACTAAGCTTTTTTTTTTTTTTTTTTTTTTTTTTTTTTTTTTAACTTAGGCTTTTACACTTCGTCGACGTGGAGGTGATTAGAGGCGGGATGGAACTGGCAAACAAGGAACGGTAAGGAATTCGGCCATGGCCTTTTCAAGGAAGCGTCCCGGCATTCGCCTGGAGTGATTTGGGGAAAACATAGAAAACCAAAATCTGGATACCCTGACAGGGATTCAAACCCGCGTCCTCACGAATGCGAGGCCAGAACGTTAACCGCTCACCCACTAGGCTCGGTAATTTACTAAACGATATTTTATAGTATACTCTCCACAAACAGAAGACTATTTATTAAATTTAGCCTCAGATACTATTAAACTGATTTATTCGTTACAGTTATTTCAAAAATAGTTCTAAGTACTTTGCGAGTGACTTCCATTTTTTCTATTAACGTAAAGCTTCAAAATAACGCAGATTTCTATCACATTCAACTAGGTCTGTGTTAGTGAGATGGTGTAGTTGATGCGTGTTAAAATTGTTTACAGACTGAGACTGAGCGTGGTGGTGTAACGGCTAGCGTTCTGGCCTCGCATTCGGGAGGACGGCGGTTCGAATCCCCGTCCGGGCATACAGATTTGGGTTTTCCATGGGTTCCCCAAATCACTCCAGGCAAATGCCTGGATGCTTCCTTCAAGAGGCCATGGCCGAATTCCTTCCCATTCCTTGCCCCCCCCCCCCCAAAATCCTTTCCCGTCTCTAAAAGACCTCGATGTTAAAAAGAGACGTAAAGCAGTTTAAAAAAAATACAGACAGAATGTATTATGTGAACAGGGAAAAAGTTTTTTTTTTTGGTCGAAACGAATATAAACAAACAATATATCTGCTGGCATTCGCCAAAGTAAAACAACATCTGTGATTTCCTATGAACACCATGATTTTAAAATTACATACTGTATATTGTTCAACTGCTAAGATTCACTTTAATATTTACACACAGGTAATATTTTTTTTTTCGCTCCGCTTGGGATGAGCTTACTGTTGGTTGCATTTGATTCTGCTAAATCGGAGTTTCCAGCCGGATGTCCTGCATTTGGCCGAATGTGATAAACACTATTAATGCTTTTTACTGTTCGCTGAATGTGAAGCTTACCCATCACCATAAACTGAAATAAATTTTGTCTCTTATATACCTGAGGAAGGTCGTGTGCTTCGGTGGCACTCATGTAGCTACAAAGTACTGTCTCATTTCCTTTCAGATTCAATCAAACTCACCGTGCGTTGTTCCGCTGTTATTGCTGCATGTAAGAATAACTGAACAAGTATTTTAGGAGCCAATTGCTTACTTTTTTAGAATACCAGTGGCTAAGATATTTTATTAGTTTGACAAGTTATTCCGATTTACAAGTAATGCATCAGTTACCGAAATATGATTTTAATTGTTTTTAATTTTAATTGTTCCATTATAAACGAACCCCGATGGATTAATTAAACTTCCTTTTACTAAACTCTCTAAAACTTTTATCTATATCAGACATTCATCTCAGAAAACACTAAACCCCCCAACCAATTTAGTCTTGATTTCATTATAAGTTAGCAACAATACTATTTAAGTGAACCTGCTCGTGAATAACTTTTCATAAGTGAGTTTGCAGACATTGAAGGCATTGCTAAATAGAGTGGAAGGTTGTTTCATTTGGAAGGTAAGCGTTTAGATCGAGCTCACCCTCTACGGCACGCCAGAGGTCGTTACCGTCTAATGTCCCGGAAAGACAACAGATACGACAACCATAGCAGCCTTGTACCAAAATATTGATAAAGCTAAAAATTACCGTAAAGCAACTTACAATTCTCGATTGTTAATAACGACAGTTAATACATTCCAAATACTTATAAAAACACTACTGAATTGATTGTAAACAATAAAAATACTACGTACTAATGGGGGAGTGAATTGCTGCCAACTGTCTGCGGAATGTGTAACTATGTTCTGTGTGTAATAAGTGAATATTTTTGTGTGTGAAGTGTGTAGTTTATGAGGCCGAGATTGTGGACCGTCCAGGCATTCGCCTTGAAGGCAACGATAAACCGTCCGGTACGCGGAGGCCTGTGTTTGTACCCTGTTCGTTGTACTCCCCCAAATCCTTTGTGTGGCGCCTTAGCGCGCTGGGCCACACTGGCGGAACAGTGACCGACCAAATTATTACTGTTTAAGCTATTAAAAATAATTAAAAGTAATAGCGTGTGTAAAATCATGGCACCATTACAATATAATTCATTACTTTACGCTCAGTATTTCATGTTTACCTCAGTGAATCACTTTAAGAACTTCCAAAAGCAATAAAACATTGTTTCCTCTCCCTCCCTCCCTTAACTCCAATAAATGTGACACATTTCTCTAAGAGGTAAATATTTTTTCACAGTAATACGGCACATCTCAAAACGATATTTTTTTCTATTTTTTTAAAAATACCTGATGATATTACTATCAAAAATATTGATCCTCCTTTTCAAGTGTTTCTGGTATAGGCGTATATTCATGTGTGTATTTTGCTCAACCGAGGTTGAGTTTGGATGTTGGGTGTCGAAATGCGTCTCCTGCTCTGCCGTTTCTTTCAGCAGCTGGCGACCCGAACGCACGCGACCACCGCGCCAAATGGGTTGCTTCGCGGTGCTGTGTCGTCCAGGAGGCCAAAATAACCACTGCGGCGAGGCGGGCAGCTGGAGTCGCAAGCCGACCGACCGAATTAGCCGTCACAAAGCCGGCCTTTGTCTGCCGTGTTACTAGTTGTACCGGAACAGATGCTGTGCCACACAGGCACTTGCACCCACTACCCACTACACTGTTTCGTTGGCTCGGTACAGGTCACTATCAGACGACCGTGCTGGCTGCCCTGCCCTGCCTGGTAAGACAAGTCATGTAGAAGCTGTAATATGTCAAATGCGTCTTCTCCTATTCACTAAACAAACTTTGGATGGTTAAGTTTGATACATAAAATGGGCGATATTGTTCCTTAGTTTCAATACTAACATATTGCAGTAAAAGAGGTTTACTATTTGTACAAATATTTTTTTTAAGATACGCATATTTTTTGTTGTTTTATTATTTTAAACAAATTATACACTAATTTTAATTGATCAGTGCAGCCATAGTTTAGATGTATTTTTCAGTCTCATGAACAGTGTACTGAATTCAGATTGTTGCTACAAATATTCATACAGTTTCAATTATTATTTTCCGTTTAAGTTTATTGTTGTTGTGGTTTTAGGGCACGTCAACAATGAGGCTGTTAGCACCCTAAGTTTATTATTAAGAATGTCTACTACATATACCATAGGTGTCAAACTCAATTTTGCAGAGGAGCGTAGGCCCAATATTAAATTTAGAATGTGTAGCTGGGCCAGATTCAAATTAAAAAAATGTACTGAATTATTATAACATTTTATTTATTTAATTGTATAGTATATACATCACTGAGTCATATACCTTCTAAATACGAACTTTCAGTTATTGTTGATGGTTCGATGAAACGATACATTAATGATTAATTTCAGGGGTATTTGATCATGGGTGACTTCTAGTTTACTTTGTAATGATAGATTATTTTGAGCATGTAATATCCTTTTACCAGATTTAGGTTTTGGTCGGCTTGTTTTGGCGTTGTAACGGTCTAGTACTCAATTTAGTAACACTCAATGTAGCTCTAAGTACCATAAGCTGTGATGTTTTTAAAAATCGTTGGAGATTTACGTTCGATGTGTACTAGTTACATAAAAGAAGAAAGATTTCCTATGCTACAAGTAAATCATAATTTAATTTTTCTACATATTACAACAATATAAACCAGCAAGATTTGTGGAGATGTGAAGGAGCAATAAGTTGCACGAGGGAAACTCATAAGCACAGTTATTCATTCGATGACGACTTGAAACTGGTCAAAACTATAAAATAATACTTCCGTTGTTCTTCGACTTGAGAGAAAAGGATCTCTTCCTCTTTGCTGAATTAGTCTCAAAATCCAGTGGCAAAATAAAAGATTATGTGCGTTTAAACTTAGGTAGTTTTGATAGCTAATAATGTAACAAATGCATAAATTTTGGCTCTAAAAAAATTTTTCTGTAGACATAGTGCAATGACAGCTTTAATCCTTACAGAACGACTCCTCATTTTCCAATCTTGTATACTAGAAGGAGCAAAACGTTTACAAGAAGTAATTGCATGCAGACATCCCATTCTTAACATTCGAAATAGGAATCTGTACCTCTAAGATTAACAGTTTAGAATTAGAAGGTAAAGGTGCTAATCATCCGAATGAAACTTCTTTCTCATTCTTAATTGAAACGCTGAAAGCAGCCGACGCTAACTCAATACACGGTACTTGTGTAGATGGTGTTAAGATATTGTCAAATGTTGCTCAAACGTTATGGCTAACGATGCAGTTCTGAATTTAGATAGTCGTAGCAGTGAAAGGAAATATTGCACGATTTTCTCACTCAATAAAAGAAGCAGTAGCAAAAAATGAGTTTCAAAAGTAAATCGATAGCCTGTGGAAACTCTAGAAGAAAAAAAAAATCGTTAATGATATGAGGATTAGTTCCTTCGAAAATAAGGCTTGAAAATTAATACCAATTAATACCAATGTGTTATTAGGGAGGTAATACAAAGTTACTACGCGTGTGATTTTCGACATACCAACTGTCAGTCAGTTTGCTCTGTAGCGTAAACTTTAACGATTATAATCAAATCAACCTTCTCATTCAATTTAGATCTCAACCTTGACTTTATTCCTGTCTCTTAGTAGAGCTTTTTAATTGTAAAAAAACATTCTAGAGTGCTAGCTATATTAGCAAACTGCATATCTATTTCTTCAAAGATAAGTAAACCTGGCATAAGCATTATCGTACAGGAAAGTTTGCTGAAGTAATACGGAATAAATACTAAGTTTTTTTTTTTTTTTTTTTTTTTTTTTTTTTTTTTTTTTTTTTTTTTTTTTTTTAATATAAATATATTGAGTCATTATCTGTTTTTCGAAATTATGAATTCACAGATTGTTAATCTCATTCACGATTATCTGTAGAGCGAAGTGTTTCGTAATGTACTACGCATACTGCAAATAATCTGATGAATTTTTTTAAAAAAAATATTCAAACAAGCAGCGAGTGTGATGATGGTAGAAACATATTCCTTAGAAACAAAGAAAATTATTAAAGTTTATTTTCCCTGTATTGTTATTATTATTATGTGTTCTTTCCTATTGTGATGCATGAAATAAAGACAATTGTTGACAAATTTTTGTGTGACAGCACTTCAATACCCGTATATGAAACATTAGAATATAACCAGAGAGTAAATATTGCATGTAGAAAATAATATTATGCTTTGAGCAAAAGAAATGTTTAATATTTTCTTAACAAAAGAGGTTTATGGTAAGAAAGTACATGAAATTGGTATTAATTTTTTTTCTACTCTCACTGAGCTTTAATATGTTTTGTGGGAATAACTTTTAAAGTGATAAAGCAACTTATTTGAAATTAATTTGCTTACGAAGTGATAATATAATGATTTAAACCTAGAAATGTGCAGCCTCTGCGTACCTTGCTAACGATACCGAATTTTTTGCTCGGCCATCTCGTTATAAAGTATTTCTGTCTCTGAATATGGATGAATGATGGTGTGTCATATACAACGAATCGAATTTACAGCTTAATAAATGAAATTGTTTAACCTGTAACAGATATGTTAGTTACTAACCTGACAGTAACTTCCATCATGAGAAAGGTTAACACTATTCTGTTTTGCGCTATTGGTTTACTTCTTGAAAAAGTGATGGAAACAATGGTCAATTTTTTTTTCATTGAGAGTTGTAATTTTCCTGTTAGCCACAGTTGGCTGTTTCTTTTCACTTGTGGACGAAAGGTGAATATTTGAATCTGCTTCATCAGCGGAACAAAGCGAGAAACTGGTCACGCGTCTGATTGTGCAATCTGCAATGTTAATGTCCACTCACTCCCGCATGTCTGGGTAGCACTACGTGATTCCAAGTCCTCTGTTACCAGTAATTCCATCAGAATATGTTCCATCTGGTAGGCATTCCCACTGTAACCAACAGAAACCTTAGGCAGGAATACACCGCTATTTTTCAATGCCACTGAAACTTTCAATTACCAAGGTACGTGGTTTGATAGCTAACAGGTAGGAAACGTCAACATTTCAATATTATTTTCTACATATAATATTTACGTCCCAGTTAAATGATGAAGATTATTATAATAAAACTGTATCATTTTTACTTTCGAAACAAGTAAGTTGAAATAGAATACGGTAGAATACTTTACATGCGACTGAAGTTGGCTCAGTTGGCATTCAATTTTCAGCTATCATGTAATATGCCACATCTTAAGAGACAGAAAATTTTTATAAAAATCTTCAGGAGAACAAATACGCGTAGTGTGAACGATGCCATTAGCTAACAATGAGTTCTAACTACAGAGAACACTATGCCGCGGCCATCAAAGGAATTAGATGCTGTGTGGCACGTGTTTCGCAATCGCTTTACACTGGTAACACAATTTGAAATGCCTGAACAACCGAATGAAAATACGCCCACTAAGTCCCACGTTTTGCTTTTGAAGAAGAAACTAGACGTTCCTTATTGCAAGTAAGGCTATATATATATCTATATAAGATTCACGAGACGCCATCGACGTGTACAACTCTGGCTCCGCCTGGTGTCTCACTTTTGCAAAAATAACACTAAGCGCCGAAATATTGCGCGTTTCTTGTGTTTATACTTTTTTGTGTTCATCGTTCCCAGCCGCCTTCATCTGTGATAAGTGTTGGGCCATATTTCCCTGTACTTCCTTAGTTTTATTGCCTTAAAGCATTTTCCTGCTCATTGTTGTTTATATATATGTGCATTAATCAAAAGCAACAAAACGGAGACAAACAGCTTGCAAAAAAGAAGAGACAGTAGGTTTTGTGTTTTATGAATGATATAAAGTACAAAATTATTTCGTAAAAAAATCGGGATTTCAGTGGATACAAGAAAAAGAACTATCCTGAATATTCTAGTTGATTCCAAAAAAAAAGTAAAGATTTTTCTGTAATAAAACTTGCACTCAATGTCACAAAGTTTTCCCGACGTAGGAATCCTGTGATACAAAACAAAATAGTTGTGACCATTTTGAAGAAAAACTGATGGTACGAAAATGACAGAAAATTTCTCGTTTATAATGAATTTCTGATAGCTTTCGAAGCAGTCACAAGTTAATTAATACTTGGAGGGAAATTAGGTACTTCCTGCTTCCGAAAACATCGTAATTCTAAAACAACATATTGCAAGAATATTTAGTTCAGTATGAAAGGGAGTCATTCAGTCCACAAAATGATATTACAGAAAAACACCAACAGAGCTTGTGTAAATAACGGGAATCAGTCACATCGAGAAATTCAGTTGAACCAATAAAGAACACTTTTGACATTTTTCAGTATCACCTTGTACTCTTGGATTTGCGGAGAAAGTTTAACTACAAAATTTTTGCAGCGTCACTATTTATACCTGTAATAACTAAAAAATTGTAACTAAGTATTCACCAAATTGATGGTATATAACATTATCGCATAATCATCTAGAGGTCTGCGAAGTGAACCGAGTGTAACACCATCAGTCGTTCAGCTAATGTCTTAGCGTCGCGACCACTATGGATTTCTCACTATACTTGCGAAGACATATACTATCCACTGCCATGCTGTACGTGTAATAAGCCATTCAAGATATGAACATAACATACCAACGTTGTTACTAGATATAAAAATGTAAAATATTTTATTCCAGACTCAAGGATGTATCTTATTATTTGTTCATCATGTTCAGAAATAATGCAGTAGGATAAATGATTCATGGTGTACCGCACTTTGACATGCGATAAATTATTTATAAGATGTAACTGTGTCAAAAATATAAACAATTAGGAATATGTAATAAAATTTTACTGAGGATCTATGAATCCATTAAAATGATAAGTATAACTGCATACAATTTCACGTCATTTCGTTTTATATTCATTCCTCTTACATTTTTTAAAGGTATATGAATATCTATATAAATAAATTGCTCAAGTAAGATACTACAACAACAATAATAAAGTATTTGAGGAATAAACCATTATCGGCATACTAGGTGTGTTAGTGCTGTGACAGAACACAGCGTGTCGATGATTATTTTCTTTGCCCCTAATGACACTACACATATAAAACACCAGCACATGTCCATTACTAATTTACTGATTAGCTAGCAACTGGAGCTAGAATGAAGGTACCCATCATTTTTTAGTTTAATCCGTTCAGCATCCCCATGCTACAGTCATCACCACAATAAGAACTTATGCAATGGTACTTGCTGAATTTTTCAGGGGAATTGATTTTCTGAGGTCACGGTCTATTTGCGGTCCTATTTTTCTTTTACGAAGGCCATGACAAAAAAAAAGGACATGACATTTATTGGTTGAGTGTTTTTGGATCCTAATGCCAAGAGTACGCCAAGAACCATAGTTCCAAGGTGAAGTGCTTCAAGATGGACAGATAGTGTCGGAAAAGAGATAGAAGACAGGTGTGGAACTGTGGACGGACGGAATGTAATAGAGAGGCTTCGTCAATAACCACACACAGTGAACTGGAAGGGGTTCTGATGTAAATGTTTGCATTGCTAGGCAAGATACTCGCATTTTGAATGACACAGATGCAAAACGCTGGTCTCGCTAAACCTGTAGTCAGTGTGATTCTGGAGAGATACAAAGAGGTAAAGTTTTGTGTGAAGTCTCTGGAGCCTAGTAAATTCTTCGATATACAAAATATTAAGTGGTTTTCTTGTTTAATTGTTTCAAATGCATGTGTTGAAGTGTATCATCTACAGATAAAACGGGCGATGGGTCCGCGTGGCAAACGACGGAAAAATTAAATCTATCACCTTGCACATTAAATCCGTGGCCTTAGAAGGATTTAAATGCTAAACATACAACTGTGTGTAGAGCGCTTATGGCAGGACAAACTGTAGCCGAAGGCTTCTTGCGCGCGCGACATTGGCTGTGCTGCGAGGTAGAGACAAGGTTATCGCGTGTCGCTCGCTCTGCCACACAATATCCGCACCGCAAGTTTTAATTAAACTCAGCCCTGCTCTCCGTGACACACATTAATATCACACAAAGGGGAGCCGCGGCCGGCGAATCGCCACACGATCTGTGTACCACCCACACACTGCACCCATCTCCACGTCCTTGCTGTTCATATAGGCGAGCAACGCAACAATTTTGTTTCTCCCTAAACTGGGTTGATTTTACCATGAATGCAGGCAATATTTTCGCAGCAGCTCGACACAGTGGATTCACTGGAAATTAAAAAAAAAAAAAAACTCTGAGATGTCTCCTGTTATTTTATCATGTGAGCGACGCCATTGCGATTTTTTTTTGTTTAGTTTACTTTACGCATATTCAGATCAACATCAACACTTCAGCAGTTTGCAATTATATTTACCGTATGGGCTTCACTGTCTTAAAAAAATACCAACCAAAAATTGTTAGTCTTATATCAAACGTACAGAGATTTACTCAACATTGTTTTCACAACGGAACAACACAAATTTTCTCTGATGGCTCCTGCAACGTACTGTAACGAAACCAATAACAAAATAGCAGTTTGTTTGTACCTACATATATTGCCCTAATTTTGCATGTCGTGTTCGGCAATTGCTACCTTTTTTTTCGCGTCGGTATGCTCTAAATCTAATTTCCCACAGATATTGGGGAAAAAAGAGAAGGAAACTTGATGTTGATGTCACATAAAATTCCTTTAATACACTCGCTAACTATCGGTAAATTTTTATGTAGATTGTATCCTAGGCACTTCAAAATAATCATTTCAAATGAATTCCGTAGATACTACTAGTCTACCATAATTCTGATTTATCTCTCAACAGTTTTAATAAGATCTAAGAATTTTTTTATTCATTAGACGTGTGCATTTTATGGTAATTGGATAATTGAAAGATGCCTTTTTCTTTTCAGTCCTGTTTTCCATGTCGCTACTGTCATGCGTTGTACACAATCTCCACCGTTATGGGGATACAGAAAGTGTATAGATGCCACTATTTTATTTGTTGTTCTAGTCATTGAGTTGCTTACACGGAATATTAATCTTGTTGCTAGCATTTATCTTCTCGTGGGTACCCGAGGTTGTATAAAATGATATACGCCAAGAGATATCACTTGGAAAACTTTGTTGGAGACGTAGAACCACATTCTCCACAGAAAGATTTCAACAGATCCAGCCACACTGAAACTCTTTCGATATTAGATTATTAGAATTGCAACGAATTACTGCCTCTAATAATTTCGTGATCTTGTCTTACATCATTTTCCTTCAGGCCGGATGAGTTATAACGTAATCCTAAAGAAATTTTGTCTGCTGAGGTGATATTTTCATTACGATTGGCTCCAATATACATATCACGAAAGCTATGTTACTGCTGATTATACTAATGCTGGTATGTGGTGTTGTGAAGGAATTGCTGTGGAACTTAGCAACCTGGGTTCGTACGCAGTCATGTCTTAACATAATAGTTGTTATATTATATTGTATATAATTATTTTTAGGCGATTGGCCTGATTGACTAGTTATAATATACAACTTCCGGAAAAGTCAATGGTGACTGAGAAACATCAGTGATATATTTAGTATGAAGGAAATATGCCATACCTTGAGAATCATCTACTTTTTGGTTTTGACTTTTCTTTCATTCAGATTAGTTTCATCAGTTTATAAGAGTTTTTTCCTACATTTCGGATAGCTTGTGTTGTAATGTTACAGTAATCCACATCGGGGCATTTCACGCTACTTGGCTTACTATGACATTAAAATCGAGAGTGGCTGAAGAAGAGCAGAGCGCTAAGTAGGGCAGCATATGTTTGGATTTTGTATCGCATGACGTAGATACGTGCAAATTCCGGAAAGTATTGAAATTTGAAAGTAAGAACATAAACTATCAAGTCTACCTCTAACACAAATACACCAATTATTGTCCTCTTTGTAAATCTACCTATTGCTGTAAATTTGGACCTGACTGAAAGTTGAATAAAATTTCCTCCGTAGATAAAGTTATATTAATATTTATTATAACGTGCCATTTGGAGTTTATGAAATTAGGAATAAATAGATTACTTCCCGGAAATTTATTTGCTTTAAGCATCTGATTACTGCAGGATATTTTGTTATTATCAGCATATACCACCGTTTTTTTTCTACGAGAGGACAATCATGTTAGAATATTATGTATTGTAATAGCACATTTACACCCAAACTTTCCCAAAATAAATATCTGTATTCGGTATCACTAAATGTGTTTCTTTTAACGTTGTTTGTTTTGTCTGGTGCGATTGCAGGACATGTGAGATTTCTTCTTTAAATGCGGCTGATTGGACTCCTCTGAATGTGAGCAGAAAGAGGGACTGCGCATCACGTCGTGTTGAAGTGCCACCACACGGTATCAGTGGAAACAACATCTCTATACAGTGACGTAGCAAAAAATCCTTAAGAAATAATAATTTTTGACAATCTAATCTCTCTCGTGCAATTGTTTTTAAAATTATTTCGAATGTAATCAACGTATGTTGAAATAGATGTACTTTTCTACGACCATACCATAAATCTATATCTATAAAACGAAAACCGGGTATATTTGGTGCCAGAAAAACTCAAAAAAAACCTACTTCGCAGCTTTCGATGTGGTTTTCACCGTTTTAAAGATTAGAATCACAAATGATTTTTTTTGTATGTCTTATGCTCCAACGTAACATAACGCCGGAGCGGTAAATAAAAATCTGAACGTACAGCCTAAAAGAAAACAAAAATGAAATAAACTAAAGAAAAAAATGGAATACGATCCATACGTCATACATCTTAAAAATAATAGCTATTTATCGCATGTAACTTTTAATTTCTTAAATTTTGGATTTTAGCCTTTAAACCCCATGGCTATATCGAATGCGAAGAGGAAACCACGTAAAGTGGAAAATATTAATTTTAATAATATTATGAAAAAACCTTTCGATATGTTCTTTGTTTCTTGAAGTTACTATCTGAGGACGCACTGCTACAGTCTCTGATGTTTGTGAAATTATATTCGTTGTGTTTAGTAATTCATATCTGGTGGCTTTGAACATGAAAGTGAGCTGTTTAAAACCTTTGGTGTTGACATAGTGTTTTTTTTTTTTTTTTTTTTTTTTTTTTGTAATTTATTGATTAGCGATTCTGTCTATACCACATTTCCTGAAAAAAATCATTGTTTCTTTTGCTGCATGAATCGCTGTGGTTATTATGATGAAACTTAGTACACATGTTCCTCATATCATGGCTAAACATATTTCAGGAATAAATCAACCATAGTCACATCCGCACGTCTTTTCTGTTACACCGGGGATTAGCCGTTCAAATACGTATAGAAAAATGGAGTGACTGACATGGAATTTAATTCACAAGTGCAAAAAACTGACCTCTTTAATGAGCTTCAATATTTACTACCCGTGAAAATCAACCTAAATCATACCGGGCAATGCCGGGAACTCTGCTAGTAAATAAATATATGCAGTATTGTTGGCATGTGGGACCCGATATGCTACGTCCTGGTCTTCAGAATCTGATGTCCAACTGTTCCTGCCTAATTCCGGATGGAATGTCTATGCCCAGCTGTCTATTTTTCTTGAGTACTGACATTTGAGATGGCTTGCTGGTGCTCTACTAATAATCCGTGCGAAGTTGGCTAGTCTGGCGTTACAATCGGCGGGGAGTAAGGGTTAATCCTGCTGCTATGGAAATGAAGGAAAGTGGTCCCATGATTGACAAGATAGCGTAGAAATGGTCACTGCCAGAAAATACAGTTTCATTCAGAACATATCACTATCCTCACTCGTAAACACGCTCGTTACTCCTAATGTTTGGTTTGTGTCTAAATGTCCCAGGATACATTGCTTTGCGATATCTGAGACAGGACTTTTTAATCCCTTAATGGAATCACGGACAGAACTTCCTTAAAATGTGTTTTGGTAAGTATAAAAGTCAAAACAGACATTGCACAAAATGCCCGACAGCAGGGATCGTTTATGAACTGCTGCTGTCATTGAGAGAAGTTTCCCGGGCGTCATCTCGCCGGTGTTATTAACATAATTGTGTTTGAGAATGTTTCCGGCCCGCAGTTCGGCCTTGCAGTGTTTACACACCTCGTCCTGCTCGTCACTCCGTCCGTCAACAAGTGCCCCGCTAGCCTGCCCAAGTCTGCCTCCAAATTATGGAGACGCCTCCAAATTATGGAGACGGCGCACCTGGGTAAACAACCTCATCTGTATTCCATCTCGTAACATTAATGTTAAAGCACCCGCCTGTGACAGGGAGAAGGGGCACACGCGAACTGCCACGTTATAACGGATCAGCCTCTGCTTCCACTAACGAGGAGCCAATTAAAAGCATCTCTGACATGTGCTTCGCAAATTCACGGATCTGTACATTTGCCCTAAATATTTATTTCTGTGCGAAGAGACAAAATTTACATCGGTGAACGTAAATTCTGAATTAAGGTGATCAGTCAACCGTACAGCCAAACACGATATAAAAATGCGATTACATGATATTTAAAATTTTTAATTTTTGAGTATATCCCAACATAAAAATAAAAATTAAATCCTACTGAAAATTCACATTTCGAGGTTTAGAAAGGGGTTTATAGCCTCATTAACCGGTTTAGATAAATACTGTAAAAGACTGTTTCTGTATGCATCTATTTCAGTATAGATTATTAAACACCATATTTTCTGTTGGATAGGCACTAATACACTGTTCCAGTGATCATATTTTAATCCTTACAGCTACACAAAAGATTAGCTGGGATTAATTTGTTTTGAACCATACCTTAAATAGTTTTCTGAAAAGTTTTAAGTATACATTATAATGAATATTAAAACATGCTAGAGAGATGAATAACAGCGTTTATATTGTAATGAATTGGTGGTTCGCTATTGATGCTTATAATGACCCTTTTCTAATCTGATGATTCTCTTATTACTCATACCAATTCACAAAATGTAGCTTCATTTTGGTGTTTGTAGTTCACTTTAAGTACTATTGACTTTAAAACTTCTAAAACGGACAAGGAATTTCTTTCCTAAAGAATCTAGAGGAATGTAAGCTGTATTATTTCAGGAAAAGTAACATGTTTGGTTTTCGTATTACCTTTGAGCAAATCTAAACTAAAAAATGTGTTGAAGAATACAATCCCAAAGGAATGAGGTAAAAGAACTTAGACCCTAATTTTTAAACTTAAAATCGACAGATGAAAAGGTCTCCTTAAGTAGTTATGAATTAACAACAGTAAATAATACATTTAAATAACTATCACAAAATCGACCTACATTGTTTCCAAGTTTGAGAATTTAATCGTTGTAAAGTTCCAAATCATATAATTTTCACACTTTTGACTACAAAAGTAAAAGAACGTGACTGGGTATACTTTAAGAAAGTAGATATAAATACATGTCGTTACATAACAATCATAAATTTCTGGAGTTACTTTTTCCTTCTTTAAATTTGTATCACAGTTTCACGCAGAGACAAGTTGGGGGAAAATAACTCTAAGGTTAACTAGTATGTTCAGATCTGTTGTCATTTTGCAACATAAGTCTGTGCCTCGTTACTAGGTTTTTCTCTACCCCTTCCTATTTGGAGAAAGTTTTCTCTAAATTTTATTATGGCTGGAACAAGTTACAATTTTCTGTTATGAAAAAGATACCAAAACTTTTTTATACCACTTTCATGAATTTCTTTTAAAAATGACAATCTATTCAAGAAATTTTCATTTCCTTTTTGGTAAACCTTAGCAACGTTTTGGTACCACCAAAGAGAGTTTAAGCAAGTGTATTGTTCCTCTAGTTTAAGAGGAGACATTAGGCAGTGAACTTGATTCAATAATACAAGTAATTGTCATCGGAAAGCAGAAGGAACAGTGTTGGAGACAACAGAAGGGGTTCTCTTGGAATGTCAGATCAGTGTCGCTTTGGAAAGAGAACAGCGTGGTGAAAGCAGTAGTAACTAGATTCAAGGATCAATACTGTATCTTCCATTTGTAGTACAATTTTGAATAATACAGCATGAAACCGTTCTGCAGTGAGAAGCGAGTTGATTTTAAGTCTTGCTAGTGTAAATCGGCGAGTGTCTGGGTCTGAATTGCAGCAGCGTGTCATAGCTATGAATCCGCTAGGGAAATATGTAGAATGTTCCGTGAAATCCCTTGTTGGAACGAACAAAAGTAAAAATCATTTTTTTTCAGATCGTTGCGTAAAGATTACGTGAGTAGCAGCTATTTCAGTACGTTACTGTGAAGGGATTTTTTTCGAATAATTTGTTTAGTTAAACTCACGTTATCTCAGCTTACCCACTAAATATGTAACATTTTCACACTTACTACATCGTTCAGCAATCAAACCTTCTTCCGTGCTTTGAAAATGCTTACTGTTCACTGCATATTATATAATTTGCACACAATGTTCCCAATACGGATGGGAGTACATATTAATTATGTTATCAGCGTTCTATGTAGCGTTTTTTTGGCATATTAATCATGTCACAAAAGTCGCATGCAGCTCATATAAAAGTGTAGATGAAGTAATCATATCAGGTTATATTAGTAAAAAAGTTTAACAGAAAACAAAAAACTGTGCAATTATCTGACTACCAAAAAGAACTTCATGTAATTTCTACATAAACAAAATGAAAATACTCTTATTTCAAGCCAAAAGTAATCAAAAATTAATTCATAAATCGTCCTTCAATGTTTAAGAACATCATTCAATCATTAATTATTAATGGTAAACTGTTGACTATACACCTTTTCTGCGGTAAGGTATTAAAGGAGTATATTAAATTCACAATAAACTCTTTCCCGCAAGAGATATATTGTTAACATCTCTCTTGGTAAAATATTCCAGCTACTGAAACTCGTAAGTAGGAAAGCTTTCCATCTTCCTCTTTCCGAAATGAAGTGTTAATTGATTGCCGTTGTTTTATCTTCCCTTCCACATAATGCTTTTAATGTTTCTTCCTCATTTTGGCCAGGCCTTATTAATATGTGTCTCTTTTCACTACCCACGACCATCTCTGTACCTATCATTCAATGTTTACCAACTCATACCGTATGGTTTACCGAAGACACTACATGGCACTTTCCACAAACAAACCTCCTTAACTTCGACTAAATCATTCAAACAACCAACGGGAGCATTCCAACGCTTCACGGATCACTGTGTCGACAAGCGCTTTCACACATTTCTGTGTACCTCAAACAATTCCGAAAAATATTATACTTATTACCGCGTACCGTGTGTTTCCTCCTTTTGGAAACGCCTCGTCTGAGAAAAAGCTACCAAGAATGACGAGTGAGTCGTGAAGCTCGGGCCTAGCATTCGGGGGTACGTGGTTTCAAATCCCCGTGCGGTCAACTATATTTCGGTTTTCCAAGGTATCCCCAAATCACTAGAGGAAAATACAGGGACTGTTTCTTCCCATTCCTTGTCCGCGCTTTCTTTCAGCATTTCAACGATGCGCAAAGCTCAAAACAAAACAAAAACAAAAATGCGAAACGATAGCTACTCTGTTCGATGTACGTTTTCCTGCTGAAAAATTATTCGGCTCTTTTAACTCGGGAGTAACACGAAGATCGTTTTTTCCATTTGAAGGGAATGATGATGCCACGTCTTGTTCACTTTTTTTTCCGTGAAGAAAGAAGTGTATTCTTCTCGGATAATTTTAGAGAATAATCAACGTCCAAAAGTTAAATATGAGAAAATTTTCGTAACGAATATGGTAAAAATCTGCACGCCTGGAATATTTCCACCAAATACCGTACCGTGTAGCACCTTATACATGGAAGTTATTGGTTTCGATTTACAGAAATGATATAGGATTATTATAAACCTGATTCGACGACAAGACAGTCTCCCATTGGTGGGTTCACCAGTTCTGTTACATTTCTGTTGCACCGTAGTTGTTTGTATATGATGTGTTTTCCTTACGTTGTCCGTGTTAAAAACACTTTGATTAGCAAATAGAAAATTAAGGATATATCCCAGGATTTTTCAAATTAAAAGCCCCACGACGCTCGAGCAAAGGTTGGGGTTTTTTTTAATTGTTTTAAATTCTGTCATGCCACAGCCATTTGTTTTTCTGTGAGTACCTCACCATGGATACAAAATAATTTAATTGGAATCTTAAAGTGTAGTTCAGTCTGCCCCATTTGCTCAGTTTTTTTGCAGCACCGCGGACAGGGGTTCGCTGATTCAAGTATTACAGGTGAATAAATATTCATCAGGACTTGGCCGGCAAGGTAGCAAAGGTGGTGTCATACAATTCTTAATCACCAGTTTGCGCACCAAAAACCTTGATTAAGTCCCAAACCTCTCCGCTGCAGTATGCACGCAGAGAGGGCTGCCGATGGTGATTCGCACGTGTGATGGGGACGTTAAGCCGTGTGGTACCTTGGATGTCTTTTGGACGGGTTGGCCTTCTCCTTCCTTCATCTCTCATGTACAACACAAAAAAAGCTACACTGAACACACACCACAACACAGACATACAAACAACAACACTGCCACACTGGGGAATGCAACGGGAAACCACCCCAGTTCAACTTCCCAGACGTTGCCATGGAGAGGTAAACAACCCCATTGTAACCACCTACGGTCGGACAAGAGCGAGGCGTTCACGAGGAGAAGAAGAAGAGGAATGTAACTAATCAAATTTTATTGTTACGTATTTAATTTCATACAGAATCATGAGAGCGTGAGAGTAAACATTTTTCATCTTTAAAACATTACTTTGTAGTGCCTTGTGAACTATGAAAATTGTCTAGACTACCAGGAAACACAAATTAAAATTGGGCATGGTATCGGTTGAGATGTGACAAACTCCTGCAGCAAATTCCATCATCGTGCTGGTATACTCCACTCTCCACTTGTCTAAACTGCATTAAACACACTACTGAGTGGCCGAGGCGCTGCAGCTGGGCCACCAGCTAATCGCATTAGCGAAGCCGGCAGCCTGCACTACAGGCGCACTGTCTCCGCCTGCCCACCTGAGGAAACGTACAATGATTGTTACTAATTCATGCAGTTAAGTTTATTAGAAACTTCCGAAATCGGGCATGTGAAGGTAGAGAAAAATATCATATATTTTACTGCAGCAGCTAGATTTCGTTGGTTAGCCAATTTAATTTTGGTTACATATTCTTCAAACGATATTCATTAATCACGCAATTAAAATCTGCGATTAATTGAAATTGTAGACTTAGTATATTATTAAATATTTCTCAAGTACAGATTTATTATAGTGATTGAAATGATTTCAAAATTTACTGCAGCTATATTATTGGACTCTACAGCCATACAGAAAAAACTTAAAAATTTCCTTTGACATTACAAGTATTCTACATGTGTCCCGTTACTGATTCTGCAGGTACCAAGTCGATAACCAAGTTCTTACCACATTCAGCGCAGCATGTCCACATCATTCTCTTCAAAAGCACTGTTTATGCTAGTTAGCAGTTCTGGTAGGTTTGTTGGTTCAGGAGGCTTAAACACTGAATCATTCACAAAATCCCGCACAAAAAAATGTTTGGTGATTCTTAAACAGGAGGCTGTGAAACCATGGATCGATGGATCGGTCGAGACGGGGATGATCATCATCAATTCCAATCATGGCCTCACGCTTTCCCGACCTAATGGCATTGTTTTTTTGTTTGTTTGTTTTTAGGGGTTAGTTTGTCAAAAAAAGAAGCTTTTTGGGTTTTTCTATATGAGTATATAGTTTTGTGGGAATATGTCCAACAATACAGCTACAGTAAATTTAAGAAATCTGTTCAATTATTTACAATAACCCTCTACCTAATAAACATTCGGCGTAATGAGCAAAACACAGTGGCAGTAAAATAGAACAGAAATGTCCAACGTTTAACCAGTAAGATAATATCACTGGGAATGGTACACGTGCTGCCAAGGTGAGATCAAAAATGTTGGCGCATCGAGGAGCCGCAAACGTGTCACCATGGTAACTGCCACACAAGGCCAAACGGCAAGGCAAACGCTAAATTAAATCAAATATGAACAACCCGCAAACTCGCTGCGAAACTACGATGAAACGACATGCGCTACTCGTAATATCCGTGGAATGTAATATCGGCTGGTTCGCCAGTGCAGCTCTCTGCTTCCCAGCCTTGTCAACTGCATAGCAGGTAGCGGGCACGTCTTCAATGCCCACACCTCTGGCAGATTGCGACTATCTTCTTTTATATTAATAAAAATAATGGAGTTTCGTTTGTTATAGACTACTTTATTGGGTGGGATCCATCATCTCCATGATACATTATCTCGCTCATATGTACGATTTTGTTTTCCTATTTTTCACTTAAATGGGGGAAGTAATCCAAACAAGAGATAAACATCCAGTACCATGTATAAGCATACGTCATGCTCTAAGCTACACCTTAGTAATGAAATCAAACTCTTTCTATTTACCGAAAATTGAGGCGTCTTTATTTCACAATAAAACTACAGGTAGTTGGTTTCCTTAATATTTTCAAAATGTTCACTGTTTTGATGGAGTCTCCTAAGCACAATATCAGCCTTTGGCTCACTTTTTTCTTTTTTACGGCTTTACGCGGGAAAGCACTGGGGACAAGCAATGGGAGTGAATTGTGCCATGTCCTTTCGAAGAAACCCTGCCGCCATTCGCCTTGATTAATTTCGAGAAACCATGGGAAACCGAAATATTGGATGACCGCACGAGGATTAGAACCCTCGTCCTCCCGAAAGCCAGTGCGTTACCGCTAACAAACCAAGCTCGGTACCTTGGCACTTGGCATGTGATTCCCCGATAGTGAAAAAATTTGCATCATCTGGTACTTGTAAAACAGTAAAGTAAGTAATGGTTTTATTATTATTCATTACAATTTAAACATTTTTTGGACTAAGATTTGGTGTAGTAAAGTTTTGATTTATTTTAAAGCACTTGTGTGCCTCGTCTTGCCACCTTCATTTATTTTGCCACAATCATTTCCCGAGGAACATGAGACGGTTGTAGTGACGGTGCTCCGTTCAATGTAGTAGTGTCAATAAACTACACTAGAAGCACTACAGGTAGTGGCGGGGGCAGGGGGAAGCAGAAACAATTAGGGGACGAGACGAGAGCGTGCACCGGGATATTGCGCGGTGGCACAAAAGGGCAGGCTGGACGGTGAAATGTCGGGGCAGCTATTGTGCTGTGAGACCAGCCATAGCCCTCAAGATCACCGCCTCCTACCCAACAGCGCCAAGGAAACACTTCAATAACCGAAACATGTGAACGACGCTCAGTATTTTTTTTTTTTTTGTCCCCCTCTGATCCAGATTTCCTTCAATTCAAAGGATTTATCCGATTTATATGGACAACAACCGACAGATTATATTTCAAGTTGACGGAGCGAAGACACGTATTTATTTCACTTTCTCAGAAAACTGCTTCCGACGGCTATAAATACTTTGCTCATCCTGCGCCAAATATCAGTGCCGTTATTTTCAGTAAAAATTTCAATTTGTGGAAGAACGCTACATGAAAAAAGTTTCAGCAATAACTAACGCTGATTTCTGAGGGAAAAAAACGTCTGAAGATAAAATAAGATCCCAACAAATTTATCATTGAAACTAACACTTCGTGAGTACTTACCAATACTTACGGCTATGTAATCAATGACTGCGCTTACCTGAAACAAGAATATCACAATTAGTATGATGCTAAAAATCTGTCTTCTTACAACGCCACCTCAATTAGACATACAAGAACAACGAACATAAGAACTTGAGATACAACCAACATCAAATTCCATTGTTACTATCTGGTTGTGAACCTTTTAAAATGTATTATGGGTGTTTCGTGCTAATCTGTTTCTGATTGTTTTTCAAGTGAAGGACAGGCAATATACCATTAATCAACCAAAAAATTACTACACTATCACCACTGGCGATGCGGTGAACAAATCTGTGGTAATATCCACACAAGTGCTACCTTAGTAAATAATTCTCACTCGCCGACTGCGTCAGAACCGTGGTTATAGCTTTTTTTTTTTACTTATGGCTTTACGCCTCGTCGACGTCGAGCTCATTAGAGGCGGGATGGGACTGAGGACAAGGAACGACAAGAGATTCGGCCATGGCCTTTTCAAGGAAGCATCCCGGCATTCACCTGGAGTGATTTGGGGAAACCATGGAAAACCCAAATCTGGATGCCCCACGGGAATTCGAACCGGCGTAATCCCGAATGTGAAGCCAGAGTGTTAACCGCTCACCCACCACGCTCTGTGGTTATAGCTTTCTTTAATGTCTAGGTACCTCTATGAACAGAAGAAAAACTTTAAATACTGTTATGCGATTGTAAAATGCAAGTATGTCTGTACGGTTCTGACTGTTAACAGCTTGTAACTGTGAAAATGCGGTATACAATGTCAGGGTGGGCCTCGTCCCACGCTTCATTTACCAGCCAGCCACTTGACTCGCTCATTAGGTTATCCACCAAAAACAGGGCTGCCACATCACACGGCTCGCTGCAGAAATGGCGTTTTTTGTTGTTCCCTCCGACAGGTCGGCAGCCGACGTCAAAAGCGCAGAAATCGTTAATGAATCTTCACTCGTACATTATACCAACCGCACAAGTAAATAATCTGTTATCGTGCAAAGTTTCGAAAGAATACTTACATTAACTTATCAGTTTTCCCAGAAAACCAATTGTTTAAACAAGATATCAATTCTACAACAATAAGTGTAAATTTAATTTCCCCGCAAGGTGTTACTGCGCAATTAACTACTGCTATAAGGAGGATCGGATCATGGTTTGGGTGCTCCATTACGATGAGATGCTCCGAGTAATAACTTTGCATTTTATGGTCCACTACGACTTAGCTTATCTCCTCCCGCTCTCTCCCCCGTCATTAGGAATCCTTCCTTCAAGTTAATCTTCAGCAGCCCATAACATCATAGCACATCTCAAAACTGATTTAACTGGTAATGACCTCAACAAAAATAATTGTACCACTACGCTTTTCTTACCCTGGTGCAACGTTGGTCACTTTAATGAAGAATTTCACATGGATTATGAACATAATATAAATCGATGCTGTAATTAATTAATAAATATGATTGTATTTTATGGGGTTTAAATTTAAATAGACTAAATGGATCAGCTAAAAGAAATTCGAATTTTGTGGTGAAACTATATATGGAAGGTACGAGTACACAGCAGCAATGAGCACCAGCGGTCTGGTGACTTTATGGTTAAGGTGTCTGACTGGGAATCGAAAGGTCCTCGGTTCATATCCTGCCTTGACGGGGGTTTTCATAGGCCATAAACCCGGCTTTCACCTCTGGTTCAGCTGGCTGTGTAATGTGAAGTACGACAGAATATTTCCGTGGCTTGGATTCCACGTTAAAGTGTAGGTTCCCTAAACCCGGTAGGACTACTGGATTAGGATAAGACTGCTGCAATAGGGGCGGCATGCGCAGCCAATGGAAACCCTGTCACCAGGTCATTAGGACCACACGGAGCTATTATTATCAAGCATTTAATAGAGTGGGTAATTAAGTGCTTGTATAGGTTCAGACCTGATAATAATAAAATATTGTTTGAGTAATGATAGAACAAGACGAGAATTAGAAAGAATATTGGACTGATTATGAGAGAATTGTAAGAGGGTAGTTATACTGAATCCGAACAGAACAAGGTGTTGACAGTAAAATGGTGATAAATTATGGAAACGGGGATTACTGTATATGAAAGACTATCCTAAACCACGAGAAGGCATAATAAATGGTTGTTATAACAGTCTATGGAATCATTACTGTTGCGTGAGAAAAGGGAGAGATACCTGGATTAAAAAGATATTTTTTAAGCTACGTTGTAAATTTCTTTACCCGCTACCTTTGCCAGTAACTAGCGGAAAATAGAAAGCTATTTTTACACGATACAGTGAAATTCGATCGCATCTATTGCAGACATAAGAGCTGAAATAAGTAAGAAGAACTCTTCCATTTTATTTTATAAGAAGAAAAGGCTTTACAACTGCAAGCCTGATCATTCTAATCGACTTACTTATCTTATATTTAATCACAAAAACTTTTGCTGTGTGTCAAACGAACAAAATACCCCTACAGATTTCCAGTCTGTTAGGTACAAACTCTACTGACAAAGTGACATAAATTGAGCTCGTGCTTACTACTGTATATCACGATTCCACTTCCTTACTTTTGAAAGGACCTCTATTATATAGTACACTTCCTATTCCCTTCTATGCAACTACGTCAAATGACCACTAAAACCTCATTTGAAGCTCACGTGCGACATCTGTCAAAGTCATTACAGTACGAAACCTTTGTTGCAATAAGTCTTAAACAATGTGATATGGTATACTGAAATACAGCCTATGTCTTGATCATACTAACGAGATGATCAGCAGAAACACTGTTTAAAAATTTTTCTCTCTTTTAAATTTGCTTATACACTAATTTTCTTATGGTGTTTGGAGTAAAATAAAAGAAAATTATAAGTAAAATACTATATTCCCCCTTTTTTTACGGAAAGCGATACTACAGCACAATGATCCAACTTTAAAAAGAACGGAGGAAAGCTTCCAGGCGTATTGTTTATTGTGCAGCTGACTCTGTTAGTTTAATGAAAAGGATACCAAAAATAAATAAGCGAAAATAAAAACTAGTTATGATTTGCTGGCTTCATTCCGATGAATAAAAAAAAACTTTTCAGCATTCGGAAAGCAATCGGTTAGAAGTTTCAACAAATAAATTATTACTCTGCTTACATTTAAAATCTGGGCAATTTGTATCAAAGTGATCACCTAAGCCATTTAACCGGCAGGGACGAGTGCGATAAAGTAATCGTATCAAACTCAAATCATATGAGTTACATACAGTCTGCTAAATCAGTCATTATTACGGCTGGTGAATCGAAGAGCGAGGGATCAGGATATTAAAGTCGGACTCTGCCATTTCCTACCACTGTCAGCACTTTACAACAGTAATTCATACTGCGCTTTTTATGATACGCGGTTAAAGCTCGCCTTTTGACAACAGAACTACGTATATGCAGTTTTTTTCCAAAAGCACATTATTTACGTGTTAGGGGTCGAAGAATGATTTACAGAATATTTATTTTGTCATAAACATTGGCACAATTTAAAAGAAACTATGCTATACCTATAAGCCTGGTGCTTGAGATATTAAGTTAAATTTAATGATTAAGGATAATACACAGATCTTCTAAGTCATCTATATGCAGAAAACTCAACTCGTGTATATCCTTACCAGATAACTACGGAATAGATTTAGAGGGGCTTTTCACCGTTTTGAAGTTTAGGATCAGGCATAAATTTGTGGTATAGCTTATTTTTCTACATTACGTGACACCGGAACAGTAAATGAAATTCCGAAAGTTTAGTCAGAAACATCAAAGATACAATCCCTGCATGTTGTACTACAATAGCATTAAATACATCGTCAAAATATTGCAGCATATACCGGTTCTGTCCTTAAATTTTAGCTTTTCAATCTTCAAACCCCAATGACAGTCATGCCGAAGACACTACACACAAAGAAATTACGTAAATTAATAATTTTAAGTAAAAAAATTACCCGTGAGTTTCTATGTTTCTTGCCACACAACTACAATCTCCGCGTTTGGAAGTGAAATTATATTCACAGTGACTAATACATATCTGATGGATTTTAACACGAAAATGTATAGTTTATTCTTGGCGATAAAAGCAGGTTAGGAAAATTATTCTGGATACTTGCTATTCAACTGAAGTAGTTTTGGTAGTACTGTTGGCAGCGATACATCCAACATTATATACCTGCTAGTTTCTTTTAGTATCAACACTGCTCAATGTGCAAGATATTTGAATTAGAATTCTTGCATGCCTTAGATACACTTAAAAATTAATGAGTGAATTTTTTTTATGTTAACACAGATTTTATTAAATAAGGACTTTTCGGAACATCTTTTTACATTACATCTGTTTTCTGAACGGGAGCTGCAAGTAAAATAACTAAATACTTTACAGAGTGGTAATTAAAAAACAAAACAAAAAAAAAGGATTCGCCAATGTTGAAACGCCAAATTAAAATGAGGATGACAAGTCGTAAGCACTACATATGTTGCTTAAATACATTAAGTACAATGGGTTAAAAATCCAACAAAAGATTATTAAATTGGGAAGTATTTTATTTACATAAGCACGTAATGTAACTTTAGCAATTTTGTAGGAATTTTCCACAAAATTTATTGTTTCGCAACTCTGTTATACTTTTTTGCAGAAGAGTTTTATCGCCGAGAGTTGAGTTCACTGAAGGTGGCTTATGATAGAGCCTGAAGGAAGCGAATGTATAATGTGCCTCCGAATACTGTAAGTTTCATGCTGATGTGTATTCATTTATTCTGCCTTTAAATTAAATTTTCAAGACTGATGCCACCTTCACCTAAGAACTTGCAAGTTAAGATGGTGAGTGCCGGGTAGTGTAGGATTGGAAGTGTAGCAGCCACTCTTTCCCCTCAAGTACAACGAGGCTTTACGTCAACACCTTCCAGCATGCTGTAGCCTTATGCAAACTCCGAAACAGCGGAATGTCTTCACAATATTGTTCCTGGTACTGATAAGGTGTATGTTATTGAAGTCGTAACATCCCTACCTGCTACCTTTTTATTCATATGAATTCTTATTAATTAAAACCAATTTGACTTCGTAATAAAAACATTGACTGCATTGACTGTGAGAAGATTTATTGACCGCAAGGTAGTTGGTAGGATCATTTGCAATAATACATAATTAAAAAACTGTTTTATTGAATTCGGCATTTACACCTATTCATCCGTACATTACAACGTTCATTGATAGTTATGCAGACACTTCATAATTTTCTCATACATAGTAATCTCCCCCCCCCCCTTTCCCAAAGAAACGTCAGTTTCATTGACAATTACTAAGACACATCATAATTTTCTTATACACAGTAATCTTCCAAAAACAGTAGTTCTAAACTCTAAACTCCGAAAAATTATCTTAGCGTAATCATTTTCATTCATATAATCACGCAGCTAGAGTGAGCAATTTTACGTAGACAAATGGACTTACTTAATTTTTTTGTGCAGAGGCACTTCTCGACACTGCACTAACGCCGATAGATCAACACGGGGGGCTCTTGCTGTTTTGAACATTTCTGTCTTATAAAGCAATATACAGGATTCCAAAGATATTTCTTACCCCTCCCGCAGGTTTAACTTTTGTTTCCGTGGGGCTGGTCTATTGGATTCTGCTGTTGGTACGAATAAGGCGGTGGATGACACCCTCCTGGCTATCAGTGGCTACTGTTCAGCAGCACCCTTGAATTCATAATAAAATATTACTTATGACTCACAAAGGCGCTCAACCTTACTCCTACTACAGCAAAATTAGAGTTCTTAATTAGTTTCTTATTACCTATTTAACTCTCAATTTTACAGTACCTAATTATTAGAGTTCATTTATTTCGTCACATAACAAAATTGTTAAACAGTGCTAATACAAAGGCTGCGCCTGTTGGTTCACGAGACATTACAGCCAGCTCTCAGGCAGAGCAGTATATGGCAGCCGCTGTGTTCACTCGCAACTTATTTTAGACGGCGCGCCGGAACGAATCGGCGACCTTCGGCGTGTACTGTTGCGGGCGCGCCGCCCGTGGCTTTGTTCGGAGCGCTACTGTGATGCTCGGCCATCGATCCTCGTTAAGGCTAGCCTAACAAGTGACTGTGCTCTTCAGAGTAATAAACCACGCAGGGCCGCTACAAGCACCGTACTGTGGGAAAAGGCAGCTGCGATTGACACAGTTTCTAATGGAGGGATACGGCGAAACTCGCTCAACCTACAGATGCGACATGTCGGAGAATCCCAGATGAGGAGAAACACCAGAGGAAGTAAAGACCACGACAAGTGACGCCTGTAGCGTTACACGATATAACTGGCTAGGAAAAATCCATGTATTCCTTAACATTGATCAACAGCAGAAACAAACAGACAATACCAAATCCGAAATTGATTCTATTTGCTTGCAGAAATTAACTTGTATATAATTTCGTAGAAAAACTATACCAGTTATTAAAAACTGAGTTTCAAATTTTGAACCGACGTTTATTTTTGTCTTCTTTTTTGCCATTCTTTCCTAGTTTCCGTGATAGATATTTCGGTGATGTTTGAGTTTACATATAATTTTTTGTTATACATACGTATCAGCCCAACTATTTCCATTCATTTGTAGCAGCTGTATAATTAAAACCTAAGCTACTATTTTATAAAATTCCTTTATTCGTAACAAGGGACCTCAAAAACATTTATGAATCAGTAGTAGGTTTCATAATGTCTAAATAAATGTATCATCCATGTGCTCTACCCATAGCTTGCTTCAACCACTAACTTGAACAGTAATCATCATAGTATTACAGAATCCCATATCAGAAACTCTAGAGTAATTCATCAAAACATAATTTTGAACATCTAGAATCATGGAAGTCATGATTTAAATGAATGGTACTTCTTCTCAAAATATTTTTTTCTATACTTCTCCCAATTGCACTAATTATGGAAATATCTGCCTTAGATGAGCATTTTCTGAGAATTTATTTCTGTGAAAAAAAAAAAAAAAAGAAAAAAAAAAAATAAAAATAAAAGAAATACGGACTGTTCAGTCCAAACTCAATATCTAACGTTAGGAAGATGTTACAAAAACATTTCTATAGTTTCAGTATTAGTAATTTTGAAAGAAATTTAATACAAAAAAAGATTTTATGATATAGCTCATAGAAATCAACAGGTGAGGAAGTCTTAGGATTAAACATCGTACTCTCGTAGAAACCGTTATTCATTTTGTGGAACGGAGAAAAAGGAACAGCCTCTCAATTATAAGATGTTGTTCAAAGAGTGAAGACTGATTACAAGGGAAAATTAGCAAAAATACCCGATATACATATAATGGCATGCAGAGCAACGCAATCAACGTACAAGTATATACCGAAATGATCCGTGTTTCTGGTTACCATTGGATGAATACATCAAAAATCACCATTATTGAACTTTTATTATGATTTGGGGTTGAAACTATACTTGAGAACCTGTTTCTAGTAATACTGGCGGTACTGTGGAATTATTGTGAGGAAGTGTAGAAGTCGGTTAATTTTTTTTTTAATTTCACCTACTTTAAGGAAAAGAACGGAACAAACTATGATTCGTCAAGATTAGTAAGCTCAAAATTAAAATTTGTGATATAAGAAGATATAAGGGCAGTAGTTTGATGTCGATAATGGGTAAATACAGAAAAATTCACCAATTTAAGACTTTTATTATGCTTTGGTTGTAAAATACTATATGACTAAAAATTTCTGTTTACTAAAGTTTTAACGATCATCAGCGAATGAGTGACAAAATCAATGATAATTCACATGAATAACTTCCAAACTAAACACAGGAACGGAAAAAATTTAATGAATTTGCAAAAGTTTGCTTATATTGATAATAGAAATTTAAGGCATATAAATTCATTCTGATTGAAGATACAAAAATGACCAGAATTTTTATAAAAAAAAAAGGATATTACAATTTAGCACATTGTATTTTAACAGCATTTTTAAAAGAGATGCTGACACTCCTGTTGCCCCTCTAAGACAGTATTACACAAAATCACAATATGGTCTTAAGTCCTTGATAAATAGTTACACAAGAACTGATAACCTTAACGAAAGAAACAACATTATATCAAAGATTTCAATTCTTTTGGACTATTTCGATAATTTTGTAGGTAGATTGCTTATATTCACTTGAAAATCTCAGTGGATGCACTATGAAAAGTTACTTCATTTCTATATGATAAATTGAGATAAAAATAAACAAAATGAACTGCACTATATAAGGGGTTGGAAAGTGGTCACTAGCTGAACACATGGCTTGTTCTGCCAGGCATGGCTCGTACAGTGCGCTCAGCCTTTCCCTTGATGCTACTGCCTGTCAACCTGCTACAGGCCGGCCTCGGTAGCGTGGGGGCTAGAGTACTAGCTCCACGTACCGAAGGTCGCCGGTTCGAGTCCGGCCGAGGGCATGGGTGTTTAGTGTTGTGTCTGTGAATGTCCGTGTTGTAGTGTCCTTGTGTCATTACTTGATAGCAACAAATCACATTGAGCTGGCTGTATGGCCCAGTAGCCGAATGCCAATAACAAAAAACCTGCTACAGAGCTCTCTCTCTCTCTCTCCGCAGTACAATGTCTCGGGGCCCTGCAGGTTCAGTATTAGGTATTCTATCACAGCATTGTTGTTTGCTAGCGTTCTTAGTTGCATAACAGTATGGCGCTTTTGGCACGACTTTGATCTTTAGGATAGCTTCCCAACCTTTTCCAGCTCACCACCCCCTTATCGGGAAAAAAATTAGTCATCGTAACCTTGCCGAAAAAAGAATTACTCATCGCTTCATTTCAGAAAAAAAACACGCACACACATAGAACACATCCACACCACAACTCGTGCAAGAACTCAAAGTTTCTTTTTTACTTATGGATTTACGCATCATCGTCGACATCGAGGTCATTAGAGGCGGGACAGGACGGGGGACAAGGAACTGGAAGGAATTCAACCATGGCCTTTTGAAGGAAGCATCCTGGCATTTGCCACGAGTGTTTTGGGGAAACCATGAAGCACCCAAATCTGGATGCCCGGACGGGGATTCGAGCCAGCTTGTTCCCGAATGCGAGGTCAGAGCGTTACCTTTCACCCACCACTCTCGGTAAGAACTGACTTAATACTCGATTATCGAAATCGAGTGGCCAACGAGAAAGCGAACAGTCAACAGCAATTTATAAGCTCCACAATAATTACATTAATAATCTGCTGTGACGCACCAAAAATAAGAGTTTTACACTGAAATACGAAAACATAATAAAAATTCCAGGTAGTGGTATTAATTCAAAGAAGATTACTTGACGCATGCTAAAGCGACTGTTCCGTTAAGCTCCTCATTAAATGAGCATTAATATTCTGCAGGAACGTAAGTGTATTGTTGCAAACAAAATTCAACTGCTCGTATCCTACTTTTGAAGTTTATCAGAAAAAGGTTAAAATAAAGCATAGCGCTAACTAAAATGGCCTTTAGAATTTTACGTTTTTCTCCCGCTGTGCGCAGTTTAACGTCACCTGTAGCCACTAATTCGTCGCGTGGGAGTCTGCAGTGTATATTGGGACTAGGAAAGAGTGGTGATACAAGTTCATCGATTGCGTATGACCTTTTTGGTCTTGTAACGCGATATTCTGAAACTGTAAAAACTGTTTCCTTTAACGTCCTCTAGCATAATGGTTTATTGATACATTATGTTCTACATTAGACTAAAATTAAAGGATTTATACCATTAATTGACAGTTCTTTTGTGAATCTCGAACAACACATCTGTTCATTGTGATGATGTGAGATCAAGTAGGCGCCTTGAATCATTGCCGGTGGATTTATTCGTAGTTGCTTTGTTTTAAAAATTGCATTTAGCCGGTAAGCTATACACACAGCTGCGATGGTTTACTTTTTATCTCCATGTGTATATTACAGATTCTAACTGTATTTAATTCTGCAAGTGTACATGTATTGATTCATGCAACTCTTTATACAGTCAACCAGCCGTTGTGAGTAATGTTTTAAGTTTTTTTGTCAGCCGTATACAGCCAACGTTCTAGAATTGTATATTATTTTTTTTATCTATATAGCTGACCTCTTTGCAGTCGGTAATTTAGATCTATTTTAAACCACGTTGTCATACCAGTTTGCTTTGACGGCGCTAATAACAACGAACTTACGCACCATAAATCACTAATAACAACAATAACGGCAAACCAATTACTGTGTTTTACCGTTTGCAGTAGTTATTTTTGTTTGTTTGTTAGTTCTTTCATATTTGGCTTTGCCCTTTTACAATTGTTCTTTCTTACATTTTTTAATTTGATTGGCTATTTTACAACCAGTCCGTCACTGCTTGTAACCTTTTAGATCTTTGTCTTTAGAGCCATCGTTTTAGTGTTTCATTTTATTTTGCTGTCTGTGTGGACGACCTGTTTTCAGACGGACATAAAGAGATATTCAACTGCATTTTTGTGTTAGTTTGTTGTTAGGGCAATACTGATCAACAACAACAAATGAATTTTTGCAACAGAATACGGACACTACACTTAACTAAAAATTCGACTGCCCCAGGGAAACAATTACTTGCTCCCCTGCAAATCGAGATCTTTCACTGCCAAGGTCGAAAGGTACAGAGGATAAGCCAAGCAGGATTTATTTATTTTATAATTCTATTTTCTGGCTTTACTCCTAGTTGACGTCATGCTCATTAGTCGCGGGAAAGGACTGGGCGCATGGATTTTTTTTCTTTTTAACTGCTTAACGTCTCTTAACAGCGAGGTCTTTAGAGACGGGAAAGGATGGGGCCAAGGAATGGGAAGGAATTCGGTCATAGCGTTTTAATGGAAGCAACCCGGCATTTGCCTGGAGTGATTTGGGAAACCATGGAAAACCCAAAACCAGAATTCCCGAACGGGGATTCGAACCGGCGTCCTCCTGATTTCAAGGCCAGAGTGATACCGCTCACCCATCACGGTCTGTTTGCTTATGGTATGGGTTCCAAAACAGGGTGGGAGCGCCCCTTTCCACCCCCAGGAAGTTGTATAAACATGTTGGGAGGAGGGGATGAGGGAAGGTCGAGGCGCGTGGTAGCGTTGCCGTCCGTGTGGATGATACTCATCGTAAGTAATATTTCTCCTTCACCCCCTCTTAGATTTGAAAACCCTTAGTCTTACATTCCATTCTTAGTGAATTTCTTCTGAGATGTCATCGTTATTACTGATGAAGTAGCATTCAACTTTTTTATAGTAAAATTTGTGACATTATCACTAATCCCACAGTCATTTTGTTATTAATATTAAATTATGTATTATTTACTAGACATAAGTGTAATAAATAATTTATTAATGTTTGTGACGTTAGTTATATTATTGCTGGGTTTCCACAGTGTGTAGTAACTTAGAATTTTCTGTATTAGTATAAATCCGTAACCCTGACGAGCTATCTGTCAGGTTGCAATTGTTTTATGTATATATAAAGGCACAGGGTTGGGTCAGTCAGAGGGTCGGCGTGTGGTGTCGATAGGAGGCGACTGTAAGCTGCCAGTGCTCTCTCTCTGTACACAAGCCGAAGCAGATTGTGTGAAAGTGTAATAGCGGTGTCAAATTAAAAGCAACAATATATCAAGCAGAACGTTCTTTTTTTTTTTTACATACTACACACATACTACAAATTTTGAGCTGACGGCTTGCAAGTGTAAAAAGAGGATAATGTGAGCCGACCTCAAGATTAGACGCAGTGATTCGACATGAATTGCCCATAGCAGCTCGCAAATTGTGGGCAGGCGGGAGAGGATGGTGAGAACTTTTCATTTGATGGTAAGAAAAACTTTGGGAACGCCTAGCCTATGGTGGCGCATACGCGGTCGTATAGCTTACACTACTATGTGGTCGCTCTGTATTAAGCTTTCATATTCTTGCCCTGTTTACGTTAGGGTGGAGCCGCCATGGTACCTGTTACCTGGGTTACGCCTCCTTGCTTGGAGCGTCGCCGCAGGCTGCTCGTTAAATGTGCAGCGACCGCTGAATGAGTAAGGCGCTCCCCCGGCGCACATTGGCTGGTTCGCCTGTCAGCCGTGACGGCCAGAATTGGCGATCTCGCGCTCGCCCCGACAGACATGTTTTATTCATACCCTGATAATTCAGCATTTCACTCTGCCAGCTTTCCGGAGGAGCCTTATTTTCCTATTCGCCCGGAATAAACACTGAAAGAAAGAGCCGGTAAGGAGCCTGAGGGGAGGAGCTCTGTCGATACTCGGCGGAGAGAAATATACCGTCGCTTTTATATCCCTCGTTCTGGTCCTTAAGCAATTATCGGTCGTCTGTGAGATGAGATGCGGGGAAACCAACAACCGCTGGCAGGAATAAATGTCGACTCCTGGAACAAAGTAAATTGTTGTAAGAGTTCCAATCCGCAATAAAACAGAAAATTAGAGGTAATATGGCTATACCGCTGAACACAGAGATGCACTAAAATGTTATATTCCGCACAGTACCAAGGTATAACTTCGAATGAATAAGTTATTTTTCAGATTATCACAATTTGTACAGCGAATCAATGTGAAAGACGTTTAAACTAAAACTATAAATTAATCTTTTCACATATTAAAAGAAACAAAGCTCTGCATTCGGGAGAACTTGGTTCGAATCCCCGTCCGGCCGTACAAATTTCGTTTTCCCACAGCTTCCCTCAATCACTCCAGGCGAAATCGGGAATAGTTCTTTCCGTTCACTGCCCTCAGTCTTTCTCGCCTCTAATGACCACAACGTCAACGAGGCACAAAGACCTAAGTAAAAGAGGGGGAAAAAATCAAACAAGTGTGCATTCTAATAATTGCGAGGTTATTGGTTCTCATGGTAGAGACGCGTCGATTGGTTAAAACCTAACGTTTCAGCCATCGTGCTGTTGCACTTACTAAAGGACTGCCGTCCGCATTTTGTGATGCACACGGGCAATTACTGTACTAAACTATTTTTGGTCGATGAACGATCAACGTGTAGTGCGTTTGAGTAAGCATAAATTCCTTTAACGGTAGAACAAAGCAGTATGAATAAAATTATTGTAAAATAAAAAGTGAAATCATTAGGGATTTATCAAAAACATAAAAGACAATTTTATGAGGACATGCTGTTAAACATGAGAGCCTAAAAATTCACTTATACTATCAAAAATATCTGAGAAACCATCGAGAATTAATGGCATTTTAGAAATTCTGTAAGCATCGACAGCAGAATGGACTGTTTCTCTAGACTGCTGGAAAAACGAAAGATAAGCATGAAGCATACATCGAAACACAAGAAATGAATTAATTGTTGTACGTTACTTTTTGAATCTGAACGCGATTAGTTTGAAGCGTTATGAAGAGTGTAACTGTCGAAAGTAGTCTGTTAAACTAGTTCGTCTTATTTCAAACTTCAGGTTTTTGAAAGAACATGCCGAGTTCAACCTCCATTTGTCAGTTTTTACAATGTACTTTTTCTGTGATTTGAATGTTTTTTTCTTTCTACTACTAAGACATCAGACATGAATATGCAGCTAAGGTGCTTCTAAATGCTTATAATGTGTATATAACAGACGTCAACTGCAAAATATCTCTAGCCTGGCGCACTCAATGGATGATAATTCTGCTGCAGTAAACTACCACAAAAATCGACGACCTTTTTGTGAGAATTAATAGCTGCTTTAATTCTCTCTGATTCCTAAAGGCATTAATATTATTTATTAATATAGGTTCAAATGAAGCATTATATTTTCCTTCATTTTGTCTCGTAACTTCACCTATTAACATTGATTGTGGATTTCACATATGAGAAACAAGTGCATATAATGATAAAAACATAAATGATGGACCGTTAATTGAAGTACTTAGTGTGTGAGACTAAATCAACATACGAGATGCATATGGAGAAACAGATCACAAACAATCCATTACGAACCACCAAACATACGATCAGTCGTGGGACAACACCGGAATGCTAATATAACCAGCGACATTTCCTTTAAGAATAAAAGATGTGTTCAGAGTGCTTCGTGCCTATGTATACACGCCGTACCAGAGAAAAATAATTACAGGGATACAGTATAGGAGAATTGAAATGGAAAAGTTTTGCTTAAGAAAAATGAAGTAAAAAGCTTTCTCTTAGATCTACCTTACATAGTTTGATGAAAGAGTGATCGCAAAATCGCGAACAGGCCAACACAACCGCGGAGGTAGAGCTATGTTTCCCCATCGGCTTCTTACGGCGCCAAAGAGGAGATACCATGTGTGCACCTTAACATACGAGTTTTCTCCTCGGTACTCGGTGGAAGAGAAAGTGATACGTTTTAAACGTTGAACTTCAAAGAAAGATCCTTAACTTCATGAGGGACTGAATCCCGGACTCCCGGGGAGTAGTCAGATGATCTACAGGTTGAGCTACTCCGCCGTCCGTGAGTGACTAATGTGCAAACAAACTTTTTTGAGAGTGGGAAATTATTTAACACTATCGCAGATGGAATAATGAAATTGTAGCGAATTGATAAAAAGCTCAAAGTTATTTTTTTTTTAAAAAGCGAGTCGCTTTACAAAGTAAGGTAATCACTTTATTTTATCGCGAGTATTTTGTGATAAAAACTGAAGGGGAGTGAATTGTATATCAAGTGCCGGTGTTGGTGTCGGCTGCAGCTATGTGAGGACGCTGCCCCAGTTTTAACAAAGCGACGGCAGAGGTCGTTAGCGCGCAGATTCAGAAGGCGAGAGAAAAATGGACGGCGACTTGGCTCTTACAGATTCAATTAGTGTCAATAACAGGAATCGATTCGACGCCTGGGTGACTCCTTTGTTGCAGGGCGGGCCGTGTAGCAGAAAATAATGACGGGAGCACATGGTGGAAAATGTGTGCGCCTTCCTAATGACCGCCTGCTCCCGCCCACTGGTCTCAATCAAGACAAGCCTCTCCTGTCGGGTGGTACGTAGCACCTGCTACCGTACCGTCCGCACCCACAGTGTAAAGTTATCAGTAGGGTTCGGATCTTTATGGCCATAAAAATAGAGAAATATACAGGCAAATATGACCTTAAAAATGGGTAAATATGACGTAAAAATGACAAAATATGACCAAACATTTAAATTTACTTTACATCATAACATTCTCAATTACACATCATTTATTTTATCTAGTAGTGTCGCTTTCATTTAGACAGCATAATTTGTTTCTGTGCACTCGCTGAGCCATTGAGAAATTAAATTTATATCGTTTTGTTGAAGTCACTTTAATTTCAAATAATTTGCAGAACATAACTCTCTCATCTGTAGTAAAATACTCCTTTCTAAATTCCCTTACGTAACTTCGCACTTTCAGCAAATTTTTACATCGACATGGCGATAGGTCTACACACTGCAGATTTAATGATGACTGAGGATATTTCATTCAGATATTGATCGACGCAGCCATGCTTCTGCTGCATTGTCGATATTAAAAAGCGGACGGAACATTACGTTTAGAGAGTGACAATAATCTATAACTTTAATTCTTGACTGGTGAATTCTGATCACAGTGAAAATTAGTTTTGTTTTTTCCCCATCTGTATAGCAGAAGTGCAGTTCTGTGAATAATTATCTTAATTTGTTCTCATGTATATCTACTGAATTCCCGGTACTATTAAAATACTACCAGATGTTTCCTCAAAATATGACCATATGACCATAAGTAGGAAACTGGTCTGAATATGCCATATAAAATACATTTAAATACAATAAGAAACACTGAATCAGTGTTTAATTCAGTTTTTCAGCTTAGAAAGAAGTAAGGAAAAAAAATATGACTTGTCCTAAAGATTCGAACCCTAGTTATCAGGATCATCTCACTATCCGCGATGCTTACAGAAGATCTTTGTTGATATAAATTTTACTAATTCCATGATCCGTGATCACTATAACATCTGAAGTGCGAGGACAGTTACTGTCGCTCGATGAGTAGTTAGCTGTTTTTGAGTACTAGTGGTGAACATACTTTCATAATTGGCTATTTTGCATTTTGCTAGCTTCTCTCTCTGGTGACGTAGTATTTGCAGTATAAGGCACCTGGTACTGCTCGACAGGGAGATAGAGTGACTACTGGTCGAAAACAACTTCTTTCCCTTTGCATCAGAAAGGGCACGTAAATGTGGGTGAATCAAGTATTATCGATTTCCGGGTTATGAGAAAGACAATGGCAAGGAGCCAATAAATGCCCACATTTTAACCCATACAAGCGTAATGCTGTATACTCCCCTCGAGGATAATATTCTCCAAGAGAATCTCGACGAGTCAGAGTATTGAATATTTTGGTAAAAGAAACATGTAGGTACCTGCATACTGACTTCTCGTAAGTGTTGTGGGTGTTACTAATGTAAAATGTAAATTGGGGTCTTTAAAATTCACAATAATTATGTGTGTATTAATGGAATTACTAATTTTGGATTAATAATGAGCAGGAAATATAAAAGTACTTGATTCGAAACGACAAAAGACACAGGTCACCGATCGTGGCGTTCTGGATTCTCAGTTTGGAGGACGCGGGTTCGAATCCTCGTCCAGCCTTCTACATTTCAGTTTTACATGGGTTTTCCAAAATCACTCTAGCCGAATGCCGTGATGGTTTCTTCAAAAGGCCAAGGTCAAATTCCTTGCCGATCCTTTCCTCGGTCCTTTCCCGCCTCTCATGTGAATGACGTTGATGAGGTGTAAAGCCATAAGCAAAAAAAGACACTTGTTAATTTCGCAGTGTGTTGGTGAAATAAGAAAATGACATGGCAAGATTAAAGAGCTAACAATGCATGAAAATGTGAAGGAAGCTCTAATTATCTGAAATACAGGAACGCTGTTGTAGGACAAAGAATACACGAAAGTAATGTCTGCATATTTGGTTGAGGAAGAAAATGAGCTATGAATGAATCCCCAGAAACATAAAATGAAACCTAAGTGAAAGAATCAGACTATTTTAGAATCATATTGAATTGTACAGTAAACACATGAGTCCGGAAATCCAAGTGGTACAAAAATACTATTAGATTAGGTTGTAGTTACATGAAGACCCAGAAAACAAAAGTCCATCAGTAAATCATGTTAGTTTAAAAGCTAATCTGCGCGAAACAATAAAATTTAAGAAGCAATGGCTGCATTGCTCCAACATTATAGCCCTCTGAGTGCATTCGAGTCCCTAAGTGGCGGAGGTTTGTATCGGTGCGACACCCTATTTACCTTTTCTTATCTATCTTTCCACTACGATCCAACTAACTTGTTGGGTGAAGTATTTTATAGCAGTCGGAAATGAAAGTAGATGATCGAAAGTTACTCAATAAAGTCGAACGGAAATTGCCTGGACTCAGTCTGATATCTAGAAACTGCAGAACGAAATCCAAGAGAGGTAACGAAGCGTCATAAAACAAAAGGACAGGCAGTGGACGGAAATTGTAATCACGTTCCTAAGCAACAAGCCTACTGATAAGTCAACGGAAGATGAATGGTGTTGAGTGAAGAGAGAAAAATGATCACATAAAATGTAAAAAGAAACATTATATATAAAGAAAGAAACAATGGTAAAGTGTAAAAGATAAAATAGCGAAACTGAAAAGTCAGAGGAAAAAGATTCAGAAAAATGCACAATAAGGGAGGTGATTTTTAAGAACAACAATCAGGTGTCAGGAAAGCTAATGCAAAATCCCCGAAACACATTACTAAAGAAGTAGCGAAAGAAACGGGTTTAGCCACAGCAGGTGCATCACACAGAGAGAAACCATTGTGTTACAGGAAATGAAACGAAAGAATAGATATATCGAAGAGGATTCTGTAAGTAAAGTCCCATTAAGCTCAGAATAAAGGAAGAATGACTGAAGCATATGAGATAAAATGTAGTGATAGTATAGAAAATTCAGTTCGAAGTTCCAAATTTGACAGTAAAGATCTAATAAATGATAAGATTCCGCAAAAATTGTAGAATGTTTATAATAACGATGAGGTAGTTGATTACTGAAATCTATCTCAAAAGGATAAGATGCAGGATAGATAATGATGGATTTTCAGTTAATCATAATCTAAACGATCTTAAAGATAGTACGGAATAAAAATTATAAAAACCTTTTCAGTTGGAAGAATATATGAAGGACTAAACTGATAAAAAGAAGCCGTATGCGTTGAAGAAAAATTTGGGTATAACATTTCCGGCATTGCAATTAAGATTAGACTGAGTGATGAAGAAAGATAACGATACGTTTATGCAGTTTACCGAGTTGGAAGAAACTTATGACATTGTTAATTGCGACAATTTGTTTAAAATCTTAGTCCAGTGTAATGTATGGAGCTAGGAAAATAATTTACATTTACATACACCCGCTAGTGTGTGTGTGCGTGTGTTAAGGCGCCACCACACAGGACTGCGGGACCAGGCACGAATCCTGATCCCCGCGTACCGGCCGACCTGACTACGGTTCATAGGCTGATTCTGGGACGGTCCCTAATCTCCGTCTCATAACTTACACATAAAACTCTCATGAAGAACATACGACCGCAGGGAGATGACAACTCTTAAGATACCCTATTGCTGCAGGAATTTATAACGCCGGTTCTAAATACCCAGTTGAAAAACAGGAAAAATTCTTAATTACAAGTCATATTGAGAATCAAGGCTTTGCGTTATCTTACAGGGTCCATTTGCACATAATATATGTATATGAGAATCGGATTGACCTAATAGATGAAGAGTACCCCACGCATCTGATGTAAATTGCTGACAAAATATTCGCACATACTGATGTGGTGTTTGCAGAATAACAACGGAAGTAATAACAATAAAAACAGACGTAATATTAAGACTACAATACATATTATAAGGATAGAATCTTTGTCGGGATTTTATTTGAGTAAAAGCTTCTCGGGATACACGACTGTCAGGTAACTGGCAAGCCACATGGAAAGGCTTTTATCGCTGAAACGCCATGTTTTATCAAAAAACTCACATGGTTACTTTCTCCAGAATGTTGTATTAAAAAGTATGTAATCGGTCTTTTATACAACTTAATTAACATCTTTGAGGAAAGAAAAAACGATATCAAAAATTTATCAGGCTCTGCAGAAAGAGCTTCTTCGAAAGGAGAAATGTATTAGGATGAAATGTTGACCACAATTTAGCAGTACGGCCGAAGTAGAAATTTTTTGGAAGATCGGATGATGCTTTAGAGCCATTTTAAAAATTAAGTTAAGAGAAAAAATTACAATATTGGAACAAAATACAAAACAATTGACGGCATGGCTGATCGCCAAAGGAATTACTTTTATGCTTGTGGTTTCGTAGAGCAATAAAAACTATAGTAAAAAATAATATTGATGCTTGCGTATGATACATTGCGGCACAAGAATATTAGGAAGTTCGATATGGCTGGGTCATATTCCTTTATCAACAACTACCCGAGCATGGTCGTGGTCTCGCATTCGGGAGGACGCAGGTTCGAATCCCTGTTCGGGAATTCAGATTTGGGTTTTCCATCATTTCAGAGAGAAAAAAAAAAAACAACGACTGCCAAGAAACTGTAACCATTGAGTAATACTTCCAAAGAGTTTGCGTGTTGTGTGATGTTTTCCACACTCCCGCATAACAATTAAATACAGTAGTTCGTTACAAAATACATTCAAGATAAACCTTACGCTTACGGATTTAAACTGAAGAAGAGCACCGAACACTTTAAGGAGCGTGAGTAACAGTACTTTCCGCATGCGGAAATGCAGTCACATTGCCCACTCGTAAGATTAGAGGGTGGATAGACAGGTGGCAGGTTACTCCCCCTCTTGTTTACCCTCATCAGAGTACCCTGCCTAACACACCTGTTAACACACACAGGGCCTCGTTTTTCCACCGCAAACTCCTCCCCTCTCCGTCACATATCTCGGTGGCTGCCATAAAAGTCAGCCCTAAGCGCCCATTACGACCGGCTGAATGCGAGGATTTGGGGAGGACCCGCTATTAATATACCTGTAGAGATAAGCTGCTTAGGAAGCCGGTACCTGACAAATTGGAGGTCGCATTTGCAGGGCTATTCTGCCCCACTACGTGTCCCGTTCCCTCCTTCGGATTTCCACCCTCACTTTTTTTGCTGGGATTACATGGAATTTTCTGCCTCAGGCAAATTTCCAATACAATGTAGTCGAAATCTGCACTGCGGAGGAAGAACCTGTAACAATGAGAGGAAGGAAAGAAATGAAAGAACCGGAGAGAGGGAGAACTTTATTTTGGGAAGCTCAAACGCCAAGAAACTGCGTTGAGGGGCACTTTGCGTACACCAAAGGTGGGCCGCAAGTTTTAATTACTGGTCCCGGGTCGTGCGGCTAATTGGAAACAGGTGGTGGGCTTTGTTGTGGCCCGGGCGTCCACTCTCTGGATGCCGGGGGATGAATCCACCCAACTAACTTTAAACAACCTGCAGGCGCCGCCCTAACGGAGCAATAGACTCCGTAAATCATGTTTACGGCTGCAGAGTATACTTGTTTTAACTTTCGTGGCGCATTAAGTACACTTTATAGATTAACTTTAGAGTATACCTTTGATCACTGAAAGGATGCGACGCAGCAAACAGTTATTTACAAAATGATTCTTATAGTATTTATACTTTTGTTAATGTTTTACGGCTCGTTGACGCAGAGGTCATTGGTGCCGGGAGAGATTTGAGGACAGGAAATGAAAAGCAAAATAATCATGGCATTACCTTGGAGTGATTTTTGAAAACATACAAAGCCGAAATCCGTATAGCCAGAGGGGGATTCAAACAGCCATTCCCTGAACAAGACGCTCGATCGTTACCACCCACCCACCACGGTCGGTCCGTGAGGACTATCTTTGCACTGTGACTTCAGAGAGGTAATCAGATTTCCCCCAGTAGAGCTCTTGTCAAAGCGAAGCGAACAAGAATACCTGTCCTTTGGTGCGACGAGACTCTCTGTGTAGAAGGCACGCTCCGAGCTTCTCTAATTGGAACCCGTGTGGCGACGGTAATTAACCATCCAAGTGTCAGCTCTCAATAGCACTGACCGGCTTACTCACGGCACCAGCACGTGCGCAGAGACCAAGGAGTAACCTCTGAAAGCCGTAAACACTATTTGCAGTGGTTCCCTCAACTGTCGTTTTGTAAAACAGTCGGTCAACTCGCGCGTCACCATTTGAAACTTCACTCAGTAACTAAGCAGTGAGGAAATACGCTTTTGCAGATAAGCTGAAATTGTCAAAAGCAGAGTTCCGCAGAACCCTGATAGCGCGACTGATATAAGAGGAAGGAACGAGACTCGGGACCGCTGTTTGTCTCACGGTGGTCCTATAGAGCGATACGTTGTACGAGGCGAAAGACGTTAAGATTGGGTGCCGTTATACTCAACGTTTGAAAGATAATCTTAAAGCAAGAAATCGTCAAGGCACCGTAGTCTTGGCTTTGTTAAACATAAAAAAGTTTCAGCAAGGTGAATCGAATCCCAGCATTGTTCAGTTATTACCTGCAGACCGATCATAGAATTAGCTACCGGTACGTTCGAACCGAAAAAGGGGAGATTCATAGGAGTGTAATTTTTAGCTAAATTATATAACCCTAAACAGAACTATTACATCAAATGTGGTATAATATTTGATAAATTTAGCACAATATTTTATAAATCAGCTACTTATTTTTTTTATTTTTTATTATTATTATTTTTTTTACGTTACTGGAGAAGGGGATAAATTTATGGAAGGATGATTGTTTTTCCTTTCCTCTAAAAAGTTTGAGCATCTCATTTAAGTATATTATAAAATCCAGCGATTTTACAGCTACCTAAAAATTAGTAGTGTGTTTTATTACGTTAAAATGCAAGACACGAAATAATTTTATACTTTCACGCAGTGTGTTCTTTGCCTATTATCTCAGCTTTTAGTCTATCGCGCTAGTTGCAATATAAATAAGAAAACTACACTGTTTTTCAATTCTACAGGGTAACTGAAATGCACCTCTCCTGACAGTTTAAATTAATCATAATAAATGCTGTTGTATTACTATGTATGAAGCTCATTAAATACCGGCTTTAGGACAAGCTAGTATGATTACTTACTATTTGAAACGGCTATGGAAAAGACAAACAATGTACTACATTTTATTTTTTGTCACGCGAAATGATATCAACATAACTATACCTTAAGGCGCGTTCCCACGATCCCTTGTAACGAAGGCGAGACGAGACGGGACCTCATCAGCCGAAGTGTAGGGACGACCGCGGGCTGCAGGTTAGCCCTCGCTTATCTCATCCCCACCTCACCACCACGTTGACTAGTGTCGTTTGGCACAGAGCACTTTACAGCAACAGAAGGTGTGCGCACCGCTGCTGCAAATCGATGGCAACAGCGCACCGCTACACACGCCTGTGATGTTTATTGACACAGAGTGGGTAGCTGCGTCTCGTCTCCACTAGCAGAGGTGGCCCTGTTCCCATGGCATGTGGTTGAGTATTCGTCCCGTCCCGTCCCGTCTCGCCTTCGTTACAAGGCACCGTGGGAACGGGCCTTTAGACACATACTCAAGGTAGGTGATATCGTCGCTCTCCAGCAAAAGACCAGCTTCCAGACTACTCTGGGCTTGTTTATGCAAGCGGGATATATTCCCAGAACGATTTCTGTTGTCTTCAGATAATAATGTGGGAGTACCACGTTCCTAACCACTACAGTTCATGGTGATTAGTTACGAATATTAAAAGTGTCATTAGGTTTTTCTATTTATTGCCTTCGTTGGCAGAGACCAAATAGACATTCTGTGTACAATCTTCTGGATAGACTTTCGTTTCAGCATACACAGTTTACGAAATGATTTTTTACCGTAAGTACAATCTCCTGGATATAAAAAAGTTTAAGTGTACATAATAAAAAGAAGTAAGTACATTTTTCTGAGTATACAGTCATTTCAGCTTACATAGTTCGCAAAATAAATTTATCGTGAGCAAAATCTTCTAGATGCACAGTTACTAATACACTGACTATATTTTTACGAAATAGTTATGCTTTGAAAATAAACTACAGTATTAAATATTTCGTTACTTGGTAGGTTCCGAACATTTTTCACTAGTTCAAATTTACTTAAGATGCGACAATTCTTCCTAAAGATTAAAAACTAAAGGAGATCCCCGCAGGAATATAACTGAAAGAGATAATCTTTCGTAACCTAAATACGATTTAGGTACGAAAACCACTTGGCATGGTTCTCCTTTAAATACATCTCCAAGACATAAACGAGATAAATCATTTTGAATTTTGAGTGGTGTCGCTTGTGTGGTGACAGTGGGTGAGTGGGTTAAGGTCAGGGCGGATCAGGTGTCTGTAACACTAGCCAGTGTCAGGTATGTGGGCTGGAATGCCGACCGGCTGCAGCCAAGGTCGGCTGCACGCAAGGTCACTGCATGGTCACCCGGCCCGCGAGGCGGGCATCAAGTCCTTGACACCCGACAAAACGCTTCACTTAGCGCCCTGCCGCGAGATCCTGGTCCAGCTAATATCATACAACTACATGCGCACTGAAATTATGATCTGCGCCAAGATCTATTTCGGTACACCTTCATCACAATAAAGAAAATCTTAACAGATTCACTAAAGCTACTTAGTACAGGACGCATATGTATATATATATATATTAAAAGAGCGATACTGACGTAGTTAAGTCTCAGAATGGTTCCTAGTTTCAGCTCGTAATAGTTTCTATGCCATTCCAAACACTGATTTAGTGTTTGATGAGGCATGGATTAAAGTAAGTAATATAACAAGTGAGTAAAAATACACTACATTTAAGAGACTAATTGAAATGGTTATTATTCTTCATGCAAAAGTCTGTAATGTACGGGAATTTTCTGTCAAGGCAAATATTTTGTACTATAAATTGATCAGTATTTACGATAGCTGTTGACTGAGGCCACAACTTGCGCCGTAGCATTATGCAGTTAAAAAATTTCGGTGTGCCCATCTTCCCGCATGAAGCGACGAGATCTTCTCTCAATAGTAATTAATTCTTTAATCCATTAGCTATCGAGTGGTATAATTAGACCTCAGATTAAGGCGAAAGTTTCGGAGCTTTAATGATATACTGCGACATCTTTGTTAACATTGCGGTTACTGAAATCAGATTTAAAGATGTATTCATATCCGAAGATTTGTTAAAATACAGATTGTGATTGAGGTGTGCAAGCTAAATGATGGTTAAACTTTTGCAAGAATTAAGTACATAAACAGGAGATACGGAATTTCAGCTTCTCTTAGATTTCTTTGCTTGGTTGAAATGTATCGTTCTGAAGCGAAGACGAAAGCGAAGAGATGGAGCGATTAGTACATTAAACTTTACACGAATGAAACGCTGTTTACTGCACCTAACATTACCAATTATATTAAATTGATCGTGAGCCTGAAATTCCGCACTTACTATCCCCCGCTTCCTCCATCCCTGCGGTATAAGGGACAGCCTAAGTTTGTATTCATATCTCTAAAATGCTTCTTAAAAGTCCCTTTTTATGACTGGAATTTGTGTGACCATATGAAGTGACCAGAGGGAGAAACTATTGTAATTCTAAATGCTTTTACATAAACTAGATTGAGGAAAGCAGTGGATGTCCAATGAAAGCTATTAATGTCTAAACGATGACAAAAATAACTGAATGAAGCGTAGTGCTGTACACAAACAATTTGATAAAAATGCCTCTGCGAATAAACACTGCGGAGATTTTAGTAGTGTAAGTAGTTTGATTCACAAAATCTCACTCACAATAATTGCCTCGTACCTTTGTAATAGATGGGGCATGAGTATCAAGGATTTTAGGCAGAGTTCGATTGACATATTTTACAGTATGAAACACATGTTTCGCGCATAAATAAGAAATACAGGAATCCTTCCTGTTTCTCTTAGCCGGTGACTATGTCAGTGATTTCCTTTCATTGCATTCAAAAGTTTCAAACCAGAAGTTGACCCTGTTGACAAATTATTTATCGGTCTGTTATTTATCTTTCAGTTTTTTTTTTTTTTTTTTTTTTTTTTTTTTTTTTTTTAAATGGCATTCGGCAACGGAGGCCATACAGCCAGCTCAATGTGTATTTTTTTCCAATGTATGGACGCCACAGGACGGACAGGACATTCACACAGACACACAACACATAAACATCCATGCCCGCGGCCGGATTCGAACCGGCGGCCTTCGGCACGCGGAGCTAGCACTATAGCCCCTACGCTACCGAGGCCGGCAATCTTTCAGTTAACGGCGACTGCGAAAGTTTGTTACCTTCATGCAGCAAAATATTTCGACAGTAAATGCAAAAAATTATCGAAGGCTGCACGATTATTTGTTTTCAGTGATGAGCTAAACAGTTAACTAATTAATAGGTTAGTGGATTTCGGTTCATGTAGAAACAGGTTCATGCATATATATTTTTTTAACTGCTTAACGTCTCTTTAACAGTGAGGTTTTTAGAGACGGGAAAGGATGGGGAGCAAGGAATGAGAAGGAATTCGGCCATGGCCTTTTGAAGGAAGCGTCCCGGAAATCTCCTGGAGTGATTTGGGGAAACCATGGAAACCCCAAATCTGGATGCCCGGACGGGGATTCGAACCGCAGTCCTCCCGAATGGGAGGCCAGAACACTAACCGTTACACCACCACGCTCGGTGCATATATTGTAGAACTACATTATCTTCACCATTGAGTACATCATAAACAATTAAACAAAACAAGAAATCATTTGTAATAGAATTTACCATTCCGAATCATGCAAAAGCTTCTCTTCCCCTGATTTTTTACTCTTAATTTTTTGGCTAATCAGACTTGCATGTAGTTTAACGCCCCATTTATTGTTGTTTCCTTTCGAAATTTTAGACGGCTTTCATCTGTTATTGTCCACGATTTAGGACACAATAGCTTAGAAGAACCAGAACTGATTCTAAAGCCCCAAAACTGTTGTGGTAGAAACGGCAGAAATCAACACTGTGGAGCTGAGTAACTTATTTTACGCTACCAATTTGATAACTGATTTGTTGTTTTGTCTGATATATTGCCCTCCAACGTGTTGTCAATCACATGTGGACACAGTCTAAACAAATCGTCGCAGTTACGATAGAGTTTGGTCACATACATCTTTTTCATCCCTCAGGCTTCCAGTTGACTTTCGTGGTTTTTGGCTTTTTTCCAAACTGAAAATACTGCTCAAATGTACCAGATTTTAGACACATAAAAAACTGCCGAACAAGACATATTCCGTTCCCGTAGCGATATTTCTGATTTAAGTGTGCTCCTAAAATCGACGGAACGTAATAGTGAAGCGGGTACAGCTTTATTTAGAAAACTTCGAATGTGATTATAGCTAAAAAAATTCATCTAATTGTTATTTTTCTTTGGCAAAAGTGAATACGTTTTCAATAGGTTTCGACATGAACCATGCAGCCCACAAATAGAATTCTAAACGCCAACTGCACTGCCATTCACGTTGTCATAGTTTCATCAGTTAAGTGCAATACACAGACCGCATTTTGTAATTAGTGAAGGACCTAACGAGCTCGTATAAAGCTGTGATGCAGGTACAATCACCAAATCCACCTACACGACTCACAGCTGGAGGCATTGAACAATGGGGCATCCAGCTGCGCTCAAAGGGAGCCCGGACGAGGCTGCCCGGAAACAAAGTTCGAGAACGCACAAAGTTGCGCAGCATCGCGTCGCTTGGTTTGCCTGTATCCCGTTGCGTTAACTCGGCCACAACTGCAACCGTGTGCAAGGCAGGTGACGAGCTCAAATGTCACAATTTCAGTGTTTAGGGTACTGTCAGACTATCTGCATTGATGCCGGTTTGTTACCATCTGTAAGTCCTACGAACACACCACTCCAGTACTGCACGCTTACGTCTTCGCGTATTGATTTGGTGGCGTAGTGGCAAGTCTCCTGTTCCAATACAAATCTCATTTGAAATATTTTTGCCAGCCATTTAACTGATATGTACAACGTACATCCACCAAAGCCTTGCGCCATGAAGCTTCACGGTTTTGATTCGTCTTCATCAGGTAGGATTCCCAGTTTACAGTTTGTGGCAATTAACAGTAGCACACTACGATACAAATTGAAATTTTACCGCTTAGCGTGCCGAATAATATTTAGGGGTATCCCGGTCAATGATGAAATCTGATATTTATCTATTTGCACGTGCGCAGACTGTATTCACTGACAGTAAAAGAGGAATATTTTATGTAGAAACGTTATTGTATTTTAATGATATCAGTTTGGGAATTTTACAACCGAGCCGGTAACGCTCGGATCTAACATTAGGCTGAAATCACCGTCCGACTATCCAGGTTTCCATTTTATCTGCTCGTACATCATTTCTTTTGAATATTTTAGTGTAATAGATATTTGGAACATCAATCCAAGTTTTTGACAACAGCTAAACATTATTACGATCTGTGATTGAATCTATGATGGCCAAGACTTGTTTTCTGAACTAAACATTGATAGTTCCACTCATGTAGTAATTAAATTCTTTATTATTCCTGTGATTGTATGGAAATTGTATTTAAAATACCAAGAATGGTACAGCACATGATCTGAGTAATAGCCGTGAAGTAACTCCCTCCATTGTATAACATTTTTGATCGCTGGTTGCGTGTAAACGTCCAAATATTATTATGGGTTTGAGGATAAATGTCGTAAGATTTATTCTTGAAAATTCGAGAAAGTTGCTCCAGTTAAGCGAACGGACGAAGCGGCGTCAAACGCTGAATCGCAAATTTCTTACACGTCACGGAGCGTTGCACTGGCAAGCGTCAGTAACTTGAGACTGTTTAAAGGTAGACGCCATCTTGCCTCGCTCTCTGCAGTCACTTGACAACACACTGACACGATGTAACAAGGTAAGAGTGCGGGTCTGTCTCCTGCCGCCTAGTCTTCTCGTAATATTAGTAGTTCATTCTACTCCATAGCTTGTCTTTAGTTCCAAGATCAACATGCTTTCCTAAATTCATCCGTTTAACTTATAGCTTGAAGTCGTTTGCATTTATACTTCATAAAGTTCGCTTTGGGTTCTTATCGGTCTAGTAGTTTTATGTTCTCAAGTCATGCTATAGTTAAGTGAATATCTAACGTCTGAAGAAGACATAGTACAATTATGGTTTAATACCATGTTGGTAAGCCTGCGAGCTTACTGTACGTGTTTTTCCACCCGTTATATCTTAGTCGGATATGCGGACGTATGTATGTTAGGTATCTAATGAATAAATAATCTCATCCAATCCACTCTGCTGGTGTTCCCAAATCTATCAGTCGTTAGAGTAAGTTACCCAGTTGTTTCAGGTACAAATGTATTTGATGTGAGTAAGATGTCCCTAAGGTATGAAGTACATAATTTTATCTATTTTTTAAGAGTAAAGTTTGCCATCTATGATTACTGACTAACACAGTTGGCGATTCTGCTTCAGTTAAACTCGCCTGGTGTCAGACTGACTCATTTTATATAATTCCACAAAGGAAATAATCTCCCCACTTGGTAGTTGCTCAGTTTAAAAATAATATCAGAAAATTCTCACAAAGTAAACCACTACTACAATCACAGCCAATCCTTTACACGCGTTTGTTGCATGCAAAGCGTTACCACTTTTCTAGATAATTTTTCACGTATTTTGTGAACGTAAAGAAGATTGACTCCCAAAATGATTTATAATAGGGGTTCTCAAAGCTTTTCTTACGACGCCAAAAGAAAAATTCCCAAACATCCCCTCCCTCCCTCCACCACAATTTTATTACTCAATTCCTACTACTGAGTACTAACAATAACATCTTAGAGGAAGGTCATTAAGTTATGTCATGTTAGAATCAAGATTTTCAACTCTAATAGGCGGTGATGGAAACATGATACTTCTGTATTGAGCTAGGGTATTGTGTCCGCAGCTACCCCGGGCCCCCCTCCCTACCCTTATATGGCCTGACGTCCCTTTCCCAAGCACCCCCCCCCCCTTCCAGTTCAGAAACTTATACTTTAAAACATACGTTCCCAACCTTTTCCGACCTGTCGCACCTTCTTAAAAAAAAAAATAAATGTTGATTTTATATAAAAAAAACCTCACTGTATCTACTTCTTGTAATTAATATTTAAGACACAGTGCTCCAACGTTTTTGAGTAGTAACCACTTTTCATATATTTGAAAACAAGGACAGAACTTTAAAATTATAATATTATTAGTTAGAAGGCTTAGCTCGGTGGGAAGAAACTAATTTTTCGATATTTCATGCCTTATGTCTCATCAGTAATTTTTAATTGGGAATCTACTTTTATTTCCTAGTAAATTATCGAATACGCTAAATACTCTTTCCGTTACATATGATGATGGGAATGCAATGAAAAACTTCTTTGATGCAGCTCATAAAGCGCGATACAATGTTGGAAAGAAGAGGGGAGGCGGTTGTTCCTCCACGCTCCTTGAATTGGCATTGGACCAGAAATGCCCGCTATGATCCAGCAAAGCCAAACAGCCGGCGGTACCACCCGCATTGGGAACCACGGCTTTAGAAGATCTGCAGAATGGTGCATGAAGTACTTGTGAGCAGGCTGCCTCACAGTGGGGGCCCCAGCGTGCCCCATGAAGCAGACCCACTGACCACTCCACTGCGCCTGTCTGTTCTGGCAGCAATCAGGCCCCGTCTGGACTCGCTGTAATTACAACGGCGCCGCTGTTTTATCTATCAGCTGACCGACTGAATGGCTTCTCTCCCACATCGCGCCTCCAGACACTCCCGGATCGGGTTTCCAAATTAACTGCGCCTCTGGTATTTATCCGCCCGCTAATAAGCTGGCGAGGTTCTCTCACTCTCAACGTGACATCGTGATCCACAATCTAAACCGTGGATAACGTATGAAATTGTTCACCCTTTGCGATTTATCGTGAGGGATGATGCTATTTAGAAACTTTTTTTTTCTCCTCGTGGCAGAGGCAATAAGGCTTGCATTAGGTAAGCACAGACTGTTTTCGAGTTCTATAAAAAATTTATATATAATCCCTTATTTCTATGCCGGATGGAAAGCCACCAAATATTCAGATCAAATTGGAATAAAATTAGAGGTGACAGCCAGCTTACGACAGCCAGCAGACACCGATACCTGATGAAGACAGCCGAGCTTGCTGTCGAAACGTCGTGTTACTTTGACACCATCCGGCTGAACACCCGTGAAGATTATATTTCATTAGAGGTAATGTTAGGAAAATTTGAATATCACTTCAGATTTGTGATCCTGATGTGCTTAATCAACTGCTGTGTTGATAGGATACCTCTATAGACACTTCTGGCTCTGTGAATGGCTGCAGTTCTGTGTCGTAATAGTCCACTGTGTTTATCACGCAATACTTATAAACTCCTTATACTGGTTTATCTACACAATTTCATAAAATTAGTAAACTCATATATCCTTCGTAGGAATTTTTGAATAACTTGTTAGGATATAAGTCGGTAGTTGCAGTTACTCCAGGTCGTATTCCACCAACTTACAGTTACAGACACAAGAAAATAAGGAAAATGGTCCAAATCGAAAGTAAGTACAGTAACTATTAGTAACTGGTAGACATCAAACTTTGAACTAGGATGCAGTATGAGAAAGTAAACATATTTGCCATTGTTGGAAGTACCATGGCGCTAGTGTGGAGATAAAATTATAAGAATTACGAAGGAGAATTTCCGTGGCTAGACACTATTAATGTTCAATGATGCAGATCTACCTGCTCACGCTGTTCATAATTCAAATGACAGTGCTAAAAAAAATGTATTCACTACAATGCCGAAAGAGAGGATATCTTTCCTTTAATCCATCTGAGAATTTGGCTACCCGTATATGCCCTGTGCAAATAGGAACAAATATAACCCAATAAATCTACGAAAAATTTAGACGTTAAACGTGTTTAAACTCAATAAAATCAATCAACAATTTTCACCGATATGTAAATAAAGAATGACAAACTCTATACATCCTTAGAATCTAAAATAAGAAATTCTGAAAATTTCTCCACGTCCAATAAGAGAATTATTTTAAAAATACTCAAAATTTTGTTTGATAAAATCCGTTAAAGAATTATTGAGCAAATTGAACAGAAACAATTGTTGTGTGTGCAATCAACATCAAAATTATCGTCAGGTTATTGCTCTGCTTATGGGGAAAAAAAACTGAATTCGTGAAATTAACAATTTTCAGAAGTATTCTGATACCTTTCTATATTTAGCAAGCTTGATGACTTCACACCCTAAACTTGCAGCAAATAATAGCAGGAAGTAAATTTTATATTATAAGAGTTTCAGACTATCAACAACATTATGGCAAAATTTTTAAAATAACATTGTAAGTATTTGACTAATCTTCATTACCTACGTTATATCTTTTTCAATAAAATAAAATATTTAAATAAAATAAAGTCGCTACAGTTAGTAAAGGAAAATATTTCATCAAGAGAAACATAATTCAAATGCATACTTCCTCTTTACCATGTGTATTACTAAGAGAAAGGCGGAACATTACTTGCAAGTATTTAAATACGCAACCAGGCTTGTATTCATTAAGGTTGGAATGCGCTGTAACGCATTAAAGAAAACCGTTCCTCAGTGGTTGCCATATTTCTACAGGACAAACCGCGCTAGCTTTTAGCAGAAATTCATACTGTAAAAATTCATACGCATAACATTTTTATAGAAGTGAAAGTTTCTAATGAAAGAAATATTCACTGTAACAACAGGTCCTGCAATACACAAGAAATTCAGTAAGTAAAAAACTCTCAAATACTTGCATAAAGAATATAATAAAGATATTAACAAACATGCATCGTTGGAGAGATAGACAAAGAGTGTAGTACAACAGGAATTAGCTGCGAACTGCAGGGGAAAGTATCACTAACATATAGCTTAATTCAGAACACCTTCGCTACCTTTTCATAACAGTGTGGTCTGCTGCCTTTGATTAGATTTACTCATTACTGCCATGGTCAAATTTGGAGCTATGGTTTTACGGCCGCATACCCTGGCTGCCGCCAAGCATTTTATACCTACCGTCAGGTCGTACTGCGTACTCCTGGAGGAAGTCAAGTGTTGTAACTGTCTACGAAATGTGTAACTATGTTCGATGAGTGATAAGCCTCTAAGTGTATTTTTTGTTTATCGAATGTGTAGTTAGTGAAAAGGGGGGGGGATTCCATTCTGACATTCGCCCTGATGGCTGCGGAAAACCACCTGGAACCAGCAGTCAGCAGGGCCTAGACTCGTGCCCCGCTTGAGGCGCACTGGTGTGTTTAACTTAATTTAATTTAGTTGCAATGGAGCGCATGCTCCGGTGGCAATTTCCCTAGACACCCATTTTTCCTTAACAAATTTTTACTTTAAATTCTTTCAGCATTTTTGCTAAATTATTCATCATTTCTCTTGGTAATTTATTCCATTCTCTGACCCCTTACTTAAAAGAGAGAATCTTCCTGCACCCCTTGTGCCTGAAATCTAGTCTCATCTTCTCCGTTCCATGCATCACTTTTAATTCTTACACCAATATCTTTCCATGTCTCATTACCAATACACGCATTGTACACTCCCATGACCTTCTTCACCCTCCTCCTGTCTTGCAATTAATCCCAAACCAGCTCTTTTATCATATCTTAACCCCACTAAAGTGTAGTTGCTGCAACAGGAGGACCACCAAGTTTTTTGATCCCAACAAAAAATTCTCATCTGGTCATCTCTAAAAAGAACTGTATTCATTGCAATATAGGAGCGATGCTATGTGCGTAAACTAGGACGTAGTATAATACCATTATGATAACGGTACCACCATTTGTTACAGGAGCGACGTTTACTCAGACGTAAGTACGTCTTTTGAACAGTTAATGATAACAATACGTATTAATATCAACACTCATCGGAAGAGACAACTCCTAAAACAAATCAACGTGGTAACATCGTAACCGTGTTTGGGTAACCCCTCCTCGTACCAGGAGTATAACAAGATCCAAACTTCGTGTTGCTCCAAGTCATGGAGCCTCTAAGATCTATCCGAGTTACAGCTTTGTACAACGGCCATGACTATTTCCACAACCTCGTTTGAACACTCTGATTTACAGTGAAGTTCACATTGAAGGACTGTATATATATCATTGCAGATTCACTCCACTCTCATTACGTTTTAAATCGACAAAGTAAATGCCAGTTTTTGTAAACATCTATCACAGTTTATATTTCTCTGAATTTCTCCGCTCTATCACAATCACGGAATATGAACCTTTCAGAAATTATTTTCGAATTATGATTTTTCTGCTGTCTGTTTATACGTATCAAAATGATCTCTCAAGTTCAAGGGAGTTTCGTAAGAACTCTCGCACCCAGTTGAAAAGGGGCACATCATTTTTTAAAGTTCTGTTTTTTTTCTCTTAATATTCTTTTTCTTCGTCCAATACATCAGCACTACGGTTAGGTACATATTATTTTATTTTATTGTAATCATTTATAAAAACAAACTATAAATCGTAAGATCAAGTGTTTTGACATCACATTTTTATGAAAAGTTACTCCAAGAGAGCTCCTGAAGTACACACGTCGTTATTACGTGTGATATGGTCATTGTTTTGTTTTGTTTGTATAGAGCTTCAGTTCGTGTTTTGCTGTTTAACTCAAGATCTTGACAATTCCAAAATTTGGGGCGTGTAAAATTTTAAACACCTTTCTTCTTCCCCGTGTGTAAAGGCGAGCACACTATATACAAATTTGTCAGTTTGTAAAAATTATAAAGAGTCGAGGCCCTGCAAGAAGTCTAAAACTACATAGTATGCTTTTTTTTCGTTTGTCGTTTTCATAGTTAAGTTTATGAAACTTAATTATAACAATATGTTGTGAATTTTATTACAGCAATTGTGTAAATGATTTTTTAACAGAGCTAATCGTACTTATACTAAACAAAACCACATCTATTTCTCCGTTTCACTGACAGTTGCCAGATCAAGAGCAATGCTTCAATTTACTTCCTTAAGAGTAATAACTTTAAGAAATATAGATCTTTAATATTTTTGCTCTGATCAGTATTTAGAACTTACACATCCACTCGTCAACTTTGTGAATTTATTGCAGAAAGTTTTATCCATTACTTTTAATTTAGGAAGGAAAATAAAAATAATACATTTTGCTGAAGTAATGTGTTGCTGGGTTATCGCTGTATTGTAGAGAGACGAATGCGATCAGTCAGCGAGCGCTCTCAACACAGCTTGTCTTATAGGAAAGACTTCTCTGTTGGTCACGCCGAAGACAAGGGGAAAAAATATAAAACATAATGGTTTAAAAGCTAGCTGGAATATTGTCTGACTGTAGGCTTTGACGATATGGTGGAATAAACATTGAAAATCGAATACAATTCAAAATAGAAAATCTCATTTCTCATGATTGCGAAAAATATGTTTTACATGTGCCAGACTCTATACAAGCAGCTTTAATAGAAAAGGAAAATAATAGCTTAAAGAAGCACGCTGAGAAATTTCAAATCAATTCTTCTTACTTTTGTCTTTTTAATAAAGTAGGAAATATTTTTTTCCCCATCAGGCTTTACACCTCGTCGACGTAATGATGTGGGAGGGGGAGGTGATCGGATTCAAGAAATTGGTGGAATTCAGCGAAGGAACCACCCGGCATCTCCTGAAGTGATTTCGGGATATTATGGTTAATCAGAAATTTGTATGGAACCCACGTCGAGTAGAGTTCTAGGACCGTGTTTTACCTCTCACCCGCCGTACTCGGTAAGAGTAAAAATTTAGAAGTTGTGATTTTGTAGGAATTAAGCGCATTAACAATTTCTACGAACCAGAGAAAATTGCAAATAAATTTGGACGATCATTATTTTACTTGTTTGACCGCCTTGGGGGGCATCCATTAATGACGTGAGGTGAAATAGGGTGGGTGGGGGGTTCCGGCGAAATCTCACGAAATCTCACCAAGGGGGACGGGGGCGGTCAACGCAAATCTCACGTGAGGTTTTGAAATTCTAGTTGAATTGTAGAGCTAAAAATAAAAAGTCTACAAACGACGCGAAATCGATTTTAGGGGGGGAGGGTTATTTTGGTCAAAAAAACGTACTTGGGGGGGGGGGGGGGAGTTTAACCACCCTTAGGAGTATGACACCTAAAAAAAAAGTCTCAAAAAGTTGCGAGGTCAATTGGTATGGGGGGAGGTTTCTCCGTCAAAATCTCACGTCATTTTAGAAAAAGGGGGGGGGGAAAGGAGGTCCAACCAAATCAAACGAATTACGGAAAAACACCTTACGTCATTAATGGACGCCCCTTGGTCACCTGTTGGCAGGTCATCGCTTGAGCACTAACTGCAATCAGAAAAGATTATGAGCATTAACACACTACTTTTAGCTCAGCTCCACATGGGAACCATATTTGTGTGGCAGCTATAACCCTGAACGACTACGTCGTTTCTGTTGTTCCCCGAAGCCGATTGCGCCCGTGAGAGGTGCGCCGGGCTGGCCATTAATTTGGTGCGGGGTGGCGAGCGGGGCGTGTTCACAGCTCCTCTGCCACCTGCCAAGATGGATGCTCAAATAAAGGCGCCGCCACTGCGCTGTCCGCGCGGCTGATGACACCACGGAATCAAGTCAGCAGCCCCATCACATGGGTCTCTCATTCACCGCAAGGTTTCTTTCTGATTCACAATCGCCTTACCTATCGAAATTCATACAAGGTCAGTGATTCTGTAATTATTTTTATTGATGATTGCAGATTTTCAAAATATCACGTTGATGAGTTCACTTTGAACCTCTTGGCTTCAACACAAACGGTCTGGTGGCTCAGTGGTCAAGGCGTCTGACTGGTGATCGAAAGGTCTTTGGTTCGAATCCATGCCTGAGCGGGGATCTCGAAAGACCCTTAACCCAACCCTCACCTCTCACAGAGGTCGCTGTGTAATTAATGTGAAGTATGCCAGAACGCTTCTGTGGTTATACGTTAGACTGCTGGTCCCCTTTGGCTAGCAGGATTTCAAGGTTCCGTTAGGTCAGCCACGACAGAGCTGCATGCGCTGCAAATAGAAACTGTCAAACTGGCGCGAACTACCTTTCGGAGTCTCCCGGCCCATAATGCCATACGTCATTCTTATCTGGGCTAGTACACTGTTAATATCTAAGAAATGCGGGTCCGTTGAAAACTAGAAAACTAATTAATTAGGAATTTAAGAAAATGAATGGTAAGGACGATAAGCTAATCTGACAAAATGTTTCGGAACATAAAAAATGTCTCCAAAATTATGATTTCGGGGGTGGACCTAGATGCTTGAGACCGTTAGTAACCATCCCCCCCCCCTCACTCCGGATCCGCCATTGGTATTAACCATACCTAAAATAAGGTAGAAAGTATATTCTAAGCTGCTGTGATAATGCCGCATATACCATCAATTGTATGGCCACTAAAATAATGTAAAATCCACTACCATTAGTGTAGACGACTCGCATATACATTAATTAAAATAATTATTATGTAGGGTAACTGTAGCAGCATTCTTAAGTCATCAAATTATGTACCAGATTTCCGAGTAAAATTCCTCTACAATGCTTACAGTGAGAGGACATACTGCATTGTTGATCGTCATTTCTCCGTCAAATGGAGACATGAAGTTTAATGCTTTCTTGGTGATTTTCATGAAATGTGCCAGCAACTTATTTCACCCTATAGCTACTTTAATAGTATCTTGTTTTTAATCAAAATACCATAACAATCATCCAGACATGGAGTAACATTAGCAGTTTCTTACTAGGTAAGCAAACGGAAAACTCTATTCAGTTACACATCACGTGAAATTAGTGTAGAGGATTAACAACCTCCATTTCTGTAGTAAACGCCTAGGCCCGAACCCAGGTAGCGCATACACACACGATTTAATTCCATTATTTCCAATGCTGTCTTCTAAATGATTTTAATTCCATCAGGTTATTTGCAATTGAAACTATAATATATTATTCATCCAGCGCGGTATTAGCGTTATTGAAACACGAAGACTGAGAAGATGGCGATCACCAGATTGTGAAGTACTCGTCTTCGCAGTTCACCACTGATTTATTGGAAAAATTCCAGATAATAAAGCATAACGTCATTAAGCTGGGCTCAGTGCTTAGTAAAAGCTTTAACGAAGTGTCGTTTACCAATCTTCCTTCACCTCACGTGTAATAAAAGAATCATAACACCTTCTTTAAGTAATTATCGCTACTTTTTTGACTGGACTCAAAGGAATACGAAATCTGGCCTTAATTTGACTGATTTATCGGAAACCTAATATATCTTCCTGCAGAATTTTGGTCTTATTCACCCTTCTGAAGATGCAAAGAAAACTTTCTTTAAGATATTACAACCCAATCGCTAAGGAGTTAGTAAAGCACTGCAGAGTTTTTTATTCTTGTCTGGCGCTGTCGGACGTCAAAGGGGAACTGGAAAAGAACACAACGGTGGGAACTTCAAACAACTTTGTCGGTAGACGCCTCCTGGAAGAGGAAGCGTTAAGTCGGGCCATATTACGTAACACCCGTCCGACCTTGCAAAGCATTTTGTAGCATTTAGAGCAAGGAAATGCTCAGCTTCGTGCTGCACTCTAAGAATAACAAAAAGTAGAGATACCCACTAATCTCTCGGTTTTTCACTGGCTACCCGTGCAATTATCACGTTTTGCCAGTTAAAAAATTCTTCCTTGTTCTTTTAAATCACTGCTGTTTAGGATTTATGAAGGCAGTACTATGCAGTCCCATTTGAACCTTGCCAGCAGGGTTGGAGGTGAGTGGGGTCGGCGCCACACTCCCGCGAAATCTCCACGGTAATCATTGGATAGCAGGCTGAGTGGGCCAGGGCAGCCGTTCAGGACGTTTTAGCTTTGAGGAAAATCCTCGGACTCGTCGGGGATCGAACCCCGGTCCTGGGGTAAGCAGTCAAGTGCTCTATCACCTGCCCTAAAAAGTAATTAAATAAACGGTTATGACATCACAGAACGATTGGCCATAGAATGTATTTGCGTCATTCTTAGTGACAGAGATTTCAGCTGTTACGCTTTGCGTATCTGACGTCGCTTAGGCCAAAAATTCTAGAACTTGTTTTTGAATCCGTAATATGATGTCACGACACCACCACGTAATGGTAATAAAATAGGTCATGCAGTGCAGGTATAAAAATATGACAACAGTCACTACCTGTTATTCTACGGATGGAAAACAAAAAAACTGTACACGAAAGGCTGATGGACCAGCAACGTTAAGGAAGTATGGAGTGAGGTGGCGGGTAGTTGTCCCTCGCAGCCACAAGCCCCCGGGTCGTTCGCACCGTATGTTGTCTCATTTACGATTATGGAGGCGGAGTGACAAGCTAGCATGGAAAATTTACAGGTAGTATCCAGAACTAATCAACAGTACATATTAAACGCGAAGTCCGCGTATTTAATAAAATTCTATAGTGACTACAGTATTGAGAACTAAAGCTTATTTTCGTTGCTTGGTCATAGAGAAGTATTGTGGTTTAAATACGTTGCCACGCAATGACTGCAAGAGAGAGGCAACACTTGTGCTTTAAAGAGAGGTTCGATAAACTAATTTCCACGAAAGCCTCATGAAAAAGGAGTGCCTTCATCCAATTACGGAACGGATGTTTTCAGCCAATGAGGACTGAGATATAGTATTAATAAACTTATTGTTAATGCATTTCGACATGTGCCACCAATCATAAAGAGAAGAGAGGAGTCATTCCCTGATTAGCCGGGCACGTAGCTGCGGTGGAGGAAGGTGAAGGATGGAGATTCGACGCAGCGATGAGGATGTTGGGGACAATAAGGGAACGGACGTTCAAATACAGCCGACAGCGACGAGTCGCGATCAATAAATTGTTACAAGTTCTTACAACCACATCTAAGACTAGGATGTGTTTTTATGTTTGAAGTATCTTAGTAGGAGCTCGTGCTAAGTATCTGGAATCAGACTGGATGACTGCGCCAAGAGCTTATTGAACAAGCGATGAAGATATCGAACATTGAACAATAATAGCACTATGTCTTATTTACTTTCAAAAGTGCCTACTTAACGCCTTGGCAAAGCGCTTTCCAGCATAGGATCTACCGTTCTACTGACTGGCAAATGAGTTTTGCTGTAAACCACATTTTTTATGTTACTTTTGCAATTTCAGTATATGTCGTACATTACAAAGACCCAACTACATGTAACTAGACGACCCGTGCAAAAATTTCGCGAATAAAAAACTATGAATAGTGAAGCTAAATGCTTCTATTATAATGAAAAGTAGAACCGCAATTTTGTAGCAAATATTTATTTGTTTAGTGTTATAGGTAAAATTTAAAACACACTGTATGTACCACGAACTTAACAGAATACAACCAACCTGAACAAAATTCACACAGCATATCTCTGTGATATGTGTTGCTGTGCGAATTAAATGTTTACACTAGAATTGTATAACAAAACAAAAATGTTTCCGTATCAGAAAAATTATTATCCGAAAAGCTACTTAATCTATAAAATACAGTTTATTGACATCTCTGTGATATCTGCTGCTGCAATCTAGGGACACGGATCTGAACTGTCTCATACGGGCGAACTCCTTAAGCATCAAATTCCGAAAAATTCTTTCCTAATTTATGATTTTACCTAATTGAAGGTCTTAATCTTTAAAACGATATATCATTTATTGGTTTCTGTTAGATATCGAAGGAGATAAATGGATCGTAATAAAATAAAAATAAACACGTTGTAGAAATAATATTGATATTTTTGGCCTTAGGGGATGAATTCCAAAATATTTCTTTTATAAAATATGTTGTGACCAAAGCGGACACCTTGGGCTTTAAAATGATATCTCATTTATCGACTTCGGTTAGACATTAAGCAAGGAAAAAAAAAGTTTATAAATGATGATATTTTTGCCCCTGAAGGGTTGAATTTGGATAAAGTTCTTTTTGAAATATGATGTGAGCACAGCGGATACTTTAGTCTTTAAAACAATACCTCATTTATCGATTTCGGTTAGGTATCAATGGAGATAAATGGCTCGTGATAGAAATATGCCTTGTAGAAATATTAATACTTTTGCCCTTGGGTCGAATTCCGAAAAATTCCATTTTTAAAATATGATTTGACCAAAGTGGAGACCTTAATTTCTAAAATAATTCATCCTGTCTCGATTTCGGTTAGGTACCAAGGAAGATAAATAGCTCGTAAAAAAAGTTATGGAAATAATGGTAATTTTGGCCTATAATGGTCGATTTCGAAAAATTCCTTTCTTAAAATATAATGTGACCACGGCAGGGACCTTAATCTTTAAAATGACACCTCATTTATTTATATTGGTTTGATACGAATGGAGATAAATACCTTGTGACACAAAAACACGTTGCAGAAATATTGATACTTTTACCCTTTAAGGGTCGAGTTACGAAAAATTCCTGTCTTGATATATGATGTCACCAAAATGGAGATTTTAATCTATAAAATGAAGCTTCATTAAACGATTTCAGGTAGGTATCCAGGGAGATAAATCACTTGTAACACAAAAAACAGCATTTTAGAAATATTAACATTTTTTCCCTTTAAGGGTCCTTTCTTAAAATACGATGTGACCAAAGTGCAGAACATAAGCTTTAAAATGACGCCTCTTTCATTGATTTCGGTTAAGTTTAAACGGAGATAATGGTTTGTGACAGAAAAAAAACCTTATAGAAATAATATATACTAGTGATCGCCCAGCGATCGAAATTCGACCGTAATTCATTTAGTTGTTTAGTTTCTTTCATGAAAGAGTAATAATCTAGTAATTCTCTGCATTACCTATAAAATTAAAACGATACACTCCACGCGTGACTGTGTGCTAAATTTTAGCTTCTAATCTAACCATAGCAAATGATGAAATGTATTTATCGATGGTTCATTTGAATTCAAAATATTCATTTTGACTTAAGGCCGGAAAACTGCTTTAGCTTTATGAAACATGCGCATTTAAATGTATCTAACAAAATAATTTCGTCATTTTGTGTGTTCACTATTTAAATTTGGTCTATTATCATTTTGAATTTCACTCAAATAAGTATTCCTTATTTCTTGTCTCTCTCTCTCTCTAATGAAATTACTGAAATAAAAAAAATAAAAAAACACTTAACCACAGCTTAACATTTTAAATAATCAAATGACCATATAGTATCTGGCAGAATCACTACATTCCTTTTCAAAGTATTCCTTTCATAACGAGGAATACTTTGAACGAGTCTTTCGTTTTACCAAAGACCACAGGGTCTCAATGCGGGGAATTCACATAAGAACGTTGGCTCCGATCCTATTTCACGCGCACACACACGTTCACAAATTAATTTTTTATTTTAATAATCTATTTGTAACATGTATTAACTATGATTATTATATTTTTGGGTGGGGTGGGACATTCTCCACCAGTGAAAAACTGTTACTGACCTGTTGAAATTTGGATTAACTGTTTCCTTATAGTGTCCTCTTCACGTTTAGCACTCTCATTTTCCGGAAAAGTCGCCACGAATTAAATTAAAAATGCCGAAATATGCCGCAACCGCGAAATGTTAGCAGCACTGTAAAAATGACACAAAAATTATCGGTATAGGGATCATATCAACCTAAATAGGTTCGTTTTGTCATAGTGATCATGGTTAGGTTGAAATTCGGCTTGGACCAAGAGTAAAAAGTGTACGGGAAATTCGTTCTGCGCAGCCCATGTCGCAAACCAGAGACAAACTGCGCATTTGTTTACAACTGAAGCAATCGTTTATCTCTGACTGTTTATATCGATTCCAAGGTTTGTAAAATATATTATATATAATTTTAGATCTGTATTTCTTTAAGTTCCTCCGTTCGCCCAATATTCTGGCCGCTAGCTGGGCTATCTACCAGCCCTCGAAATGTTGCTTCTTGCTTCTATATAAGTTCAGAGATTAATTTCGACTGATTTGTTTCACCAAAGAAGACAAAGTAAGGCCGCTAGCTGCGCCATCTACCAGCCATCTGAGCGAACTACGTAGGCGAGCGAGCGTTTTATTTTACTTAATTTAATGTATTTGTAACGCATATTATATATAGATTTTAACTTCCTTCACTTCTTCTCCATATAATCTTTAACTATGCCAAATCTTACACTTCTCCGTGCGCGAAACATTCTTAAAAATGTAACATAAGTTTTCGCTTAACGTATTAATATATAGACGATTCTGTCGAAATTATCATTTGTCTTCGTATTTGTAATTTCACTTGTGTTGATCATTTTCTTGCAGTAAGAAATTATATTGATGTCTAATTTGCATTTATTACTGAGGTTCAAGTTAATTTCCTTTATGTTTCTTTCGTTCATCCAGTTGCTGAATAAATGTTCATGTTGAATATATCCTGTAAGTTATCCGATGAGAGAACTTCTTCTTTATTGGTTAAGTAGTATTATTTAAACATATTCACCTTTTGTAAAAATACATACGAGGAGTTTAAATTTAATTTACAGTTTATTATTTATTGTGAAATAAGACACACATGGTGTAAGGTATATTCATGCTGTGGTAAATGATTCTTTAGAGCTGTGCTTTAATTAATTGTTATCAAAATAAGCCGTACTGGCATCCAAACCTAGATAAATCCATATTTTAAAGTTATGGTTGTTCACTTATAACGAGTCTAACAAAATGAACAAAGTCGTTTATATACTAATGCAGATTTTGGGCCGTATTCACAAAAAATAATCTTTTCTAGTTTCCTAATTTATCTAATTTTATCGGGCTACAGTGAGCCATGTAAAACCAGCATAATTAACGAGGCGTACCTCGAGACAACATGGCTATAGTTAAGTTATGAAGTTATGATGCAGCCTTTGTATAAGCCATGCTATAGTTTCACGAAAAGAAAAATCGCAACGCACACCACGATTATATCTTGTTATAGCAATCATCATTTTAAATGACTTCTAGTCTCTCTTCAAACAATTTTCACATAATGGCACAAAACGATTATTTCTCTGTAATTCTGTTAGATAGTTTTTATTTCTAATTTGAAGATTGGCACCATAGTACATTCAGACTATTTTTGTCCCTCAATAATATTCTGAAGAAACACGTTCGTCGATGGCTCGTTGATAAACAGAAAACACAGCGAAAACATATCACTTTTAATATTTATTAGGATGATACTAGTATTAGTAGTAACAGAGTAGAAGGCCAAGTTTAAACCAAGACTGTCAGGGCTGGCCGCTCCTCCACACATGCATATTGCAACCCGTGACGTCACCAGTACCTGCCTCGTGAGGTCGATACCTTCCTCCCCAGGAATGACTCTACTCCGCTTCGCCTCCTGGATTCGCCACCCGCGCCGCCCTAGTCTCCCTTCACTGCCATAACTACGCACATCCCGTACCATCGTATCAACTTAGTAGGGACTAATGGTGACTGTCCTGAAGTCCGCTAAAACAATTTTTTTCTGTCAACACACTCATAACTTAGGAAACCATAAATGTGCACTAGTTTCGCTCTTACTTCCCTTAATACGATTATAACAAAATCTGGAAAAATAATGTGGGTTAATGTTATTAAAATGATACTAGACGGCGGTTGAAGGAAAAATTTCCTGTATATGATCTCGTGGGTTTTAAATGAAATCCGGCGACCAGAAGACAGTCAAGATGTTTCGATTTTTCTTTTTATTTCTCATTTTTGTAAGCTTTTGGTGAGAAGCCATAAAAAAATTTTATACCCAGCTTTATTTTCACAACTAAGGGCTCAAAAATTATTTCAAAATTTACAGAAATGTAGTGTCTTATACTTTACACGAAAATTATAGCGATCCTTCTGTAGTTCGTGTTTTCGCAATAAAAATCGAATATTTAATTTTAAGAAATTGGCTACATTAGCAGATATTTATCTACAAAAGTCATTTCTTGAATCGGGTAATAAACAGACGCTGAACATACTTTTCGGAATTTATGAAATATCTCTGTAATATTTTCCAATGGTGTATATATACATATATTCAAAACTTTGCCACCAAGGCAGCAATTCTACCCTTCGGGATATTTCGGGCAGGAATGTTATATACCCAAAAATAAAACTTACTAAAGTCTAATTAAGATAACAGCTAAACAAACTACCTACTTCCGCATGTTGTGACACTAGAGAATACTTAATAACATTAAGAGGAAAAAAGTCTTCCAAGAGGATCATAATTTTTCATAACTGACCTCTAAGATTATGATTGGTTTGTAGTACTACCAAGCGACCAGGAGAATTTATTTCATTCACCAATAATTCTCCCATCAATCAAATCCAGAATGATCATTCTTAGATATCATTTTATTAAGGATTTGATTTTTTTAATGTTAGTGTCTCTTTCATCCAGGGACCGAATACACTTAATAAGTATGGGAAATATATTTCAGACAACCGGGTTAGTTTAGCGTCTTTAGACTACCTGCATTTTTAAATGAAACTGGACCATGGAAGCGTTTAGGCATAATTCACATACACAAAGCAAGGCTTATCGGATGTGAAGCACACGTTAACGCGCTTCAAACACGGATTTTTAGACCCCGAGTCACAACCCCATATCATTGAGTTAATGGAGTGCTCTAATCTATAACTAATAATGAATGTGGTAAACGCGAGGTAGAAACGACAAAATGTTACAAACTTTTAGAAACTTTTTATCCGGCAATACGTACACAGAGTTCTGGAAGGCTATTTTTAAGACTTCTCTTTAAAAACTCCTAGTCCAAACGATGAATCCCGAACCTGAAATTCTTAGAGACAATTAACATGAAATTCCCCCCTAGCAAAGTTTTTTCGGTGCCCGTGATGAAAAGTACATTGTAATTCAATGTTAAACTGTAAGTCCGGTATAGACAGAAGCTGTATTCACGTTGAATCGAAACAATCAATCGGTTAGCTTTCGGGGTACTATTGCGGTTCTATTTAAGCTATTTCTTAAGATTAGTTTATAGTTCTGGTTGCTTCCTTCTGAATTTAAAGTTTATTTTCGGTCAGAGGCAAAGATGGTTGAAACGAAAAGAGTAGCTCCATCCTTCCTCTTTATAGGACTTCGTTAGATAGTTATACATAAAAGTGCTTGCTAGACAATAAAAGAAAAGATTTCTTGGTTGGTTCTATTTCGTGCAAAGTCAAACAACGAATAAAGTTCGTTTAAAGATTGTTTCGAAATTCTAACCACAAGTAAAAATACTCTCACGCGAGTATTTTAATTGCCACTATACACATTGAACATTATGGCTGCAGTCGTTGATTGTGTCAACAAATCCTCCTGTTGGTGGCAATATTATAGGCGAATTATGTTCCGCAACTGAGACCTTCGCCATTACTTATCCCACGACGCCAATCTTCTTAATGGCGTTGTTCGTCCTCTGTGTATATGAGAATAATTCACTGTTATCAGCGGAGGGTGAATTTCAAATCCGGCAGTGATTATCGAGGGGGCGCGTTTCCGGCGTAGTCTTCCGAATTAGACCCACGGGAGCGTTCAGACGGAAGAGGACGGTGCGGAACGATCTACGTTATCTGCCCCAGGCCTTCAGTCGAGCCGCTTGTATTTTGCTGTACAGCCTTTCACACTCCCAATAAACTGCCACTGTGCTTTCATTCCTTTTCATTTAAAGCTTCTGGTCGGAGATCAAACGTAAATTGACGATCCCGTCCGTACCTTTCTTGCCGCCAGGAAGAGAACTCTGCATTGTCCGCGTATCTGTCGAATACTAATGAAAGCTGAATTAACGTCGAATACAATAGACCGTGGACGGGAAATTTTTGTGATCGCACGCTTCTCATCTTCATCTTGAATGTCAAGTGTTTGGACACCGCGTTGGCAACAAGCACTGAAATTCCATTGCCACCAGCTGGACAATGTATATTACCATTCACCCTGCTCTGCCTTCTAACATTTTTATAAATTCTGCTTCGGCCGAGAATGACACGGCCTTATTTCCTATCCCTTATTGTAAATAATTCTAACACAATCAGATACGGATCGTCTCAACAACGTAGACACATCATAATCTTTGTTATTATCTTTTTGCAGTCTCATTAAGGTTTGCCGTTGAGATTTAAAAAATTTCAACGCCTATCTCAAAGACGTTTAATGCCTTAGACAACTTTTTTCACGCCCGTAATTCCACGCAGTAGATCCTCAATTCCTAGAGATAGACAACACTGATATCCATATTCTGATTTTATTATTACTAACAATAATTTTTTCGCTGGTAATTTTCCTAACCACATATGCATTACATAAATTTTTACTCACCTACAATGTAGGCGTAACAAACACTCAGCAATTTCTTTTTCTTCCTCATGCTCAGCAACGTTATTATATTAGCTTCTGTTCTTCGGTTTTTGCCATCTAAAGACAACGAATAGTTACCCATTTCATTAATCTTGATGCTTTTTTCCTGACTTCCAACAGTTTTTAATCCTTTTACTTTGCTGTTTCCTCCTTTCTTGGGTTTAGATGTTATTACCTTTCTTCATCTGTTCCTTCATCAGGAAGCCCTTGCAAATTTTTTCTATCAATCTTCTGAAATTTGCTTTGTCTTGTATTATATCTTCTGTTATTCCGATACTAGCTTAGCTTTCTCTACTATTACGATCCACTGGTTGCCATTCTTACTTTTTGAGACGTTGCTGAAAACTTTTTTGTAAGTCTGCTTTTATCCATTAATCACTGTGTGTCAAAAATAGCTGATTTTCTTCCCTCTTATGGTATATATGCTATTGACTATGTTGTACAAAAATTTCTGACTCCTGTATTTAATAGAAATAATGTGAGTCCCGAACTGCCCCACCATTCTCGAGCAAGAGACTGACCAAGCCACTGTATCCCAGTTCCCACAACTCACTGTTACCACCCCCCATAACCTTCTCCAACAGACGCAAACTTTTAAATTTCTGCTTTCCGATTCCCAACTGTGTCCTTGTGTCCCGCCCAATTGAGTTAATTATCAAACGATATTCCCAACCATTTATATTTTATACCCTATCTTGTATTAATAGAAAACCTTTATAGTTGATTTGGTTGATAACAAGTTAACTCTTTGGTATTTATCTTAATATGGCTGCCTGCCTACTTCGTGAATATCAATTACAGCACGATGTACAGAAGTTTACGGGTATATCATAAACGTATAAGCATGCATACATAAATGAAGTTAGTATTCTACAAAATCTCTCCACTAGTCGCAGGAAGGAAAATTAATCAACGAAAACCCATGTTTTGGCTACAATATGTTTTTTTTGTTTTTTTTTTATCTTTGGAAACAATATGTTTTGACAGAATTCCCAAAATCATCCACGAAAATCATAAGTTCGTTTACCTATTGCGTTCCAAAAGTATACGTTTCTGAACCAGAATGACAGACAGCATCTATTATAAATGCATAAAAGGTTCATAGATGCAGACAAAATATTATCCTATTAAAGAACTCTTCAGTAACCCAATCCAAAAAATAAATAACCTTGTTCCATAAATTAAAACAAAGACTGAGCAATTTAGTAATTACAGTGTAAGTAATAGGAATGACTGTGAGCGGCAAACCCACTTAATATTTTTCATTCTTAAAAAAGATATTCTTCTATTCCTGCGAAAACCACGGTGATAATCTAACACATTATCATAAGAAGCTATCATACAACAAAAGCAGAAGGTGATTATGAAAAATGAAATAACAGTCAAGGAATATACCGAGTGCTTGAAAGCTACCCTGGTTTACAGAGCACAAGCAAATAAGCCATTTTTTAAATATTTGCCAGGGATCTCTAAACATGAAACGCCAATGATATTGAAATAAAAAATGGTCTTACTTAAAATAGATAATTTATGTTCAGTACTAGAAAGTATTTTAACCTGAAAGCCTTGATATCTATTTATGAAGCCTTGTAAATCGTAGCACACACTGCAAATTAACTCTGCTAATATTTTACGACAGTCGCTTCATTTGACGATAGTTTTAAGTCAGGTTTTGTAAATAAACTGGAAAAAATCATGGCCTGTATTCAGTAACGATCGAGGTTTTCAAGTGATCTGCGGAAACACTGAAAACAAAATTAAATTGCAAGACTGAAAATTGAATCAAACTGATACACCTCTGCCTCGCATACCCCACCACGAATAGCAATGAGATATCAGTGGAGCGCTGGTTCTCCCTGCACAACATTCAACCTGAAGATGGCGGCAGAGTCAGCCGCCGAAAGCTCGCTGTCGCATTTCAACAACATACGGCGGAAAACCCGTGAAGACTACATTTCAATGTGTCATTCTGTAATCGATTAGTTGGCAACTATTATTATAGAATTTGCAGAAACAACGCATGGAACTCACTGTAAACTTAATTTAGCGTAATAGTTCTTAACATTGGGGAGGAAAGCTTATAAGAAATACGTACAAATCCTTTCGGCCTCACGAAAGTTATTTAAATCGATGTATTTACAACAGAAATTTGAGGCCGTACACTTGAGATATGTTCATAAACTGGCAGAAATAAACCCCAAGGATTAACTTCCCTTAATTGAAATGGCCGTAAACGTTAAGCGAATAAAGTTTGGGACAGGAATGGTTATCGCGCTCTCTCTCGCCATACGGTAATAACTAAGCAGTTAACAAGCGCGTACGCCGGAAACATGGAATATCGGCACTTAAGGTTTTCGGAGCATAAAACTGTCGGACGATTACGCTGGAGTTAATAGCCGCATAAAGCGAGGAAGTTGATTAAACCGCGCCACCTGTGCTCCAAGAGGGCGCGTCGATGTCACTGTCATGATGGACAGCGCGACAGCCGTTCTTCGTCATATCACCGTGTCAACACCTAACGATAAATGAAAATCCTGCGCCATCCACTTCATCAAAGCCAGATTAAACAGAGGCTGCAAGGCAGTAACAAAATTCACATACGCTATACATACAGCAAACGATGCGACCCCAAATCATGGAAATCACGTTGATCCTACTCTTCGATGTTTTGTTCGGGGCAAGTGAGCTGGCTTAGGTTCCCAACAGCCATATCTTCATCGTTGGTTTAACTAACTAAATAATAAACAGTTCTCTCCCGTGATTTCAGTTCCGTTCTCGACCTGTTAAAACGTTTCAGTGAGCATACTGCAGACGAGATCTTCGGCTACTCCATTAACAAGTAAATCATAGAATCACAGCGTGTTACATTGGGGTTATATTGGATTAAGAATGCTCACTTTGATTTTATATGAGAAATTTCTCAGGGATGCGGAGAGTAAAAAACACTTTTAATAATATATACTGTTACCAACTACCGATTACAATTAGTTACTTATTGTATCAAAATATAAATAATTTCCAATAGAAAATACCAATATTTAGCATCTCATGCTAGTTAATATATTTGAATGGAATTTCTAAAGAGTAATATGGAAAAGTAGTAAAGAAACAACTGTTTTTTTTTCTATCATCAATATATCGACCAGTTTGATACAGTCCTCCATTATTTACTATCTTGGGTTAAGTTTTTCACCACACAAGACTCATTACAACTTATTTCCTCAATAACCTGCTCCATATATTCTCAGCTTCGTCTTCCTCTACAATTCGTTAACTTCTTCTCCCGCCACTAACAAAATAACCAATTCTATACGTGTTATGATAAAGGAGCTGGAATGGGACTCATTGGAAGACAGAAGGAGGGTGAAGAGGGTCATGGGAGTGTACAAGGCGTATATTGGTGATGAGGCATGGAAAGATATTGGTGTAAGAATTTAAAGTAATGCATGGAAGGGAAAAGATTACTATGACCACAAGCAGGCACTCGAATTCAGGAACAAGGGTGTAGAAAGATTCTCTTTATTAGGTAAGGGTGCCAGGAATTGGAATAAGTTGCCAAGAGAAATGATGAATGATTTGCCAAAAACTTTGAAAGAATTTAAAGTTAAAATTTGTAAAGGGTAAATGTAGGTGGATGCAGAAAAGGGGGAAGATGGGTGTTTAGGGAAAAATATAATTTTAACTTATTGTCAAAAGAATCAGTTTAAGTAAACAGAATGAAGGTGTCAGATGTTATTGAAATTACTGGGAGAAATGGGTCCCCCCTATTACCTATGATGCAGATGTAGATATAAGTAATGTGCAGGAGGCATTTGGGAATAGAGGAGTGAGTGCAAAAAAATAAACTTATGGGGTTAATATGAGTTATTATTGACATGCCTGTGGATCGAGGGTTCATTCATTTGGCTGTAGCAGCGCGGAGACTTGGCGAGTGCCTGGCGGAGACAGGGACTAGTGAGCGCCTGATGAGCATGACGTGCTACACGAACTAACCGTATCAGCAGTGGCGCTATCTGATGCCTCGTTTGTCAGGAAGCCTCAGGCGGAACGTCGGGGAAGATTTTATCCGGCGAGTGTTTCGTGGCAGCGGCATCAGATAAAACGTCGACAGGGGAAACATCTGCCGACAGTCACTCGTGTTAGGCTGGCGGACTGTCTTGATTGGCTGTGTCAGCTGCACGCAACGCTTCGGTGGCGGAGATCAACAATACTACTTTTAAGAAAAGGATTTAAATATCCACGGTGACGTCAGATTTACCAACCGAAGTTTGCAAATACTCACAGGCCCCCACGAAACAGTGTCACTCCTCTAATGTCCTGAGAAATTGGGATACATTCCCCAATGATGGAAGTGTATTCAAGTGTTAGTGTTTTATGGATGATTGTGAAGTTTGTGTTTAGTGTACTGTTCGTGTTGTGAACGAATGAAATATGAAAAAAGGAAAGGGGTGAAACCAGATTCTGGCCCATTCAGGCCTATTATTCCGAAAGACACCAAGGGACGCCGAGCTTCATGCCCCTATTCGACGGTCAAATCTGCAACAGCAGTGTCGTACGCCTTCACTCCATGTTTGCGGTTTAACCCAGGGCTTTGATGCACAATCTGCTGATTAAGAATTGTGCACCACTACCTCTCTTACGCTGATGATGAAAATTTCTTCCTCCACGAGGACTCATACCAGTTAAACGAATGTAAGGTGCCGGATGCCTCTACCACCTGAACCAACTGGATGTGCCAATTATCAACTAAAATACCGGTAATTCAGCATTCACGTGGGTTTTTTCGTATTGTTTCTGCACGACACGTATCTCTTTATTCCAGCCAGACGGTGACGTTGGTCGCCAAATATTTTTTAAGTGTTTCCTAACGAGGGCGGTACCACCCACGCGTAGGGGGCGTTTCCAAGGGAACTTTAGGGGGCGTTGAGGACCAATCACAGCACCCACTCCCCTCCAGCTTTCTAGTATTATTTCGGCTTTAGAGACTGCATCAAAGAAATTTTTAATTGCATTCCAATAATCATATGCGGCGGAAAGAGGATTTGCCGTAGGAAACAGTTTACTAGCAAAGAAAAGAAACAGGTTATAAATAGTAGAACGCAGCGATCTAAGATTACTAATGACAAATAGTCCCTGTTTTTCAATATATGATATAGTACACTCAACTAAAGAGAGGCGCCTTTGAATCACTGTTTGAAATAGTGGGTTGCGATCGAGTAAAGTTGGAGCACTATGAGTTACATTATTGGTTACAAGATGGGGAGTCAGTGTGTTCTTTCTGAAAATGGGACGGTGTGATTTTTTTCCGAAAAGGGTAAGATAGGCAAAAAATGTTTGGGGACCTATTTATACAATAACAAGTTTTGTCATTGCAAGTCATTCCAAGGATTTGTACGAGATTAATTATTGCAGCGACTTGTATCGAGATTCAAAGTAGTTCTCCGAAGGTGATTTACACACACGTTTTTAAAAATCAAGCATGTCACTGTAACATTGTCTGGAACCGTAAAAGACGAAATAGGTGTGGGTTTATGGTTTTGCCTTTCGCCGTCTATGGCTATCTGTATTCATGACAGACCGGATTGGGCCATAGAAGATGTTGCAGGAGACGCGAGCGGAAGGCAGCGGATATGAGGAGGAGAGTGTTATCTGGTGCCGGCTCATTTGCACGTCGCCGCCGGGCGGGTAGCGCGCCTGCAGGGGACAGGCGGGGGCGGGGGCCTCGTCTTATCGGCGAGGCGTGGGTCGGGCAGGTCCCTAATCTGGGACGCACATTATTCAGACTCGGCCGCGCAGGTGGGGCCGGACCCTGTTTTCGCCTCTCGCAGACAGCTCTCCGTCCGTCGAAAACAACTCACAAAAACAAACAACTTTTAATGCTGTTTGATATCAACAGAATTCCATTTTCTTATACCTCCCTCCAATGTCTTCACGCACTGATAGAGTTCAGTAATATACTACTTTATTCGGGATGTTTTTGAACCTTTGGTCTATATAGTAACTGTACTGTAATAATAATAATTACGTGTTGTCGTAATGACCTGGTGACAGTGTTTCTATTGGCTGCGCATTCCGCCCGTGTCTTAGCCGCCTTAACCTAACATGCCAATCCTGCCGGGTACAGGGGATCTACAGTTTAACGTGGAATCCGAACCACGGAAGCGTTCTGGCGTACTTCACGTTACACAGCAAGCTGTGACAGAGGTGGAGGTCGGGTTTAGAGCCTACGAAAATCCCAACGGAGACGGGGATTCGAACCGGATACCTTTCGATGTCCCGTCATATGACTTAACCAATGACCCATCAGACGGCTCATTCCTTGAGGATTATCCGATATAAAGGCCCGTTCCCACGATCCCTTGTAACGAAGGCGAGACGAGGCGGGACGGGACGAATACTCAGCCACACGCGATGGGAACAGGGCCGCCTCTGCTAGCGGAGACGAGACGCAGCTACCCACTCTGAGTCGGTTAACATCACAGGCGTGTGTAGCGGTGCGCTGTTGCCATCGGTTTGCAGCAGCGGTGCGCATCACTTCTGTTGCTGTAAAGTGCTCTGTGCCAAACGACACTAGGCAACGTGGTGCGGAGGTGGCGGCAAGGTAAGCTAGGACTAACCTGCGGCCCGCGGTCGTCCCTACAATTCGGCTAATGAGGTCCCGTCTCGTCTCGCCTTCGTTACATGGGATCGTGGGAACGCGCCTTAATAGGATTCACGATTCCGAAAGTCGATATTTCTACTCTAGCTACAGAAAAATTTGACACTTATTGAAAATAAGTCGAGCTAGACTCCATAGATAGTCACTCCTATAGACCATTTTTTTTTTGTTGAAATATGTGTCGTTAAGGATAGTCTAATTGAGCATAAAATGGAATCAGGTCGTCTGACGCACATAATCTCGTGGGTTACAGCCAACGTATATTTCCTGCTTAGTATTTCTATTGATTTAACACAAGTGGAAGAAACTTGTCGCCAAACATGATGCCTGTTCAAAAAATAGAGGGGGGTTGAGTATACCCTACACAATCTACTTGCTATGCTTCTTCAGCAAATCAGTCTTCCATATCTGTAAGCACTAGTGGAAGTCTTGCTTTCACTGCAGGCCGCGGAGCTCATGTCCTTCGCAAAAGATTTGGAGGTGTTTTAATTTTCTCGGAAGATAAATGGAGAGACAATGAATAAGCTTAATATCTCCTTTTGGCGTCATCCCGATTACAGTGCATTTGCGATACGTCGAATCTTGGCTGCACTGACGAAACAGCGAAACTACAAAGTACTGTTCAAATGCGCCTTTGAATAGGCCTACTGCGGAGATAACCTACTTCCCAATAAATCTTCATATCAGATACTTTGTTGAATAACGTCATTCAGAATACTTACCTCTTTGTGAAAGGATGGTAACGACTTTTACTCGTTGTAGAAGACATTTCATTCGCTACCTTAAGCTGTAAAAATTTTTTGCACTTGATTGCTGTAAAAAAAAAGAAATCAGCTTTAGCCCGAGTAGCCCAAAAAAGAGTGATATTTAGACCCATGATTCTAGAGATATCGTTCCTAACGTCGTGGTTAGCGTGATAAGCGTACAGGCGCATATAAACTTATGCATATCCCGGCTATACATGAAATGATTTCTTACCGGAGTTTGGTGCAATTGGTCAGTAAAAAAGTTCAAGAAACTATACTTTTCTTTTAAAATATCACGAGGCGGTTCTGTTTTCCTAATGCAATCTTTCCCCAGCTTTCAACAGGCAAATAACTGGTACTCCGAATTCTTTGTGATAAGGACAAAGAATGTGGAATTTTATACCTCATGATACTAAAAACATATTATCTTAATTTCAAACTAAATCTAACTCTCAAAGTACACAGAATACACTACAACCATATATAAGGCTGGCGGGTCGTATTAGACCCAGACCCAGGTGGGTAGTCAAATAAAACGGGAGTCCTCTTGAAAATGTTATTTGGTTATCTTACCTAATCTAAAAATAAATATTATAATAATAATAGTAATAATCATGCAAACAAATTCGTAGGAGAAATTTATGGGAGAAATTCATAGAGGTAGAAAATATAAAACACGTTTAAAAAATACATAATTTACTCAACAATACATTTTAATTGTGCACAAAAATTCTATATCGTTATTTAAATTTATTATTACTCAGTATTAATTGTGCAATACAAAAACTGTACTGCGCTTTGCATTTTTGGTAATGAACTGATCCAACACCTTTCCTCTTTCTCTTAATTCTTTCTCTCTATGCTCGTCACACGTTCGGTGTCATTAAAAACCCGGGTGGATGAAATATCCACCTGGAATTTTCCCGGTGGATACTTATACCCACCATACCCCTATTTTCCGCCAGTCCTGATCATCTAAGTTAAGTAAATATTCCAATCCCGTTTAAACACTTCAACTAAAATATTAATATTAATAAAGTGAGGGAATGATGTAATGAAATTGTAACACTGAAAGCGATACGAAATAATTATTAAATAATATACGTTGTTCCTTTTATATATTGAACGTTTTATTTGCTTCAGACAGACGAGAAGTTGGTTGTTAAATGAGTAATGGAGTCAATTCCGTAAAACAAACTGGATTCGCCGCATTTATAACGGCCTGCCGACTGGCAGAGTAATTAATTTCTTCCAGGAACATTAACTACGCTCCGCGCGGAGCTCACGTGCGATAACAGAGGGCGCCTACACTTTGATGTCCGTTCAAACACTCGAACTTGAGCCGCCACCGAAAATTTGGAGAAGCTCCCAAAACGTCTAAAAGTTTTATTGAAATTAATTTCGCAGAAAGTTGAAAGGCGGGATTAGCGGCACACTGCCGCCGAGAGGAACATCTGAGGCAGACGAGGGAGACAAGACAAAGGACTGCGCAGCAGCAATCCTCTTACAGAGGTATCCACCTACCTACCTCACACAGTCGTACCATAATCCTTCATATACGCAGTTAATGTCAAGATTCATCATTCGTCCGACGCGTAATGCTCCCTCACGTTTCATGGAATACGTCAGGATAAACTTAGTAATTGAGTTTCAGACGAAGTTATTCTCTGTTGACTACATATTACTAATTGCTGGTTTAATTACAACAAAGCGTCCAAATAAAGGTACCCAAATGTATATCCGCCTTCCATGACAAGTACACAAAAGAAAGATTCAGAAGTCGAGAATGTGAATCGCAACACAAATTTATCGGTTAAAGAGTTGTTTCGATGTCATATATGCACTTGTATCACCTACTATTAAAATAAGACATAATTTAAACCAACACCATCGTATATAAGTTAGCAAGAAGTTAATAAAATTTTAACTGCTTACAGTAAGTGAAAAACTGTACAAAACTATTAAAAAGTTAGCACCGGCCGATGTCTTTAAGCACATCTATGGTTTAAAATAAAATTAAACTTTGTACATCGTCCCTATTCACGGGTTTACTAACTTTTATCATAGGTTTCAAACCCGTGAATAGCTGCAATTAGTTAACTTTACAACAAATAGAAGTAGATAAACAGTCGTCACTATAATCATAAAACTCCTTGAAGCGTAGCGCTGTAGTAAAGACTGTTATATTGCTCCAGTTTCCATATACAAAACTGATAGTAAAAAAAAAGTGTCTGAGCACCACTCATAAACCCTTTGCGTAAGCTCTTTCATCCATTGATGGGTAAATCTCGAAATAACGGCATCTTTCTTGAGGCCTCGTACTACTGAGTGGAGGATGTGAGTGGTGGAGAAAGCTGTAAAATCAGGAGCAGGTCCTGGCGCTCATTAGCGCTTCCATTACGGCGGCCTGTAATGACTCCACTGGGCCCGCAGTTTAGCGGCCAAGCGCCTGCCGGCCGGGATAGATGGGAAAATAATTCGCTCCGTGGGATGGGGGCGGCTGACCCAGATTGGCGGAATTCAGAAAACAGTCAACACTTCATTAAATCTTCCATTCCTCTGGCTTATTGATAACGGATGATAGATATGTTTTGCTGGTAATTAAAACGACTGCAAAGCCTAATACAACTCTCTAAATTGCACTGGAAATTAGTAAGCATCCAAAACGATAAATGTTGCAGGCAGTGGGTACTCTTAGGACTATTGCAGCTTCCATAATGACAACACAAATTACTTCTCATGATCCGTGTCTACGGCCCTTAACTGACTCGCAGGAAAATCTGTAGAAATAGTAAAAGCATAAGTTATTCTGCTTTCCTCAAGGCAAGGACAACAGTAATCAAATCTTACCAGTCCATAATTCAGCAACTTCAATTCTATCTATCCGCTGCAGTTTCCCTATTGGGAAAGGATGAGCTATAGGAATGTTAAAGTATTAAAAGGTACAGTTGAATATGACAGAGGAAGCTTTGCAGTAGGATGGCGATGTACTGATAAAATACGTTCGAACTTTGGACAGTACACTTGAAAATGAGAACGTAAGTAGTTGGTCTCTTTACGTCCTATAAGTGCAACTTTCTGACGCGGGTGGAAGACCGAGATTTCTTTAATCATGGTTCATTGTAATTTCACACCTGAAATTTGACAGATTTCATGCTTTAGTGGTGATAAAATATTTCATATTCGCTTATCTTGACTCGATAACTTCCCTCATTCAGCCAGAAGTTGAAAATCTAGAATCAATAACAGTTTGATTGATTATCCATACACAAGTAAATTATAGTATATCTTCAAAAGGAGAATAACTGCCTATAAAACGAAACAAAAGTTTTAATATTTAATACGCCATCCCTGTGGTAGGGAATCCTGTCTGTGAAGGGAGATTACGTATTTTCGATTAGGGGTACGACCCTTTTTTTCACTGGGAGATGTGGGAACAAATTCAGCGTCCTGTGCTCAGGTTAGGTCAAAGACCAGTGTTCTCTTACTAAAGAGTCTGCTTAAAGGTACACAGTATGACGTAATAAATTTCCGCGAGCACGCAATTACTATGGAAGGTTTTACCGATTCTTAATAACTTCCCAACGAGAGTCATGGGCGAGCAGTAACACTCTGGCCTTGCATTTCGGAGGACGTCGGTTCGAATCCCCGTCCGGTGATCCAGAATTTTGGTTTTCCATGGTTTCCGCAAATCACTCTAGCAAATGACGGTATGGTTCCTTCAAACTACCATCGCCGAATTATTTACCAGTCCTTGCACCCAGTCCCTTCCCGCCTCTAATGACCTCGACGTCGACGAGGCGTAAAGCCAGAAGGAAAAAAATAATAACAATTTCCCGGCGAGATGCAACTGCGCTGGTTTCCCATTGCCCTTCCAGTATTCGAAATTGTCACTGTGTGTGTGTATCCCTGAGAGGGTATTGAACGTACCCTCTCAGTGTAGCATTTTAGGGATGAGAATATTAACAGCATCGTATGCCGTCACTCCACTCCCTATGCTATAAACAGTAAAGAGATTTTGGATTTAACCGAGAACTGTGGTAGAAAATCTGGTGAATTAAGGATCATGCACAACCATCTCTTCTACCACGCTGCCCAATCCCTCAATGTTTAAATTTCTTCAGCCACCGGGTCTCTAACCAGCAACCCTCACCTCGAGCGACTTCAGCCAAGGAGACGGCTAGAGTCTGCTTTGCAGATAAACATTTGTTATAGCTATCCTCATATGTTCATAACGATAAGTTAAGTTCCTTTTTTTTTTTTTACTTTACGTTTCGTTGCCGTTGAGATGATTAAAGACAAGAGGATTGTGGGGAGGGAACTGGAAGAATTTCAGACATGGTCTTTTGAAGGAACCATCCGGGCATTCGCCTGGAATAATTTCGGGAAAACATGGTAAACTGAAATCTGGATGACCGGATGGGGATTTGAACACTCGTCCTACCAAATTCCATGCCCTCTCACTTACCTGACTCGCTACGTTCCGTTTTAGTGAAACCTATTGGAAATACGGCTCGACCGCTCCATGAATCGAATTACAGGTTATCCGTTACTTAGCATTAACAGTTTTGGATTACAACCGTAAAGCAGAAATCATAGCAACTTAAAATTCTGCAATTTAAGTAGTAAATCCCTAAGAAATTAGCGTTTAAGAAGAGTTTATGTTGAATCTTGTGAACGTAGTATTGTTATGTTATCACGAATGACGAAGGATTGAGAGTGTGATGATAAGAGATTATGCGATTCCATGAAAGCAGCACTTGTAGGATGAATATTAATGTTTACTTCTGCTGAAGAAATAAAGTTAGAGATGAACTTGTGACTGGAAGGTAATAATGGGTTTCGGAAGTTTGTTGACGAAAGGTCGGAGTATATTGGAGAAGAAGGAGATTACACAGAAAAATGAAATATTTATCTTTCCGAGAAGTTGATCAAAAATTTCATTGCCAGTTTGCGGACATTATTTAATCTTCTCTTGTAAATCAGAAGCTACTTTCAAAAGTAGGAGTAGCAGTCGTTTTAACTTAAAGTGAAAAACGAGTTGCAGCTACGAGAACATATTAGCAACAATAGAGTGAACTTGTCACAGAATTTTTCCTTGGTTTTCTGCGTGGAACAGCACCAATTTTTGAAACCTAATCATTCAGCCAACATACTCCGGCATTCATCAGAGGTCCTCAGTATTCTGACGAAAGCCATAAAATGATGGTTAAAACGTTAGGATTCAAAAAATTGACGCGGATTCACTCGCAAAATCACAACTGCAGAAGACAAAGCAATGAAGTATCAAAGCATGTTTGAATCTCCCCGTTACTTCAGATCTTAGTCTGTTCCCCCCCCCCCCCCCCCCCCCCCCACAAATCAGTAGAGTGAGTCTTGATTTATTACATGCAGGTACTTCGTCACTTTTTGTAATTACTTTTAAGTATACGAATAATAAATAATTGGGCACCTAGCTCAAAAAAGGGGACTCTTAAAGACTAACCGAAATTGAAATGAAGACCTTAATCGTATTCTGGTGACAATTAGTAATTCTAAATCCGTTATGATGCAGACACTCGAAAGTAGAAGAACATTAAAATAAGTGTTGTTTTGTACAGAAAGTTTCAGACGAATGTTATTATGACTAAGGGACTCTGCTTCCACTTCAGTCAGCTAAACTTAAGACATTGGTTGTGTTGAAAAGTTTATCATACTACAGGCGCTGGAAAGACGAATCGGAACTGCTGCGAGCGGCGCGCCGCCTGTAATCAGTAGCTGCGGATTACTTTTAATGAAAGTGAACATTCAGCGATCTAATTAGCTGCCGTATTTGTTTTGCATAAAGGGTTTAATCCGTGGCGCAGCGATCTTCCAGATTTTGGCGCTAAAAGTCGATGGTGGAATGACTGCGGTCTTTTATTAGCAGCCTTTCTCTTTGTGCATCACCCCCGTCTGTTCCCGCTGCACTGAAACTAATAAAATGGAACGAAGGGGGCGCTGAAGTAGAAGACACTGCAAAGTAGTAGCGGTAAGAAATTTTGAAACAAGTGAGGTATACGCAAACATCAGCAAGTGAAATAACAGCAAAACGTACTAAAATTACTTACTAAGAAGCCTTACTATTGATATTCCCTTTATTTCAAAATTAATATCTTTATAATTAATCAAACTTATAGTATTTGTAATTTCCGGGAATTTTTTGTAGTCTAACGTCAAAATGTTCAATAATTTTGGGATGCAGAGAGCGTTTATTGTTGTAAAAAAACAGACCAAGTTTCTCGGTTGTCTAGTGAAAAAAACTTAATAGATCTTGCTATGAGTCAAGTGATAAACCTACAGTCTGTATTCATTTTAAAAATCTTTACAGCACTCAGCCTAACGTCGAATAAACTATGAAATCTGAAACTTGATATGTTATTTATAATGTCAACTAATTCAGTAATCTGTTCAACGCACCAGCAAATAAGTTGGGGTACAGTGAAGTTGCGCTGTGTGACTGGAAGTATCCAGACCACTGATCAGATTGTAATAGAATGCCCAGCCAGAAGACTACTTTGAGACCTGTTCACACCGCATAGCTGGACTGGCTGCCAGAAGATGGCTTCAACACCTAGACATAGTTATTTGATTAATATGTTGTATTTTCTTACTTTGTCATATTCTGTTTTGGCATACGATAGTAATAACAAGAGTTAATAATCTCTATTTCTTTGCCTCGCATCGAACCATTTCAGATTTTGACTCTCCACTCAAGTCCCTCCCAACATATTTCTAATTGTGTCTACTAATTTATCCGGAGTAATTCTACAAAAAGACGATACACACTTCACAATTGCTAAATATTCCAGCAAACTCCAGTTAAAACATAAATTATGCAAATACATCATCATAATAACTGAATAATACTAGAACTGTTAAACTTTATCCCGGAATATTACAATTAACAAAGATCTGAGGTACATCAGTAATAAACTATCTCGTTATAAGTATATATATTTAACGTAGACAAGAAACGTTGCATTGATTTTATAGTTGATACTATGCAAAATCGGGAGATGGTTCTAGATCCTTGTCCCAATTGCTTCGTGCATCACATTTGCGTAAAACGACTAGAGAAGAATTACTTAGAGCACATTTTAGGAAAGTAAACACATGTGTGGCAGTGGGCGATAGAAACGATAGTGAATCTGTTGACTGAAGAATTAAAAAAATTATACTTTTATGTAATATACAGTCCGAGTGAATTGCCATTTTTAATTAAATTATTAGAGACCTAAACGCAGGTACTAATAAAACAAAAATAAATGCATTCGGTTATTCAAATAAACCTTACGTATATTAAAGCCCCCAATTATTAAATATTCATTCCCTGTCATTTGAATAGTTGGAGAGGGTGTAATTCCTTAATTCAGAGGACACTGGCTTTAGGAATGATTAAAAATAACGATACTGGCTTTAGGAATGATTGAAAATAACCTGAGACATTTAGGTGAAAATATTTTATACTAATCTCTAAAATAGAATGCATGATTCATCACTTCTGAACAGCACTATTGCAGCTTTCGAATCGTTAAAAAGTTTAAAAAATATTTTCATCCGTCTTGCGGCATTTGGAAGAGATTATAACACATTTCGACCAACGGAACTACAGCCATTTACAAATTAAATTTAATGAGAAAATACTATGACGAGAGAAATAAAATAATTTACAAGTAGCCTACTAATTTATAGCAATTGTAGATATCGACAAAGTACTTCATCCTGACTTAAGGACTAACATCATAACACTGTGGTGGTGGTGATATGACAACACAATGCTTCCTATACACATCACTAAGCAGTTATCAGCATTTTTCCATTTCATTTTGCAATGTACTTGAGTTATTTTGGACCATGTGGTCGAGAACTTGTGCATTGATCAAAACAGTAGTATGATGTCACATATAGAACACTATGTAATACCCGCGACTTCGTACGCGTGGATTAAGAATTTATTTGGCATAATTGTATATAGAAAGTGGTTGGTAACGAAGGATTGGTCCCAAACAACACCGAGTTGGCATGGATGTGGGGGAGGGGGGTGTTAAGTAATGGCAGGTTTATTTCAGATTGGTCTTATCCTCTTTATTCAGCATGAGCATCCGATTCATGGGTTCTAATAACTTTAGCTGCTCGTGCTCTGCTAGAGCTACAACTTATGCCAGTTTACGCCCGCAAGGCATGTCAAAAGAGAAGGCCAAATAAACTGGTGCCAGAAACATTTAAGCAGACACAAAGTAATACGACAAAGATGATGGATATCTATACTAAATAATACGTTTTTTCTCTAAACGAAATTTATTAATAAATTATACACTAACATAATACGCGAGAAGCATAGCTTGAGCAAGCGACGTAACATTACAGACTAACACACACATCCGTCTCTCTGTCACCATTCGATAAGTTCTCAAAATTTCGTGACTACAATTGTTAATCATACCGAAAAAAAAGTCCTGTGCTCGCTCTACAGATTTTCTTGTCAAATTCCGTCATATCGGTATAGGCATTTAGTCGTCAAAACGTAACAGAGACCTACTTCCGCATTTATGGTACTATTACTGCAGGTCAAACACAAACTGAATGCGAATCACCACTGAGGGATCAATGTAACGTAAAAAAAGTGTATACCTACAGCATTGGAAGATTATCTACGATTTGCCTCGCATTGAACCCCTAAATTTGTGATATCTTAACATTCAATCCGAATAACCGACAGTCCAGGCGTGACTATTACGATCAAAAATAATTTTAAAAATCTTTGCCTCCACGGAGATTTGAACTGGAGACCACGATCCAAACAATCGTAAGTAAGCACTTTAACCACTGAGCTACCCGACCAATACACGGAAAAACAGTATAGCGACCTCCACATCCAACGCGTCTGTCTATCGCCGTTCAGTAATTTTTCGAAATTTTAATACAACATGTAATATTTATACAGGTAATTTTTCAACCAAATGTGGGCAGTATTTTTCTCCTTGTTTCAAAGGATAAGTGTGCACAGTTTCATCGAGATGGGATGAAAACTGTGGATTTGAATGAAGAACAAAGAAACAAACAAACATGCATTCATCTTTATATATATATAGATAATACTAATAAGTTTTGAAATACCTTGCCAACTTGAACTAATGTAAATGTGGCATTGCCAAGACACACTACTTACCCCACCCAGTCTCACTCCAGCTTACCAGTGCGCTGCTCATAACACGTATAGAACATACCTGAAAAAAAAGAGAGATTTTGTGTTAAGCAACTAATCAACAAACAGCAACGGTATTTAAAAATAAAAATATTTATACGATTTTATCAACAATACCGTAGTCTAAAATAATAACTTCTATGCTTCGGACATGCTGCATTCTTTATAAATAAAATGGCACAATAATCTAAGATGATAAATGAGGAAGCGTTGCAAGATATCAGTAGTCCAAAAATAAAAGATAAATAATGTGTAAAATACGGCTATTCACTGGATTAATTTACAGCATACCAAACACAAATCTATTTTTATACATATCTTCCATTACTTTCTGCATATTAATTTTCCTCCAATTGGCACTCTTTTAAATGTGTTATTCATAAAGAAAATTAGTGCAAGTGTACGTAGCCAGTTGCGCACTAAGCGTTTTTGCCTGTAAGTCTTCGCAAAATTTACTTCCACCTAAACTGCGTTTCATACCATCCTTCAGGCAAAAATTCGATGTACGCAGCACGTTTAATATAAAAAAAAACATGATCCTAAGAAAATCGATAGCTATCTCTGTTCCTTGGTTAGCCTTTACAGATGAAGCTCTATTACAAGAACAACTGAGTCTTCTAAATCTGCTTTTTTAACACTTTCATCCGCTAGCATCTTAATCATTACACTTTTTTTGGTGAAAAAATAAATCTCCTATCCATAAAGTAAACAAATCACGGCAGAAACAACTTGTAGCATACAGGGCGCCAATGCACTTATGCAAAAGACCTACTATCACCATGTTAGGAAGCGTAATTCAAGATATTTGTTTATTTTTGTTCGGCCCTCGTATATAGGACAGTCCACAAAAATGCAAAAAAATAATAGTGATGTTGGTTTTTATTACAGTTGCTAAGCGCGAGTAAAGCCATTCGTGAACTTTGTGGTTTTAAACATTCCAAAATCTAATATGAAAACTGTGCCAGAGTTGAGGCTCTCTGGAACAGCTAACATTGTTTTTCCCGCTCTCCAATGGCGGAGGGATGCGGTTGCTCCCGCGCTGAGTTTCGTCAGCAATTTGAGTTAATGCGCAGTATGCATAAAGTGGGAAGTTTCCGAGTTGTAGAACAGAAGTTAGCTTGTATTGCAGGCGGAATTAACCAGAAGCGGCGCGGCGCGGGCGCACGGCGAGGTGGAAAACAAAAGCTGCATTACGCCGAATAAGCTGCAGCTATGCGCACTGATCATTAAGCAACAACTCGGGCAGGTAGCGACGAGTCATTTCGTTTTACTGCACACGTCTGGAATTAACTTCTGTTGACCCCGTGTTACTTGGGGAGTTTCAGCGTGACAGAAAACAGTCCTGTTTGGTCTCAAAGGGGCAATGATTACTGTTTCCTTTTAGAAATGTAGTAATTCCAGTTAATTTGATGCAGACACAAAGTCAAGTGTCATCCCAGCATTCCAAGATTCAAGCAGTTTTTCTGTAGTGGTAATTTCCTCAGAAATTTCTGCACCGGTGCTAGTTTTCCTCGGCTAGTCTTGTGTTATGGGTACAGATTATATCAGCTGTAGTAAATTAACCGTGTTGTGTCCAAAGATAAAAGAAGGGGAGCGGCGATTGCTGGTAAAGGCACTTAATGCCTACTCTTCCGAAACACACCTAGGTTTGCCTAGTTGTACGTTCCAGTATGTATGAAGAAGAATCTACAGCATCATGTGTCGCATTTCACAAGCGCTGCGGATTTCTTTCTTTTCTTTTTAGGTCATTCTACATTTCATAGTTGTAATCACCTGTCTTCTGAAATTAGTTTACTATAATACTTGTTCGTTCGTCCCGCTGTATCCAGGAGACTCAGAACATTTTCGAAGGAAAGAAGTTTAAAGCTGCGAGTCAATTATTAGCCTTCGAGTAGCTCCAATGAGAATACACAGTTCGTAGGGTATGTGTTGCAGTATCATCTTTTTCATTGCTGCACAATCTCTCGATTGCAAATCTCATTTGGCGATTAGTGTCATAGTAACGTTACTAACCATAATTACTTGGCCATAATCGAAAAGCATCTTTAGTACATAGTGAACATTTTAAAGTTTACTAATTTTTTCGATTCTAATAGAGTTTAGTTTCATACGTATATTAAATAGTACGGGTCTTAAACCTACACTGATGTGTATGCATCTTCTTCTGTACCTGCAACAGCTACATACGATCCTTCGTACAAAGTTTTATAAGTACTATAAGGTGTCGGATATCTCTTTTATGTAGTGCGTGAAAAAACTTACTCCTTTATTCAAATCTTCATTAGTCAAAAAGGCTATGTTTTTTTTTTATATTCTCCATATTTTAATAATTTGTTTCATACTTAAAAGATTATTACTGGTTTCTTCCCTTTATGAATCCTGCTTGTTATTATTCTACGACTGTTATGTTATTGTCCTCATTCTTCTAGCAATAATTTTGGTGTACACATCACACGATGTATGTAACAGAGCTGTAACTTGTAAGCTATTAAAGAAAATGTAAGCTTACCTTTTTAAATAGGCCGTGTTGGAAGTAATTTACATCGTCAGACACCCTGCGTTGCTAACTTGGTGCTCATGAAATTACTAATACAAATTACTAATTATAACTAAATACCTTATGCTATTCCAAGAAAAATTAGGTACCGGCTGAATTTCAACGTATCAACAATCTTAACTAATATTGCCGCTACAAAATCAGACCATGCGGACACTCTTAAACACAGTAAATGCATTGCGAAATACGTTTTGGGTAATAACAACGTTGTCTACATTCTTAGTTCAAGTATCATAAATTGCTACAATTAATTGCGTCATATATTCTCAGCATGAATCACAACCGCACGCGTAATAATACATTCACTGAATCGCAATATAGACTTGACCTATTCGTATTCATCTAGGATATGAATGTACATATGTGATGCGAAACTCAAATTCACTCGATTTTTGCCTTTAACTGCACTATTTTTTATTTACCACATGTAATTAAAACATATTCTTGCTCTTTTTATTTTTATCAGGGACAGAACTTACATTTATTCGCCAATTTAAGCAATACAATAAACTGGTTCTCACTTATCTCTCTTTCATTCTCTATATCTATGAAACGAAAACCGGATAAATTTGAACTAGAAAAACTCAGAAACTACTGAGCAGATTTCGATGGTGTTTTCACCGTTTTAAAGCTTAGAATCTCAATTGAGCTGTTTGGTATATCCTATGTTTCAACGTTACTTAACTCCGGAGCATTAAATGAAATTCCCAACGTATGGTAACAAATACCAAAGATGGAACGACTAGATGTTGCATTCCGCAATAAAAATAAAACTAGAATGTCTTTGACCGTAGCCTTTATTTATTTATCTTATGGCCATTGCACAAACGTTAATACAATTTAACATTAAATTATAATTAAAATTCAAAATTAACATGGTGCAGCCAATGTATTCATTTGAAATATTAATAAAATCTATCGGTGATCCCCTGAAGGTTCGAAGTTGGCAATCAAAGGTCACGTGACGGATGGTTTGTTTTTCCTCACCACGGTCGCATATCGGCGAATCTCTCATTACCCATGTGTTCAGAGCTGAAGGAGATCTGCCATGACCAGACCTAACTCTGTTAAGAGCTACCCAGGTCTTGCGAGGAAGGTCGAGTCCCTTTAGTTTCTGTTGACTGTCAAACAGGGAGTGCCATTCTCGTGGAGTTGAGGCTATCCACTTCAATTTCCAAGCTTCTCTTGCGTTAAAATTATGAGATATAACCTGTTTTGCTGTTTTTATGCTTGGACTTCTTGATTTAAGTCTCTGAAACTGATTTTACATGTCTTCATGGATGGGCAGATCAAAGTTATGACAGATCTTATTATATTGGACAATTAGACGATTGTATCGTCTTATCGTAGGCGGTTAGATGCTACACAAAACGGGTAGCCAGTACAGTGGAGTGGTCTTGACCGTAGCATTTAATGAACGCAATTAAATCAGTTTAAAATAATAACTATTTTGCACGCTAAACAAAACTTGAAATATTCTTTCCTTTAATTCGGGATATTCAGTTTTTTAATGGCTTGTATGGCGGCAATGAATGCGAGAAACTAATAACGTAAAAAACAACAGAATTTTTCCTTATTCACAAGCACAACTACAATATCTCTGGCTATCGTCTTTGGCGTTCTGTTCACAATAAAATGGCGCCGCAGTTTGTAATTCCTAAAACAAATTGAAAGAATTTTTTTTTCATTTTTGCTTATTATGAAATAATTGATATACAATTCGAATACTTGATATTAAACTCTACAGGTACTGTATATCTTTTAATTTTGTGCTCCAGTGCCAGATAATGTAACATAATAATAAAATTTTTAGCTTCCAACGGCAGATGAGTCAGCATAATGAGACATCAGTGTTTGATACTGTGAAAACTCGGGCTAAATCGATTCAGCAGTTTTCAGGTAATGCTAAATTATTCGTAAAATAAATTTGTCGTAATTTCTTAAGACATACGTTAAATTTTAACTTCGATGCCAAGCTATCAAATTCTGAAAATCCATTCAAAATCCGTATTTTTTGCGTGATGCTGAAATAAACAGACACATACAAGATACATTTTTATGTATGTGGTATGTATTAATGCGGTCAATGTTTCGATTTTCGTGCAGCAACATTAGCAGATGTAGTTCCGATGAAATATAGCTTGGACTGAAATGAAAATGATATCCCGGCAGTTCTATAATTACCTTGGCGCCACAATCTGATGATGAACTCTTATAGAACTCGACGAAAAAACAAATCGAAAATAAAGAATATAAATTCTTTTGTTCATATCTCCCTTAGTTTTAGAATTATAGCATGTCAAAAATCAGTTATGTGCATAGTCCTTGTGCTTTTGGTGACCTTTCTTCTGGTCCAGGCCGTATTTGAACCTAATAACAACCACTAGGAAGAAAATAAAACATCTATAGTGCATTTCCGCCATGTAGATACGGTATAGTGGTTTTGATTTTTTTTTTCTGGTCCAGGCCAGATCTTACTCTAAACTTTCCAGATACAATATCTCGAGAACTGAGCGAGATATTAATATATATTATTATTTAATTTCAATTTGTCTAGCCGAGTTAGATAAGAATCCATCATTAAATTGCGGTGCCACGTTTACCGTAGAATCCCCACATTCCGTCTCGAAAGTATCCAAACCACTGTGCTCCTAAATCACCGTTTAGTGTAGTACCGGAAATCATTTAAGCTTGGTACGCATGAATCTATTCGGATGAATAAAAGTAGCGTACGGGTAAATCAACTTTCAACTCACTTCTTTCTTGGCAGTGTGCGGGTGAATCTAGGTTTGCTTTAATTCCGGAAATGGATGTCGCGAATTATATGAAACTTGGTAGATGTTTCTCATTGCGTGAATAAAAATGGTATATGTATAAATCAACGCCAACTAGACCGGGAAACGCCGGAAACTCTGCTAGTTAATTATAATGAAACGATCTTCTGCTGCTTCTCCTCTCGTTTGACAAAGATGCTCCTCCACGACAGATTTCCTTGCTCCAAAGATGGTGTGTACGTACGAAAGTTAATAACATCACGTAAAATAACTTCTGTCATCTTACAGCCTCTATAATCTTAACAAATAGGACGATCACCTACTTTGAAAATTTTAGCAGTTGAGATAATTATTCTTTCTGTAATATTTTATATGCTTTACTAGTGCTCTTTGTTACGTGAAATACTTTCTTTTTTCCGTACAGCAATTTCTTTTGCCTTAAGTATAAAGTAACAGCAAGTTTATTTCTGAATTTCCTTCGTGTTCTGTATCCTGTAGGATACTGTCTCCAGTACAGGACGCGGAGTGAGTGGATAATCCTCCGGGGTCGTGTTTGCACGTGGTGGCGCGCACGGAGCAGGAGAGTTCCTAATTAGACGTCATTAAGGTAACTTAGTGCCATGTTCAACCAGCTCGCGGGATCAGCAATAATTGGCTCGCATGGCGGGATAAATGTTTAGTGGTTTTGATGTTGTGCTGAAAGCTAGAGATGACACTAATTACCAGTAGCTTTTTCCTCCTCCGAAAGGACTAAACCTGTTGGCGAGGACATCAAACTCTGGAATTACCGCTTTCATATCGGCCGAACTACAGCAACGCCGAAAGGGTTAACGCCACCCCTTCCCCTTAATGTAAACAACTAAGACGCCTGGAAGAAGATCTCGTTACTCAATAAAAGTTTATAAAACTTATTAATTATAAAATAATGTTTGTTAAAAAGTCATCGCAGAAGATTGTATCGATGGATCAGTCCACACACAAAGTGCATTGCGACGAGGCCATATCGTTGTCGAGAAACTCAACTGCGTTTAGATGCGCTGAGACCCACTTGCAACACTGTGCGGCATCACGTGAAACAATATTAATTACAGCTCTTCGAAATATCCCGATACCCGATATTCATCGCTCAACACAAGCATATGCAGCAGCCGGGAAATTTGGCCTACTGTTTCGGAAACTTTACATCGGTTTGAACCATATTGAACATTTTGCAGGCACTAAATTGTCCATTAATTTACTTGTGACTGGCGTTAAATAATTGACTACAGAAGGAAGAGAACAGATTGTGATTAATTTAAATTTGTAAATGAAATATGGGATCGGCGTTTCAATCCCACTCCTCGATGGACATCTCTGACAATAAATCACGGAACTGCGTGTGACTAGCTAGACCAGATCAGCATTTTTGTCCTGCATTTCAGTTTAAATAAGAACTTTGTAAGTATTATATTATAGAACAAAGGGCTTTTACAGCCCAATATGATAGCCTAAATTGATAAATTATCGGTTACATTGTTAAGTTTTATTTCATAAAATAAACAAATATTCTAATAAATAAACAATTTCCCGCTTCATTAGTAGTCTATGGTTAAATCATAGTGAAGTCTGAAGTAGTCTGTCGATCTGACATATGGAAACATTTTTGTACCAATCTGACCGCCTTAGTGACTTAATTGAAGTAATCGTTGCTATATTTTATAAAGAGAAATATATCCTAGCTTACAGACTGGAGGACAACTTCTCGCCTCCAGTCATACATGCGTAACAGGATTCTAAATACACATATTGGATTTTCAAAGTTAAAGGAACAAGATACTGATGCGAATATCGTTCTTCTTCTCTTCTTGTGATATGTTTCTTGTAAACTGACAAGAATTATTTACATAGAGATTGATAAAGTAATTTAAAACTTGGGTATTATGTGGATTATGTATAAATTCGTCATATGTCAAGAAAATCATGCTAAGTAAAGAAAGTAGCAGCAGACATCTCATCCCTCAACTAGCCAATTTTAAAATATAGCGAAATGTTAATTCATGTATAGTTTATGGAGTTACAATCCAGTTTATTTTTTTTTCAGAGCTTTATGGCTTGTCGAAGACGTGGTGAATAGGAGTGGGGGAGGATTGTGGGAAAAGAACTTGAAGGGAATCAGTCGTGCATAGCATTTAAGCAGTAACCATCACGGCATTTGCCTGGAATGATTTGGGGAAATATACGAAAAAAAGTCCCCAATTGGCGAAGAAAAAAGTACTCTTTCATCATGACAACGCACCGGCTCACACCTCCACCGTCGCCACGGCCAAATTGGTCGCATTGGGCTACGAACAGCTGCCCCATCCACCATATTCTCCAGATTTGGCGACTTCTTTTTTTTTTCCAAACTTGAAGAAGACACTCGCCGGGCAGAAATTTGAGTAGAATGAGGAGGTTATCGCCGCCACGGAGGACTACTTTGCAGATCTCCAGAAAACGTATTTTTCAGACGGGTTAAAGAAGTTGGAGCATCGCTGGTTCAAGTGTATCGAGCTATAAGGAGACTATGTTGAGAAATAAATCGCCACTTTTCCAAAATTTTCGTTTTTTCTTTTGTAGGCTAAGTACTTATCGGACCGCCCCCGTATATAATAATAAAGGCCATAATGCGGTAACAACAATATGACCGGCGTCTTCACGATTGGCAGCCTAGAACTTTAACTTCTCCCCTAGACCGGTCCGGTTCTGTCAGAGCATTTGATGTCAGATCTGCTTGGGCTACCTCAGTGCGTGTGGCAACAACCAGTCTCTTTTGCACCGATGAGAGACAATAAAGAGATGCTACAACGAACTAACAATTTCAAAATATGTCTCTGCCTTTTTTTGCTGCCAAACTGCGCTGTCTATTTCTTAATCCGTTCTTTTTCAACGATTTATTACCCAAACTATCTGATGACCCACAAGTAAGGTTATGCTTTAAAGCTTAAAAAGCAGTTCACTTTCTATCAATCCTGACATACAGTGATTTTTGAATGATAAGTGTTCAAAAGAATTTTCGCCAGTACTTTTCGCCTTTGAGTAAAATGCGAAACCGTGAATACATTTCCCAGAACCCTGAAACACTCGCATTAGGCTATTTTTGAAATTATTAATGTCTTGTTACAGTATGAAAGCAAATAAGTGAGAGTGGAGAGATTGCAACGGCAGTTTCTTTCACATGCATTATACATTCTGCTGACGTATGCCTAGTTACGTCACGAGCGGACGGCTCATTTAAACGATGGCGATCCCTAGCTGCGGTAATTTTTATGTAGTCATCCATATGTTCCATAGTGTAGAATTACATTCGTATGATCATATGTAGCGAAAATGGGATTTTCAATAACGGAACACGGCATTATAACATTGCTGATGGCAAATAAAGCAGCGAATATAGAAAAATTAGTGTCATTACACCCAGCTCAGACCTCTAATTAATATTTTTTTTTTTTCATAATATGAATTTGTAAATCAAAATGTGAACAGTACACCAATATTGTAAATAAAGTAATTTTAAGAATTATTGGTTTTATATGTATGATACTGAACACTTCACTTAACAGGGGTGGCATCGAATCTCTTTCAAAAAGTGGGACACTAGCCAATTTTTTTTTTAACAGGCCATTGAGTAATTTTTAGCTAGAAAAAGAGGCTCTGAAGATATATATGAAGAGGGACGGTAGACCTAAAATGGTTGTGAACCTAAGGAAAATTTTTAGTTTAATTTGATGAAAAAAAAGTGATTTTAATTCGCAATAAAACGAACTTAGGTTTTAAGAAAAAAATAATAACATAGTTCTAATTAAAGATACTTGCAATATTTCGCTGGGGAGCCAGTTCGCAAGCATTTCTCTATAACTAATTTGCCATTAAAATTGAATTTGGATAAAACAGAAGAACTTATATCACGCAGCTGGAGCATAGACTATTACAGTCAGTGTCAATGTCAGTGGCAGTGCTGTGGTGAAGTCGTAGCAACTCCTCGTGATATGTTGACTGCTCTCAGTCATCTCCCCTGACCAGCTCCAGTCTTCACGCGACGCCCGTAAACACGGGAACCGCCAAATTGCTATCTGGTTTTAATTTGCGTTTCATTACCCGGAGCAAATATATCTGCCGGGATCCAATCTGCGGCGCGGTGGTCCTTGAACAAGACTGTTTCTGATTACAGAGCGCGTGGAGGCTCAACGAGGGGAACAGCTCACACGACACACACTTCTCTCCGCTACAGCCTCTGAAAAAGCCGAACGTTCTCGCCATACACCGTGAACAAAAGGGATGTAAAATTATTACATATCTTGAAGAACTGTCCGTGGTATTTCATTTTTCCAAATCTGCGGTCACCCAATATTGTTCGCTGAATTTTCATACTGAAATTGACAGTCGGATAATGACTTGGTGAACTATTAAGTTATTGAACCACGTTGCTCCACGATTTTCTGCATTGTATCAACTGCAGTTTTGAAGAGAGTGCGCCTGCAATAAAATCAATCACCGGACCACGAAAAATAATCAATATTTCATCGTCCTAAAATTTTAATACGTTTCCATAAACAACGAGTCTCAACACTTTGTAAAATTCTCTCTGAATGTAACTTTATATATTTTTAAGCCATCATTAACCACAAGTTTCTTCGAAAGTTACACACACAATTATGAGAAAGCAATAGTTTAACTCATCATCTGATTCCGAGTGTACTATAGGTTGGTGACCAGATACCGTGAATTTTGCCTGAGATTGAAGTTTCCAGCACAATGTCGTCTGCGGCACTGAACTGTACTGAGGATTCAGTCAATCCGAACCTACCAGTCAATATGCTTCCATGATCAAATGTAATGGAAGCGTGGTGTATCCCCAAGATATTACCATCATGCGCAGACGAAAGTACACTATTATCGAACAGCCTATTAACAAAGTAAAAGTCAAAATGCGTAATGAAAAATACATACAGTAGAGTCTCGCTTAACCGACCTTCCCTTATCCGACATTCCTTGTTACCCGACTCGTAACACACAGACACACTGTAAATCTATTTTCCTTCCCAGCGAACCATTTATATTTAAAATGAATAAATTAGCATGGAAAACATGGAAAATATTTTGCCTTTGCTGAAAAAAATCCCTGGATGTGTAGATGCAACTGATGAGGACCTTAATGAGTGGCTTGCCCTTGATGACCTGTATGAAGTCACTGACGAAGACATTGTCAGCATTGTTAACAACAGTGAAAAGGAAACAGAAAAAGAAGAAAACATAAAAGGTGGTGCCAAAATAACATACAATGAAGGATTCAAAGCCCTTGATACGGCACTGAAATTCATGGAGCAACAAGAAGAATCCTCCAGCACTGAAGTGTTATTTCTACAGCGAATGCGTCGCATGGCGGCGAGAAAAAGAAACTCGGCAGGCAAGCAAACGTCTGTTACAAACTTTTTAAAACAAAATAGAATATATATATCAATCTCTTTTTATGCTTTTTAATTGTATTCCACAATGAAAGTAATCACAGTACTGTATCAGCTTTATCAATAATAAGACACCAGCAACCTTTTACGATATTGTTGTTTCTTCTTTCCCTATTAATCGACATTCCAGGTAAATCCGACATTCCCGCGGCCCGTTTGCGTCGGATAAGCGAGACTCTACTTTATAAGTTTATATGATATGATAGTGGAGCTAACAAATACTAGATGGCATTAATTTGTTTAAAAAATTTATCAAGTGAATTACAAATTAAGTTTTAATATACTGAACATAATACAATGCATACTATTAAAAACAATTAATCATAAGTCGTTTAAAAGCAGTGTTATGTTAGTAACTTTCATCCTTTTGTCGTACTAGCTTTTCATAGACTATCACAAGTCGAAGCTCATTCAATCGATTTTCAGCAAGATTTTACCATCGTATGTGTGTGTTCGTCTTGTGTCATCCTTACTGTAATGGACTACAATTTCGAGAGAGAATTGGTAATACGATTGTCAGAGTTAATTTTGAACACTGGAGCTGGAGCTGGATATAATTCTTAGCTATAGGTGTTATCTTTTCAATTTTACTTCTTTCCTTTCCTGTATGGACACTATTTATAACGAAGTATTTACTTCCTGAATTTGCATCAACTGTGTCTTCGAAAGTCAAATTTATTTTTCGCTCTAAAGAAGCAGAATAATTTTTTTATTAGAAGAATCTTAAATAGACTAGTGTGTACTCGGATTTTTTTTTGATTTTTAAAAAGAAGTTTAGATTGAACTTTGATTACAGATGTAGATGACTCTTGGAAAACTGGTGGCATTAATAAAATTTCAGGTAATGCCTCTTCCTGCAATGATTACGTAAAAAATACTGTAAGTTTTTTATATTTACAATTGTGATAGTTGAAAATCAATAACAAAGAAATCAGTGTAAATTTGAGAGGCAATTCTCGCATTGAGCTGTGTGTAATCGTACAGAATATTACCGCACCGGAAAACGACCAGCGATTCATCAAAAAGCAGGGCGGGAGCACTAACCGGAATGCGGTTTACATGCATCCGCTACAATTACTGCCTGATTGGTACCGCACCGCCTAACCGCATTCAAACGCCGCCACTGCCGGGATTACCTCCCATCACCAATATCAAGGCCTTCCATTTTACAATACGCAATGGCTTTGTGACGCAAGCACACCTTTGGGTTTAATCTAAACCCACTGCCACACATTCAGCTATTCTATAATACCTTGTACGCATAGTAATCAGTAGACACAGGTCATCGTTTTAGGAGGGTTCGTTGATGGCGACAAACAAACCTCACCAAAAACGATGCCTGTAAAAATAGGTCAAGTTTCGTGACGAAAGATTATAAGATCTTATTCCAAGTACAGTTTATTAGCTACTTCACTTTCTGATCCAATATGATTTGTCTTGGTATTGTGGATCGTCGATTTAAAATTATAAAAAAAAATGGTTATTTGACCATTATGCATATCATATTTTTTTCTAAATTAAATTCATAATATGTATAATTTATTCTAATACTTGTCAAATCTAAAAAAGGTGCGATGAAATCTTCGCTTTTGTGTATTTGTAAGAGTGGCAAAGCAGCACAATTAAGGTATTAATCAATGTAAAAAAGATTACTAAAACATGACATGCATAATAGGCAAATCACCAGATTTTTAATCAACGATCCATAACATCAAGAGAAACCATTCTGTTTCAGAAAGTAGATTATAGAGTTGACTCAGAATAACATCTCATAACTTTTTTTCACAAAACAACCACTAGACTTAGCCAGTACTTACAAGAATTATATCTCATTTCTTCTTGTAAGTTGATCGCTTAATCCGAGTAATCTAATTGGTTCAGTTTGAAAATCAGTGTATAAGGGACATTTCAGAATGCAAGTCTTATCAAGTTAGGTGGGTCGGATACCAACAATTCACACGCTCGCTGCAAACAATGGATGTCGGTTTTCGGCGAGCAAGGCGGATCGCCGTACATTTGCCATACATAATTCCGAGTAACTTCAAAACTTAGCAAAGGAACAAAGTACAACTTAATGTGCTAGTTAAGAACTCTGATTTACACTGAAGAGCCAAAGAAACTGGTATAGGCATGCGTATGCAAACACAGAGATATGTGAACACTCAGAGTACGGCTCTGCGGTCCGCTACGCCTGTATAAGACAACAGGTGTATGGCGCAGGTGTTAGATCGGTTACTGCTGCAACAATAGCAGGTTATCACGATTTGAGTGAGTTTGAAAGTGGTGTTATAGTCGGCGCACGAGATATGGGACACAGCATTTCCGAGGTAGCCATGAGTTGGGGATTTTCCCGTACGACCATTTCACGTGTGCACTGTGAATATCAGGAATCCGGTAAAACATCAAATCTCCTACATCGCTGCGGTCGGAAAAAGATCCTGCATGAACGGGACCAACGACGACTGAAGAGAATCTTTCAACGTGCCAAAAGTACAATCTTTCAGCAAATTGCTGCGGATTTCAATGCTGGGCCATCAACAAGTGTCAGCGTGCTAACCATTCAACAAAACATCATCAATACGGGCTTTCGGAGCCGAAGAACCACTCTTGTATCCTTGCTAAGAGCACGACACAAAACTTAACGCCTCGCCTGGGCCCGTCATCACCGACATTGGACTGTTGATGATTGTAAACATGTTGCCTGCCGGTCCTGGCAGTGTAGTGGCTAGCGGGCTGGCCTCGCATTTCCAGGGCCGCCAGTTCGAATCCGACCTCGGGCATGGGTGGATTTAATTAAGTGTTGTATTCGTCTTGTGCTGTCCTCATTGTAGTGTCAACAATATCATAATGAAACCCTGATACAGCAGTTGGAACATAAACAAACTGGAGCTGGCTAAAATGGGCACAACGACCGAAGGCCATATTAAAAAATAAAATAATAATAATAATAAAACATGTTGCCTGGTCTGACGAGTGTCGTTTCCAATTGTATCGAGTGGATGGGACGTGTAAGTGTATGGAGACAACCTCATGAATTCATGGACCCTGCATGTCAGCAGGGGACTGTTCAAGCTGGTGGAGGCTATGTAATAATGTGGGGCGTGTGCAGTTGGAGTAACATGGGACCCCTAATACTTCTAGATACGACTCGCATCCTGGCTGATCACCTGCATCCATTCATGTCCATTGTGCATTCCGAGGAACTTGGGTATTTCCAGCAGAACAATGCGACACCTCACAGGTCCAGAATTGCTACAGAATGGCTCCAGGAACACTCTTCTGAGTTTAAACACCTCCGCTGGCCACCAAACTCTCCAGACATGAACATTGTTGAGCATATCTGGAATGTCTTGCAACGTGCCGTTCAGAAGAGATTTCCACCCCTCGTACTCTAACGGATTTATGGACAGCCCTGCAGGGTACATGGTGTCAATTCCCTCCAGCACTACTTCAGACATTAGTCGAGTCCATGCCACGTCGTGCTCGCGGGGGCCCTACGTGACATTAAGCAGGTGTACCAGTTTCTTTAGCTCTTCAGTGTATATTCATAATAATAATTTGAGGCATAGGTCTATAGCGTTATCTAGAGTAAAGTAATTAACATATGAGTATGCACCAAAACGTTACACGTTTGAGGTTGCCATTAGATGAATACTGAGAAAAAGCATCAATATTGGACTTTTCTTGTGTTTTTGAATAATATATGTGTACAAAATTACCCATTTGTAAGACCACGGGAAGCGTAGTGGAGTTTTGATGACGGAAAGTCGTAGCATCTTGTTTCGTGTTAGTCCGATTGTTACATGTGAAACCAACACTTATGTTGTAATAATTTGTTCACGGAAAGACATAACCGCGGAATTATCCCTATTAGTAACTTAACAAAAAAAAAAAAAGGGATAACTGGAACATCAATGAAACAGCTATGTTATTTTAATGACAGAAGACAACTTTTCGAAAGAAATTTTTTTATGGAAAGTTCTCTTCGCTAAATTATCCTACTTCAGAATGTAAAGTGACACCTGAAAGATGGACTATTATCCAAATTTTAACAATAACAGCTTATCTCAACAAATACATGGTACTCGCACGTTGAAACTGATAATGTTGTGTGTGTGTGTGTGAATGCTGCCAAGCCATCCCCCCCCCCCCCCCCTTGCGAGGAGAGTGGGTACGAGAGTACTGGTTATGGCTAAATGGAATGATAACGTTTATCTGATTTCAATCATAAAAGTAACAAGAGTAACTTAGTTTTGTTATACCCCTTCTGATAAAGAAATATTGAATGCATTTGTATAATCTTTAGTTGCTTGGCCATCAAAATCAACAATGGACGCCAATGGCAAAAACATAAGTAAATTTTGATCAATGATACTTGGACATTTAACACTTTTCTACCCTCGTCATTATTTACCACCGATTGTCATTTTATGTTCACGTCTACATTTAATTCTTTTTTTTTTTTTTTCTACGTCTTCTTCTTGTGTGTCATTACCAGGCCTCACTAAATCAATGATTGCTACGTTGCTATTCTGTGACATGAATCAGGTTTAAAGACATAATACTCAACAGTTTTAGACAAAAATGGATATTACAAGAATAGCTTAACACGTCATTAAGAATTGCTTCCTATCGTTTCACCGAACGATGCAAAGAAACTCCATTTCAAAGAAGACGTTCATGTTGTAAATACCGTAACTCCGTATTTCCTTATAAAGATTTGGTGACTGCTAAGAGAGACCAGCATACAAACGTTTACTGTGAGTAAAGTCTCGCCTAGTTTAAACGCAAACACTGCAGTGCGTAACGCCTCTGCTGCGCACAACGCGAGGACGCTGCAGAACCTCAGTGCCGAGTTCAAAGCCGCGGCGTGGTATCGAGTTTCCCGTGTCGTCCACGTCATAAACTCATTGTGATCGCTTCATAAAGCGGCATTCAAGGGGCGTCTCGTCTGCCGGAGACAAAGGCCTCCCGCCCACCAGCCTGCGCCGCGCATTCCTGAGCCTGCCTGCCATAAGCCCGACAACTCAGACGGCGCTACTGTTTCCGTCTCCACGCTTCTCTTTGAGCTGAGAGACATCTGGTGTTAGATCTCAGTTATGAACCAATCTACATCAATACTTTAAATGAAACGTTATACAGATTCATAGACAAAAATGAACACAATTTATATAACACTAGCTGTTACTCGCAACTCGTGGACTTAAGATTTTATTGCTATAATTGGATACGAAAATTTTCAATTACGTGAAAGCTGCCCATCAAACTGACTGCGAGAGAAATGAAGCCTAAGCGACCAATGTAACATTGCAGAGACTTCCACACGGTATCTGTCTGTCCCTCATCGTTCGGTTAGTTATCCAAATTGCGTGGCAAAATGTGTTATTTATGGTAAAATAAGTATCTTATGTCCTTCTTAATGTTACATAGTATTTCCTTATCAAATTTCATAAAGATTGGTCTAGCCGATCAGTCGTGAAAACTAACAACAGACAGAGTTACTTCCGCATTTATAACAATAGTATAGATTCTCTTCTTGCTAAACGTTAAAAGTTTAAGCTTTTTGCTACGCCATGAAAGCCTCATTGCACAGAAGAGAAACACAGTACACTGAACAGAACCTTGTGGGAGAGGTAAATATACTCTGGCCTGGCATTACGTAGAACGTGGATTCGATTCCGGGTCGGTCATTCAGATATCGGTTTCCAGCACAAAATTCAAAAGGCCGTAGTTCCTTGTTCCCCAGGCCTCTCCCAGATCTAACTACCATCACTTCAACAAGCTCAGAACCCATAATATAAACCCAACAGTGCTTACCAAAATACGGAAGCATCTCTTCCCTTGAGCACGCTTCATTAGTGAGGGAAGCAAACGTAGATACTGCAGTACATAAGAAACAAGATAGCCATATTTTTTTTAGGAAATAAACGTTGTAAAAGTGATTGTAAATAAAACGAAAGAGAAAATAATTCCTCACTCTCATGAAGGGGTTTGCATGGAGACACTAGGAGCTTACGTCACTAGAAATAGACACATATAGCAATAAATTTCGTGGTAATCGCTGTTTCCCACTCACACTTATTATTTTGTGACATCTAAATTATTTACTATGTTACCCCTGTTATTTCAACCACTTATGGGCATAAGTTGAACGTATCTCACTGCATTTCCAGCCTTGTACCAATCCGTCCAAGTGACAACCATTCTACTAGTTCGTTTAGAAAAATATTTAAAAAAAACAACGAAGCACAACGATAATACCACCACCCTAGACTCCCTAAAAGTGCACTGGAATTTTAGTCGAGATATAGAACAAACTACGTAAATATTGTTTACTTTTATATAAACAGCCTGGATGGTTTGAGGACCGAGAGTGGTGGGTTTGCGGCAACGCTCTGGCCTCGCATGCCGGAGGACGCGGATTTGAATCCCCGTCAGGCCATCCAGATTTGAGTTTTCCATGGTTTCCCCATATCACTCCAGGTAAATGCCGGTATTCTTTCATTAAAAGGCCGTGGCCAAATTCCTTCCCGTTCCTTACCCACAATCTTTTCTCGCCTCTAATGCAAAAAGAAAAACTATATGTAAAAGGAAGTTGAGTAAAATGTATAAATGTGCGCTATTTATCAACACGATGCAGAAATAAAATAATGTCAGTACAAAATATGAGTACAACTCACTTACTTCATGTTTGGAGTAACAGACACACACTGCTTCAAGAACAATCGATCAAAATTATGCCCTACTGATTGAAAAATGTTCCCATATGTCATCAGAGTAATGTCGGCACAACAGGCGGCCAGTCCCCTGTGTGACGATCGAAGAGTCAGGAGGCAAGAGACAGAGAATTAGAACAAGCCGAAAGTGTTTTAATTAATAATGATAAATATCCTGTGGATAACAAATTCATGAGGATCACTCCACGCCAAACGAATAACTTAATTTACGATAGAATACACTTGCCGTGTGAATGTTAATGAACGTATGAACCATACCGTAACTGTCAACTGGTTGTCATCAATCAACACGTAGATTAAAAATCGGTCTTTCTGCTTGACTTACTACATCCCATTGCAAAAGTTTCATTTCCTCTGCCCGAGGGCGTCTCCTTGCTGGCAATAATTCCGACTCTGTTTTATCGTGCCTCTTTGAAGTTAGGACCTGCAAGTGCGCGGGCCGCCCGCATTTCTCGGCTCCCGTAATGCCCGCCTTATACGAGGCTGCATTCACACGAATGAAGGCCAGTGAATGGGCCGGATATCTTGCTTGCTGCAATGCGGTAAGGAGATACGCCGGGCTGCCAAGTTGCTTTTCTTCTCTTTTGGCCGAATTCTGTGTCGCATTCATAGCGCGCTCGACTCTGGTGCTCGAGAGTTAGAGGGACCGCTCCAAAAAGAACAACTCTGCAAAACAAGAAACTTGGGACAGTGGCTTTCGCCGCTGATATTACGGCCGCACGGCAAAACACATTTATCGCTCTGTTATTAAATATGGACGTAGCGGTGCGTATGTCTTTATACACCAGACACAAAACTTACTCGCAAACTTGGAAATCTGCTTAGTCAATCTTAGTTTATCCAAGTTTTTTTATTGTAAACCAGCGATAGTGACTGAGGTTGGTGGGTGACAGTAACCGTCAAGTCTGAAACTGAGGAGGACTAAGGTTCGATTTACAGTCCGGCCATCTCGATTTTCTAATGTTCTCCGAAATTACTCTAGGAGCATGCTAACATGATTCCTTCTTAGTGGGCAAGCCCAATGCGTTTCAGTTCCTTACTCAAAATTATCTCGCGATTACCCAAACTTGTCGCCCACCCTCCTAACGCTGCAATTAAAAATAATAAAGTATCACTTAATGGGCAATGAGCTTAATGTATTTTCCGAACGGTTGACTGAGACATGTGAATTTGTTTGTTGGATAGCAACATTCTGACGCCTAAATTCAGCGTCCAGTGCTTTGCCTATTGACTTGCTGTTCATCTTGGCAACTGTTTCTGATTCTCGTAAAAGATTACATTCTTCCTCATCATTGGTTATCCTTACTAATGTGAAGGTTTCGTAGGGAAATGTTCGTTCTGTATTATTTGCTATAATACTATTGACTCTTCAAACGCATTGTAGGCAGAAAATACATTTCCCGTCTGTGGAAAAATGACTAAGATTTCTGCGCAAATTTTCCAATTACTGATGAAAGTGAATCTTGGAAATATTCAGTTGGTTGACATCCCCCTGAACCTATACGGAATTCAGGAATGTGAATGTAATGCGCACGTCCGCGTCATTAATTTCTCTTTTTTCATTTCGAGAAACTGTGAAAATTTTAATCCGACATAACTGGCGAATCTGTGTTGAAGGCCTTCAAGCAGTATTTGCGCCATCTGTGTGGTTTATCTGTCGGATTATTAGAGTGCCGAGGTTAAATTTATAAATAGCTCAACAGAAAACCTTCAAAGAGATAGGGTATAAACCAATGAAGAGTGACGTGTATTATTCCCTAACGCCAATTCTTTGAAGAGATTCGCTGCAAATACCTTTTACATCTAATCCATTGTTAGAAAGGCGGAATACGTAGTAATAGGAGCTTCTAAGCCCGTCCAAAATGACGAGTTGCACACAGTATTCTGGTAATTCAATACATACTTTTATTTATGGTTGGAATCCAGTTTAAAACATACAAAAACAACTTTCATTCGTAGGTTGCCATAACAGCAATATTTTATGGATAGACAGCGATAAGACCTATGGCCGATATTGGCCCGCGTAAGAAAGCAAGGTGCATTGCGTCGAAGAGTTACAGTCATGATGACCAAGTTGTCCTTTTATTAGTATTAATGATTCCAACATTACTCTCATAAATGCGTTTGATAGGGTATTGCCTGTGTAATAAGTTGATGCCCAATGTCAGTAAAAATGCCAACATTAATGCCAATAATAATTATAATAACATACAAATATTTTTAAAACGAGTTAGAAATCATATTGCCTTTATTGAATTTAGTAGTAAATTACTTACACTATAGTACATATTAGCCAACTTTTAAACTAAAGGAAGCTCATTTTCAATTGGGTGCAACATTATTCGCATTGCGAAAGCAAAGTATTTTCCCACAGTTATCAGTTACTAACATTTAGAAATGATATAAAATATTAACTTTTTTGGCGGATCCGAGTTGGCTACTGCTACTTCTGCAAAAAAAACAAAAAAACTACGGGTCGGATTTTGATAGGCCTTTAAATAATGTGCAGTGAATGGTTCCAGGTAAAATAGGGTAAATTTGTTTAGATGTGAATTCGGAAAGTTGAGACAATTCAGATAAAAATGTTCACAAATTAGTACTTCGTTGAACGACATAACATGCAGTTTGAAGTTCAAAACATATCGGCCAGTTTGAAAATAAACAGAATGGAAATAGGGAACTTTTATTTTTCTTATTAGGAAAATATGAATTTTTTTAATGTTTTTAAAATAATACGTGTTTCATATTTGAGAAAAAAATGTAATATGAGTTGACAAATCCGCTCCGATTTCAAGAGACTTCGCGTATCTCCTAACGAAAAATAGATTCGTTTGGTTAAGGTAAGGGTGTTCAGAATCTAGTAAATTTCCGCGGTTTAGTTGTGAATTCGCCGAAAGAATGGTATGTCACAATATTGTTGAGAGCAGAGTTAGAAAAACATGTTGCTATATATTGCAGTTAAACTACAAATACCACCACTTAAAAAAAAAAATCTCGATAAAATGTAGTAATAGATTCATGGTATACCGTTCTGTAGCAGACTGGTCGGGCCGTAGTTTGTCGCGTCGCTGCGCGCTCGTGTTGGCGGCAGATGGACGACGCTGCAGCGCCCCTAACGATCCCGAACCGACGAATGGACGCCCGCCCATCGGCCGTTGCGGCACCCGTCCACAGGGGAGCCCTCTTGTTTTTTATCACCTCTGTCCTCGATTTTTGTCCCTCGCCACCGCGCCCAAACTATATTTATGTCCTGTAACGGGACATGCGGTTTTAATGTGAAATAGTGGCCCGAACTCCGCCCTCGATTACAGAGTTGCGCAGTTAGTCGGGGCCCACTGTGTGCGTTACTGCTAAATCTGAACTTAGCACTTCATTACGTCCGAAACGCAAAAAGGAACTACAACCAAATTATAAATTTCACGTGATGTATACAATTCTGTCGCGTAATACCTGGTTTCATACCTAAATTTTTGGCAGAATACCTCAAACAATACTCATATATCATTTAATCACTACTCAGTAAAATCATAAAAAAAATATTCGCACGATCAAAAGCAAGTATAAATATATCTTGTATTTGCGTAAAATGCATTGGGTCCACCCTCGATTAAAATGATACTGAATGCGGTTAAAGAACGAAAATTTATTAAGCTGCCGAGGAATTAAATAAGGAGAAAGTTGACTATCAAAGTAAAATTTAAAAATATTTGTCTAGACGTTAATATGAAGAACGAACTGCATTTTCTCTATGAATATTTTTTTTAAAAAAAGTCAGATGCTATTGTTGGTAAACTGTTGTCATTTTTGTATAATTATAATATTTATGCAATTACGCAATACGTCAGGATTTGTATTAGGCAATGATTCCTTTATATTTTATAATATTCATTCGAACTTCGTCATTTAAAATGTTAAAGCTGGAAAATTGCACAGGGAAAATTAAGTTATCACAATGATAATAAGGCCTTTGTCATAGTTGTGGCTTACCTGAATATCTATGCAGAAAACTTCGTTCGACGTACATTGTGGAAGCTAATGGATTTATCATAATTCGTGATTATGAGCATTGTAACAAATATATTAAGATGCACCGAAACGATGGTGACGCGATACGAATTTACATCATCCCAGAAATGCATACAATTCTTCCGTAAGGCCAGTTCATCAAATTTTCTGAAAGTTCTAAAATATGTTTCTTCTTCTGTGTCGGTCAGCAATGTTTCCGATCTGTTAATGTTTTCACTAGGAAGAAGAATGCCGAAAATTATAACAACGTGAAATAATTGTTAAGATCATCTGGAAATGAAATGGATGAACATTAATCAGTATGGTATTAGCGAAAACTTATTCTCAAGTATCAGTGCCACAAATTTATATAGTACCATCAAATACGGCAACTTCAATGAGCCTGATACAAACTGCAAGCACAATAGTAAAGTGCTCTGGCCCAGAATTCTGTTGACCGGTTTTTAGAGTCTTTCCTAGGCGATGAATGTCGCGTTTTCTGTGGTATTTGTATTCTAGTTTAAGAAGTGTTTTTTTCTTTTAAAAAAATTTAAAAAAGTCTCTGTGATCAGTAACTGAATTGTCACTTTTTTGTCATATCAACTCAAAAGTGACAATTTTTTTGTAAGTCTGTGAGCAACAAGAGAATTAATCATCACGTTAAAAAATACTGGTTGTGTGCCCTTTTAAGGCGATATTTTTTTTTTTTTTTTTTTTTTTTTTTTTTTTTTTTTTTTTACAAATTCTAATAATCTTGCGTACATGTGATACCATTTGTTTTACGTATAATCAGTATACAAATAACATTTCCGTTTCATTGAAAATAAAAACATAATACCAGTATATTTGAAAAATGATCCTTTTACCTCCTGCCTTCTTTGTACTTTGTTAAGTGTCTCTCTTTTACTCTTAGGAAAGCCGACTCTTCAGTACTGTCTTTGCACGACTGTGATTAGAAAAGATACAGTGCGGATGTAAGGTAAAATAAGGGCTTGCCAGTAACGAGAAAACTCCTCTCTCTCTCACTCTAGAGCTCCGTTACAAATCAAGCGGTCCGCATGCTGAAAACACTCGTCGGAAGCGGCTGCGGCGCGGGCAGCTCCATCAGCAGGAGTAGTCTAAATTGGCGGCCCAAGTGGCCGGCCATCTCGTTAAAGCTCCGCCAGAGTAGACGACCCACCACGCGCTCGCTACCTGTGCCAGCGCTGCCAACATGTCGGCACCGAAACCTACTCTCCTGGTACCAATGTCTTTCGCCTTATCACTGGTTAATCAAGCAACTTCAATAAAGTAGCAAATCGTTGTGCAATTGAGTTTAAAATTTTCTATTTCATAATAAAACATCTCTCTATCTCCAAATGAATGAAAGGCTGATAGGTCTTTAAAAAAAAAAAAAGAAATACCATATGCTCGACAAAAAATTAAAGATGAGTATGGTATGTTACTACTTCTCATCTGTTAAAGCGATAGTAAACTATAACCATAATCCATTATAAATTAAGATGTTGCAAAAAAAAAAAAAAAAAGTGCTGTCCTTTCAGCAACCCCGATTTTATAAAACGATGACCTTGTCTTGTCTTCTCTTAAGAAAGACATTTTTATATTTTAAATTTACTTATGCTCACATATAAAATTTTCTGAAAAGATGGTTTTTTTTTATGTTGCACATTTGGTAGGCCATATAAATCTTTGGAGGAGTTCAAGATTACGAAAGTGTTTGTTTCTATTTGTGTTTGAGTGTGTGTGTGTGTGCTTTTAATCGTTTTTGATGTAGCATCTGTCTTCAAACAATGAAGCATTTCACAAACGAACATTTCATCATTTTATAGGAATTCGGCCATGGCCTTTTGAAGGAAGCATCCCGGCATTTGCCTGGAGTGATTTGGGAAGCCATGGAAAACCCAAATCTGGATGCCCGGACGGAGATTCGAACCACCGTCCTCTCGCATTCGGGAGAACGGTGGTTCGAATCTCGGTCCGGGCATCCAGATTTGGGTTTTCCATGGTTTCCCAAATCACTCCAGGCAAATGCCGGGATGCTTCCTTCAAAAGGCCATGGCCGAATTCCTTCCCATTCCTTGCCCCCCATCCTTTCCCGTCTCTAAAGAGCTCGCTGTTAGACGTTAATCAGATAAAAAAAAGGGTGGGAAATATTAAATTAGCTGATCTTGTTCGCTTTTCTTATCCGATTTATAAGTAATCGTTTAAGATAAAAGAATGCACTTGTTCAATGCTCAGGAACTAAAAAATTAAAATAAATCAACAACAAAAAAATGTGTTTTTCTCGCGCGATTAGATAATAGCTTCAATTTGGTACTCAATCTGCGTCATCAGTAAATATTTAAATTTCTCTTGACTCATTTACGTCAGATTGTATGTACTTCCACAGCATTTACAGCTTTTATAAATATAAACAAGACAGATTGAATACCTATCTAAAACTGTTTAAAGACGTGCATCAGAACTGCATAATAACATTGCCTGCAGGTATACAACCTCACGCAGGGCACAAGGCGTTGCTGAGTTGCCACATTATGAACAAGATGTCTTGTAGACCGGTGGTGCTAGTGTATACTGCAGGCGCTACAGAACCTTACTTTGATATTATGCGTGCATAGTGACCATCTGATTCGATTATACCAGGACCTATGTAATTTAGTTCTTTTCTCAGCCTGTTAAACGGAGCATTTAAAAAAATAAAGCTAATTACAAATCGCTTTAAATATAACTCAGTTTGCTATTTTCGTCATCGGCAGCCATTTACGTGAGGTGTAAGCAGTGGACACTCGTGTTGGCAGCCTCATAGGTGTTGAGGGCAATGCGAGCAATTAGGACGGCGTGCAGCCCATCCGGGGTGCGTGTCACGTGGCCGGACGGAGCGGACCGCAAGTTTTGTGGTCGGTAACTGGCAGAGAGATGTGGTCACGTGCCCCGCGCGCTCCTCTCGAGAAATTGTATTTTGACAGTTGGTGTGGCGCGTGCCGCGAATAAAACGGAGGTCGCGGCTACCAACTCCGCTAGTGACCCCACCTGCCGAGCAGAACGACGTTAAACCTGCGACTGCCCACTCATGAGCGGTTGCTTCAAACCACCAACAGTCTCTATCACCGAGAAAACTGGAAGGCCACAAGAACATAAGACACAATACAAACACGTTGACAAGTGGTGAAAATAGCGTATGGTGATATTAACTGGGAGTGTATAAGTGGTGGTGGATGAGCGGTTAACTCTCTGGCCTCGCATTTGGAAGGACGTCGGTTCGAATCCCCGTTCGGCCATCCAATTTGGGATTTTCATGATTTCCCCAAATCAATCCAGGTGAATGCTGGGATGCTTCTTTCAAAAGGCCATAGCCGAATTTCTTCCCGTTCCTTGTCTCTATTCCCTTTCTCCCTCTAATGACATCAACGTCGACGAGGCGTAAAGCCATGAGCAAAAAATATTATGGTTTTCAGATTGCCTAATAATTAAGTGGACGCGTCTCAATTTTCCGCGCACCCCATGTTGACCTAGGTTAGGCGAACCCAGTATTGACACCGGATTCTAGTAGTCAGTGTAATATTAGAGGTATTATTCTAATATGAAATCATCTAGCTGACATGTATAGGAAATTCATTGCAAATGTTTTAGGGGCTGGCACAGTTATCAATTAATTATCACTGTTTTGGCTTAGGCTTAGTTCATTATCAATGAAAAGCTAACTTACTGAAGTTACAGTGGTAAAAGTTGCTTAGGTCTATTGTTGTTCATTTGTGAACACTGCAAGCTCTGTCGTAAAGTGCTTGTTAAATTCTCAGGAGAAAAAATATATAAGAAGGATGAGGACACAATGGTTGCGGGATCAAAACTCGCAGCGAATATAATTAAATACTTTCAGGATAGTGGTCCACTGTTTAAAACTACTAAAACATCATTAGCAAACAAGGATTTTAAACAGGCCAGTAACTCAGCCAGGTTTCTAAGTACAAAGTTCTTGGTGACCAGAGCATTGTTGCCAGAGTAATTGCATGTAGAATAGGTGCTAAAGTGCGCAGACACCTATTCCTCCGCCTATTGTAAAACTGACTTTTTTCTTATTGCAGTCCATTACGTAAATGTCTGTACACCGAGAGTGATGGTGTAACTGTTAGCGTTCTGGCCTCGCATTAGGTAGGACGCCCGCGCATCCAGATTTGGGCTTTCCATGGTTTCCCATATCACTCTAGGCAAATACCGGGATGCTTCCTTCAAAAGGTCATGGTCAAATTCCTTCCCATTCCTTGCCCCCCATCCTTTCCCGTCTCTAAAGACCTCGCTGTTAGGAGACGTTAAGCAGTTAAAAAAAAAAAAATGTCTGTGCAAATTTCCCTGTATGATGTTCTGAGTAGCTGCCGAAAAGAGGTTCTAGAATCAAAGTGACTTTTTAATCTTTAGAGGATAAAATACAAAAAGTAATCCAATAGAGCACTAACATTTGAAAAAAGTATACAAAATTTGAAACAAATAATCTGTTATACTCTTATGCTATTAGTTTTGTTCCTGTTGCATAAGCTAAGATAAATATGATATCTGGTATCATGGCGTAGGCATTCACTCTAGAGGTTGTTGCACCTTCGTAGAGACGTCCAGGCTTCCTGTTGCCTTGCCCACTGTTGATAGTGTGTGTTCGGTGTGGGGCGTTGTTTGTGTTGTTGATGAGATATGAAAGTAGAGAGAAGGTGAAACCCGGTGTCGGCTCATTCAGGCCTACTACTCCGAAAGACAATTGCAGTCAACCGAGTTTCACGTCCGCATCCGACGGAGGACTCAACATCAACAGCGTCGTACGTCCTCACTCAATACTCATTGCGGAGTGCTGAGGAACTTTTTAACCCAGGACTTTGGTAGATAGTCTGGTGATTAGGAGTACACATCACGAGGTCTCCTGCCTGCCGACCAAGATATTGATCAAGGTAAATAAAAAAAAGGACCCACCGAAACATTAAACCAGAAGTTCGCGAAAAATATGTTTCAGCGGAACTTCTGGGCCAAAACAGGGGAAACCGAATGATAGGCGGTGTATGTAATAAGTTTCTATTTCGAACTATTTCCTAAATTCTAATTTCTTTTAAGATTTCTATAGAGTTCATGCCACTGTAAAAAGTAAACGAAGTTATAAGAATTGTATTGTGTTACTTTTGGGAGTACCGTCCAAAAAATTTCTAATATTCATAAAAATCAAAGATGCTATGCGTCTGGTTGCATTCCGCAAGAGAAAATATTTCACATGTTTGATATTTGAATCTATTTTAGTTTTACATAGTAGTGTTTTATTTGGTCGTGTCCTTTGATGTCACTTAGAAGAATTTTCAGACATTTCCATACAGAAAACTATAAACATGAATACGATAATCTAAATTACAAACAGATTCCCGTTTTCTTCACAGACGTAAATATGAACTCAATTAAGTATACTTTAATTAGAGAACTGAGTGTTAAAAAAATGTACGCAGTATAGTTTTTTCTGTGTCTTTTCATGATGAAGCAGAGGCTAACATACTTTCTCTAAAATTAAAAGCTGCACTCACATTAAACTCTTTGGTGAAATATGAAGCGAGTGTATATTTTACAAAAAACTTGAAGAGGTGAAAAGAGTTGCAGACACTGGCTTTATGAGGTTGCAAAATTCACTTGTATCATAAGTGTCACAGACCTTGAAGCTTCTCTACACGTGCTGACTTTTCATTTCCTATTTAGTAACTCTTTCTAATGTATTACTAAGGTAACGAACTTTCCTCGAAAACATTTATAATGTAAATTCGCTTAAAAATCTTCAGAAGGAGCATACAAAATTTTATATAAAAATACTCTCGACACCTAAGAAAGGGATAAAGGTAGGATAGGAAATATACGGGATAAAGCATCCAGCGCAAACAAAGACTGCGACAAACTCATACAAAAGGCGGGCGGTCCCGGGGGTGGCGAGCCGCTTGCTGCTGCCTGGGGAAGCAATTTCCCAGCAAGTGTTTGCCGTATCGCCCGGCACACATTCTGGGACCAGGCAGGTGGCTTTTCGCTACTCCGCCTGTGTACGGCAAAGGTATACCATACTAACAAAGAATGTTCACACATTCCGCAGAGTGGCGTTATTATCAAAAGAAACCTTAGAATTGTGGCGTAATTGAAGTAATAGTTGGTCCGTGCGAAAATTTTGTCATTGATATGCGATGGATCTTGATGTTGATGGCTCGTCGTTGGATGAAAGAAGGAGCGGCTCATTTGTAGCAAATGTTTATTTGTCAACTAAAACAGGCGCGTAGCAAAACACAACGTCTTACGAAATGATAAGAAATGATGAAATGTTTCCCTGACAGAAACAAAAGTACCTGAAAAGTTCCTTACTCTAGAAACACACATTTCATCAACATCTCTGTGTTATGTGATTCCGCTATCTAGCGGCAATACGATCACTCCTTACCGACGCCACCAAAGCTTAGCAGCTTGTCTGTGAACTATCACATACCCGCGACCATTACTGCTCATAGTTCAGCCATTTACTGATTGAATTTCAAAAAATTTCTTTCTCAGTTAATGACGTTACCAGTGCGAAGTACTTAATCTTTAAACGAATACCTCCTTATCGACTTTGGTTTAGTATGAAGGGAGAAAGATGGCGCGTCACAAAATAACATCTTTTAGAAATAATTTATATGATAAAGGTAAGATATAATGTTTCTGCAATATTCGTTAGTAGGCGTATTAACGAAACTCTATGAATTACAATTAATGAAGGATCCTTCCATAACATCATTGTGTGACCAGGTAAACGATATCATAACAAATCACATAAAATTATTTAATTCCTTGCAGAATATTCACAAAAACTAGCCTCAAAGCCCGGCAAAAGTGACGGGTTGGACGCAGCGTTGCGTCAGGTCATTTCTTGGTAGTTGCTTAACTAAATAGAATTGTTTTAAAATAACGCTCAACCCCTTCACAAGTTCTTAATCTTTCTTTTTCGTGGTTAAAATCCACATTACAACTTTTGAGCTGATGACACAGTTGGGACTACTTACATACGACTGAAATAAAGACCTCAGGAATATGGCAGTAGCGAAAGTAAAGGAAATTAAAAATAATACTTAATTTAATCCTGGTCCAGGCCGCATAGATCGCGATGAATGTGGAACTACTTCCACCCAATGAAGTAATTTTACGAATACATCAGCATCGCATGAATATGCAGATGCGATACGGTGAATGTATTAATATGCTTGTGATTCAAGTTTTGATTTATAATGGCAATACTAGCTGTTTTTGTGGTTAGGATGAAACGCATACTGGACCAAGATCACAACTGAAACTTTTTGCTACGGCGTTAGGCACGAGAAATTGCATTCAGCGAATAAATAACTTGCCAGAACAGTCCATTCAATCCATCATTTTTCATGGGAATTGAGTCTAGTAGTTATGTAAAAAGCAACTAATAATTAATACATTAATTTAAACGCAATACGTACTTTCATTTCAATATTTTGTCAATTCTTTTCTTTGAGTTTACTGTAACAGCGACATAGAATATAGCGGAAACATCTACATCGAACATAAATACCTTGTAAGCCTGCCAAAACAATTGGTTGAACGAAGTTTTTTGACAAGTCATTTCTTAGCTGTTACTTACCTAAATACTACCGATATTAAATAACGATCACAACCTTAAAATGATTTAGTTTCGTAACATTTTTTTAGTTTACTGTAACTATCATATGTATGGACAAGAAATAATATACACGGACTGAAACAAAAATCAACTATGATTAGTATGTTAATTTAAATGCAGCACATACTTTTTCAATGTGCTGACAATTTATTTCTTCTCCGTTGCTTAACTAAATGTGATTATTATCGAATAATTCCCTTAAAAGTATTTTTGAAATAATATCTCTGTTCGCAGTTAGTCCGGTATCAGATGCGTCAGGTCAGCATTACCTACACGGCTACACGATCACCAAGCTCAGCATTGTATCTACCAGTATAGAACATAGATTACAGAAAATTATTTATTCTGCTACAGATTCTACAAACGAATGGGTTGAAGTGGAGAATTAAAAAATTGTTGGTGTGATTAAATATTTGAGTAAGAAAGATATCTCGGAAGAATAGTCATATATGGTTGAAACTTAAGAAGTGGGAGTTTCTGCATACAGTATAGTAAAAAAAGTTAACATCTGAAGTAAACAACGGAGAAACAGCAACGAAGACGACAACCATGCAGGAAGGCTTGTGTAAACCATCACTTAAGGAAATGTGGTGGGATATATGAGTTGATGATTACAGGAGGTAAACAGTTCGCCGGATAGAGGAGATATCAGGCGCTCAGTAGAAACAGTGGATTGAATTCTGAAACAGCAATTGGAACCGAGAAATGTTGATGCCACAATTTTTGCAGAAGCCACAATTTTTGACAACAGATCAAAAGACAGGGAAGATGCGGAAAATCTAGCACTCTTCGAAGCTAATAAGGTAGATTTTGCTGACTGATTTTATTACACTTTCTGAAAAAGGGTAAATCATTTATGGTGACATATTACGCTAACGGTGTAAAGCAAATGGGAGCAGCTATTGCGGCCGAGCCTGGTGCATGAGCGATAACCCTCGGTCCTGGCATTCGGGAGGATGCGAGTTCGAATCCTCGTCCTGCCACCCAGATTTCGATTTTCCATGGTTTCTGGAATTCAGTCCAGGCGAATGACTGTAAGGTTCCTTCAAAAGGCCATGGGCGAATTCCTTACCAGTCCTTGTCCCCCCCCCCTTTCTGCCGATGAGGAGAGAAGTCCCGAATTAAAAAAAAAAAAATAAGCTCTGAAGGTAGCAAGAAGACGCAAGGTGTCGAAAAAGATATTGTTTCGTCAGGGCAATACTCCCCGTAGTCACAAATCTCTCATCTGAATGACTGCCGCATGATAGTTTGACTCTCAACTTCTATCGCAACCCTGATGACTATTCCATACGCCCATTTAGGGCTTACACTTAATTATAAACCTTAACACGATTCTGCTGGCACCTATATCAAATCATACGATGACATCACATGTGTTACCATCTCATTTTGTAATCTCTAGAAAAATTCCTATTTACGGATTATAAAAAACATTGAAACGTCTTAGAAAGAAGTTTCCAGACCTCAGAGGTGGCGAAGTAGCAGAACTGAGCGCAACTTTTGTGTACTCACGAGCTTAACGCATGATCCTCGTATACTCACTAATTAAAAACGTTTTTAACATTACGTCATAATGTGCCGTTATCATACTAGTATGTGTAGTTACCTATTATCTATAAGATGAACTAGATACTTTTTTTGCTTTCATGATACTTCTCAATTGTATTGCTTTAAGTAAATGTTAAGTAGGTGCAAATTTGCTTTGTAAATATTTGTTAGTGCTGGATGAATATTTTCTTAACAAATGCTTTTGAGGAAAACATAATTTAGAATGCATATCAATCTGTAAAACAGTGTACTAAAACAAAAGCACTGGATTTTTTTAACAAAAATTGTTTTTTAATGTAATTCAGGTCAGTGGATATTAAATTATGGCTTCGCTGCGATATTAATATTATTCCTAATTCTGTATTTTTTTAAATAGGAATATGTGTAATTATCATCCAGGAATAGTTCTGCTCTAACAAGATAATACACTATTACAAAAGTCTAGTGAACAACTGTTTCGATGGTTCGCCAGCGTACGCCAATGACAGTTTATCCTATTGGCTTTGCACATGAAAGATGTTTGTCATTTTCATACGTAAGTTTTATTTGGTTTCTCATTCAAAAATCGACACTAAGCCCATGCTGAAATCTTTCCGTACTTCTCTCCATGTTTCTTCTCCCACATCGAAGCAAAAAGGTGAGATAACGAGAAATTATGAAATGTTGTTAGACACTTGAGAGTAAGTTGCATGCTAAAAAAATAGGCAGAACAAAAACCAATATAAATATATATATTTACCTGAACATTGAAGAATGACTGATGGTAAAAATTTGGATGGATTTCGTTCCCACCACTGTTTATATGGCTTTAAGAAGTAGGCCGTAATATAATTCTTTACCTAAATACGACAGAAAATTATTATGATATTAATCAAATTCGTTCACTGAATGAAGTTGCGGGGAGAAAATACCTACTTCAGTTACAATTTTACAACACTTATCGACTACTTGGTTTAATTGTTCCAGTTATGTTACGGTGAATTCAATTTTAATACAGAACACTAAAAAAGTTTCTACTGCAGTGTAACAGGATTTTCGCCCAAAACCAGAAAGGCAGGCCCGATCGTTTGCCCTTCACCTATAAAGATGTGTCTGTGAACGCAAAAGCAGAAATAGATTCAATTCTAGAGCATTTAATTTTTTTATGCTTATGACTTTAAGCGTTGTCGCTATCGAGATCATTGCAGGCAGGAAAGTTCTGATAGGTAATAAAGGGAAAGAATTCGGTCATAATGTTTTTAAGGAATCACCTGGAAAATTTCGGGAAACCATGGAAAAGGAGTTGACCTCAGTTTTGAGCAACTCTTGTACGATAATATAATAAAAGAACTGAAAATTATATATAAAAAAGGAAACATTGGTATAAAGTCTGCAGGCATGTTTCGTGTTTCTTAGCATCATAATGAAGATTTTTGAAACTTTCGATGTATTTTGCCGATAAATTATTCGCTTGCGTGATTGCCCGGAGGAGTTATGCGACGAGCAGCGGTTTTCCATTACCGGCACGCATCGCTTTGCGCTGGGTGTGCCGTCTGGCGTACACCAATAAAAAGACGGCGACAGCGCGGAGTGTCGGCGTTATTGTTTGACCTCCGCGGCGCGGCGCGGTGCGGCGGGCCATGTTAACGACCCAGGCTGCCGTCTGCCGCGCACAAGCTAATTCATTCGCCAATAAAGCACAGACACTGTACAGCATGCGCTATGATTAACGACCAGCCGCCGCCGGCAGCTGCGTGTCTTGGCTTTCACTAGGAAGCCTCAGATGTCTTTGGGCTGTCAACCAACACTGTAACACGTAAAGAGAATACTCTGCAGATTGTGATTACTCAAAACTACCTTTTTCTTCTAAGCTCACTCAGTCCAGTGTTGCCACCTTACGAAAACTGGAGTCACTAGACCTTATCAACGGGATATTTAAAAATAACAGATTCAACAGAAATTATTAAATAAATTAAGGAAAACTGTAGCGGTTAGGTATATAAAAATATTCTAATAAGTAGTATTTTTATCAAATTCAACATAACATTGTATTAAAAATCTACACCAAATACTTATAATCATATTTTATTCATCGCCTTGGCTATCGTTGGAGTTACAGAACTAGCAGATGTGGAAGGTTGAGATGTATCGTCTTAGATTTAAATAGTATTTAGCATCACATCTGCCGGAAGCTCGTAACTGTAGCAGTTTTTTTCATAATTTTTAACTGATTCTTTATAAAGAGAATGCTATTACGAGTTTTTACCGCAATATTATTTCTCAGTTTGTTTTTAACAATATTCATTGTACAGGAAATCCTTTCAATGCGGTATTCGAGTGAGGAGTGTTAAAGCGGTCATAGCCAAATCAGATAACTCCAGAAAGGTATTTATTCCAGTAGCATTCTTGTATTTTCGAACTCCATCCCAGAATTCAATGACATTGTTTGTATCGTTCCACTGAACATAATTAGTAACATGCCGTTGTTGTCAAAAACTAACGTGATAAAGATTAATCGGGAAATACCAAACTCTAGGCCGACATAGCTAACAAAGAGGTATAGACGATAGTTATAAATCAAAAGCTTTTTCTTTAATTGTATGATCCCTGACAATGCTTTTTACTAATCGTGACTGTGTTACGTTGCCAGTATATTTGATAACTAAAAATTCACCAAATATTTTTTTAGCGATACATATTTAAATTCACTAAATCTAGCGACAAAATCCCAAAGGTGGTAGCAGTGACTCAGTCCCCTCTTGGGGCAAGAGCTTCCGCCATTGTTTTCCTCTGTATTGTGCTGTTTGCTTTAGAAAGGCTTTTACAGTCTGTGATGATAAGACGTCTGTTTCGTTACAATTGTATCATTTCCAGAATAACTAGGTGCCGAATGATATACGGTGAATAACGAGGTTGGGAATTTGTAGCAGAATCAAAGGTGAACCGGCTCATTTGTAGCAATTTATTTCTCAACTGAAACAGGTACTTAGCAAAACAGTTACAACATATTACGAAGCAACAAGAAAACATTTTTTGACTCCTTAAACATACGCATCAGACAAACACGTGGTAATTTACAACACAGAACAAACTGTAATTTACAACAGAATTTGCGTTTAAGTGACATTATAAAATATTTACATCGCAAAACCTCTTTGTACACAATATCTGAAGTGAAAAATGTGACTACCGGTAACCTTTTGATGAACAGGAACATATATATATATATATATATATATATATATATATATAACTTCGTCACTGTAGAAATCACCGTTTGTCAATATCTCTGTGATATGTGATGCTGCTATTTAGCGATATGCCACCACTCCTTAGCGATGCCAGCGAATCCTAGCGGCTTGACTCTGAACTATCGTATACACGTGACTTTGATTGTTCATAATTTTACCACTTACAGCTTCAATTTTTTTTTTTAAATCTCTTTCTTAATTAATGATGTTACCAAAGTGGAGAACTTATCTTTAAGATGTTATCTCATTTACCCATTTTAGCTTAATATGAAGCGAGAAATATGTTCCGTCACAAAACTTTTAGAAATAATATATATGATGACGGGATGACGCTAAAACACTAGAGCGTATAACATCTTATTCCTAACTCATTCCAACTGTTTATTAAATTCACAATACTTCTGAAACGTCTCAAGTAACTTCGGATATTGTTTGGCATAATTTCAGTAACTACTGTTTTAAGAAGCATTAATACTTGCTAATTTTATTGATAGGCAAATCAGCTATCTTCATCAACTTGGCTCCGTTCCTCCTGCCTCCCAGTCCAGCTCAATTTTTTTTCCCCCATATCTTCATTTGGACAGTCTATCTTCTTCTCCTGCTCAACTCTGAGGTTGGCGAGCATGTAATTAACAGTTCAAAGCATAGAATGGGATTTATTGGAAGACAGTAGGAGGGTGAAGAGAGTCGAAAGATATTGGTGGAAGAATTAACAGAGGTGCATGGAAGTGAAAGATGACAATGACCACAAGCTGAAAATCGTTTTCAGGCATAAGGGTGCGGGAAAATTCTCTTTCGTGGTAAGGGGATCAGTGATTGGAATAAATCACCAAAAGAATGATGAATAATTTATCAAAACCACTGAAAAAATTTAAAGCTGAAATTCGTAAACGGAAAAACCTGGAGGGTACAAGAAAGGGAAAAATGGATAAGTAGGGAAATTGCCACTGGAGCTTGTGCTCCATGGCAATTAAATAAAAGTAAATTAAATTAATGCAAATATCTTTACCGGCGTCAATTTTTAGCTTCTTTGATGTCGTCTATCTTGCCTTGGTTTTCTTTCCCTAACAATTTCGAGCATGAACGTGACACCTGTCATATTTTATATCAGTTGAAACTAAAATCTCTCCAGCCACATTCTTCTACTGATACAGAAAATCACTTAAAAATGGTAATCAGGCTAATCGCGAGAGACGCATGATTGTCAGAAATCTGAAGAATCCCAACAGTGACGCACTGATATATTCAGGTCAATTTAATGCTGTTTAACAGAAATGGGATGCGGAGCATTCGTTTGTGTGTAATAGCGCTAGGAATGTAAACTACTCAGAGAATGTTTAGACATTTACGCATGGGTCACTGTAAGCAGCAGCTGTACTGTCCCACTCGGTCTCAGCAACACAAATGAGCCAATAATTCACGACCATCTGGCCCTACAGTTGCCTTCTATTCAAGAAGACCATTCTATTTGACACTGTCGGAACTGATTTTGTTGAACATTGTCATTTAAGATTACTTTCTTTTCCATAAAATACTTAACCACAAACTAAAGAGCTGCTTTACAAAGCTTCGTCTCAGAAAACAATATTGCAGATTATTATTATGTATTATAACAGTCACATGTCTCTTATCTTCACCGGTGCAAGCTACATATAATTAACAAGTTAACAGTGTAAGCGATATACGACACTTAAAGCGATTTACTATAATCACGCCCTTATAATCTTGTTTCTGACGAGAAAAAAGAAAATAATTAGCACTGTTGCAAGAAACATTAATAATTTTTAGTTCCACAGGTTACAGAAAACATTAATCTCTATCCAAAAATTACGAAACATATTCAATGCTAACCGAAATTGTCTGTAGCGGATTTAAAGACCAGTAGAAACCTGAAAATTATGAGCACAAACTATACGCAAACCTGTGCCAGGAAATGTTAACGGCATCATCAGTTCACGGATGCTTTTGTCTCCGTGACCACTTCATGACTCTGGACTCCAAACCTGCAGCCGGATCTACTTCACAGCACTCTGCTCTAACCCTAGCTTAAGACCTTCCCAAGCGATCTACTGCCAGGTACATAGTGGTAATTACTCTGCAACAAGATAGCTTAGGGTAATACTGTTCGTGACGTTCTCATTTCTAGGCGATTCCCGCGTAAGTTGCACTAGCTTTATGGTTACTTCTAATTTGGTTTTGTCTTCTGCTGTAACTTTTGTGAGTAAAAATCAGTTAATTAGAGAAACTGTAAAGAGGTGACGGTATAATTAGAAACAGGGGTCGGCAGTATAAAGCCGCGTTCCCACGATCTCTTGTAACGGAAGCGAGACGGGACGGGACGGGACGAATACTCAACAGCACGCCATGGGAACAAGGCCGCCTCTGCTAGCGGAGATGAGAAGCAGCTACCCACTCTGTGTCGGTAAACATCACAGGCGTGTGTAGAGGTACGCTGTTGTCATCGGTTTTGCAGCAGTGGTGCACACCCCTTCTGTTGCTGTAAAGTGCTCTGTGCCAAACGACACTATAGTGCGCGTCACGAACGATGGTGGCCCAGTTTAGCGAGGTTATGCGCATGTACGTCATCACTCTGCCAGTAGCCAATCACATTCAGTAACAATCCAGAGACTGTCGCGTTAACACGAGTGTTGAATGCGATGCGTTTGTGAAGTGTACAGTTGTAAATCAGTGAGCATTGCAATTATTCGTATTCTAAATATTGAAAGATGAGCAGCATAAGCGTAAGGTTCTGCATAGCCAAAGCAGAAAGCATGTTTTTAAACTATATAACCATTTTAAGCGCGAAGCAGATGTGAGAGGGTCGATGTGCGACGTTGCCAAAGCTCAAGAGAGAACTGCTAAAGCGAGTGACACTAGCCTTAGAACTGTACTGCGAATAGTTAAACGCGGCAACGTCGGATGTTCTTTGTCAATCCTATTTGCCTCTCTCTCTGCACGACCCGCCTTCGTTCGTGACGCGCATTATAGGCAACGTGGTGGGGAAGTGGCGGCGAGGCAAGTGAGCGCTAACCTGCGGCGCGCGCTCGTCCCTACACTTCGGCTAATGAGGTCCCGCCCCGTCCCGCCTTCGTTACAATAGATCGTGGGAACGCGGCTTAAGGGAGATATTGAAACGCTACAGCAAAAATGTTAAGATAGTCTACGGCTCCTTTCGTAGAGACTTTCACTCTGAGACCTCGAATGTATATGTAAAGAGCCTTTCTATTCCTCCTTCCCTCTATCCTCTGGCAGTAGCGTCACATTCACTTTCAAAGGATAATAGATGACACATCACAAAGGCACTGCTGATACGTAGGCTGATCTGCAGATGGAACTTTCGCGTGCGTGGCGAAATATCGGAGGACACCTGTTGTTTCACAGTTCCATAATAACCACCAAACAGTTCTACAATCCTTGTATCTGTGGCCTGTATGTGTTACTGGAATCCTTATGATGTTCGTGTGTGAAGACAATCAATTTACATCATTGGTGCACATCGCTAAGGTGTCATGACGGTTCGCGCTCGGCAGTGTGCTGGAGGAGGCAATGTACGTCATCCAGTAACTGGTTTGCAAGGAAGAAGGGTTGGTATTGCAAGCTGTCAGTTGGCAAATTGTTTATCAAATGCGTGGGTGAAATCTGCAGAACGTATAGCGAGAGAACATAATACACTGCTGAACCATTCGACCGATGTGGATGCAAGGCTTTGCTACCTCCTTTGTGTTTTTGGGAAGAGTAGGCCTGAATGTTCAGGCACCAGATTTATTCTTTTCGATTCTTTCATTTTCAAGTAGACAAAACATCACACTACAGCAAAGAATAGTCGTCAAATGAAGACGCACTTATAAAAACTGTTATAAAAATGCTGAAAAGTAATAGAAGACCAGAACTTTGTATCTCACGCAGTACGATTTCTGCGGGAGGATCTAATTAACTGAACATGATGAGTGAGGTAGTGCTCTGGCCTCGAATTTTGGAGGACGCGAGGTCGAATCCCCGTCCAGCCATCCACATTTTAGTGTTTCCCAAAATCACTACAGCCGAATACTGGTATCGTTCTTTCAAGAGGCCACAGCCGAATTCCTTCCCTATCTTGCCATAAGCCAAAGACAAAATTATGACCACGCATAACATAACATGTGTGGAACGTGCGTGTAAAAACCATGCAAAACACAAAGCCAGGTTCATTATGAAAACTGCACGTCTGCAAACGGTTTCATGAAGGTCAGAGCAGTTTATATCACTGATTTAGGAGATATAATGGATACAAATTTCTTTGACGGATGAGTAACGACTGTCTGTGTCATATCCAGGGTTGCTAAATATCGTGTGGTTGCGAGCAAGACGATGTATCTGTTGTGGAGTTTCGTCGACCATTAATCACGGCAGACGACGCCAGAGAGACGAGTTGGGATTCCCGGTAGCCGCTGTGCGCCGCATTCTCATTTAATGGACTCCCTGCGTCACATTCACCTCGCTCGAAGCCTCCGCAGTACGCTGCACAACACATTAAACATACACACCCTCTACCTTGTAAGATTTTTACTTGTCGTTGCCCGTAGTGGGGCACTGTTATTTTAGTAATACCCTGTTCATCTTCAACTGGCGGTTCAAGGTCATATTCCCCTCTTCCCGTTCCTCGCACCTTCCCCTTCCCAAAAAAATCCCGTCCCTTCCTACCTATCCGAGGTAGACGAGTGGTAAATTTCCCCTTCGCTGGAAGGACTAAGGGTAGAGGAGTGGGGATAGAGCTTACTGGACTTGAGTCGCCTCTGGTAACTGGCTGGTGTTGAGCTACCACCCTGTTACTAAAATTAAAAAAAAAACTAACTTTGATGGGGCAAGGCAAACAGTGGCACTTTCACGAGAAACCTACTTTTACATCACACGAGGTGAATTGTTCGGCAAATTTATCAATAATTTTTTCCACTACGTGGTATCCTCCCAACAAATTAGTTCTCCATCTCCCTTATGCCCTTATGGCTTTGGTCATCTCTTCCCTCTCATATAGTCCTCTCCCAACAACTACATAGGGCTCATTGCCAATGCATTCCCAGCATTCACTTCACCCACCTTCTGTCTTCCAATGACTCCCAACCATGCTCCTTTATCATATCAGCTATTGATTGTGTTCCACGGTAAGTCCGCAAACAAACATAACAACTTCACTTTGCATACCCTCCAACTCCTGTATCTGATTCCGCTACTGAGGATATGATACTATCGGATCATACTCTACGAACGGGCTTGAAATGATTTTGTAGCCTTCTTTCCTCACTTTCGTCGTACATTCCTCATTTCACTCTCTGATACATGATCATCCCCTACTGCTTATGCACTCTGATACATGATCCTCCCCTATCACTTATGCAATAAGTCCGGCTCAGGTGAGTGTATTATCAAAATATACGCCAAGTCGTTTACATTTTATTTTTTCAATCAGTGGTTCTCTCTCCATCTTGCAATCATACCTGTCTATGAATCTATTAATCTGACACTTTTTGGGATTTATCTTAATTCCTTGTTGACGTAGATAGTTATCCTGCTCTGATACCTGTCTTATTCTTCCCATTGTCTGTCATTTTAACCAAATTAAACAATATAATGGAATCTGCAAACAACCTAACTTCTTACTATAAACCAGTAACACATAATGTCATAAACAGACAACACTGAAATAAAGCAGTCGATATGGTAATTCATATTTGTGCTGCGACGTCAGTATTCTTCCAATAACTGTTTCTCGTTGACTAATATATTAACAGAGTTGAAAGCTATATCATCTTTCACTCTGTCAGCTTCTGGGGAATAGAACTGAATACATTCATTCCTATACGTTGAAAATAACTATGCGAAAATCATTTTATTTATTACTAGTGGTGTTCCCGGCGTTCCCGGAATAGTTGGCGTAGTTTTACCCGTCCGCTATTTTCATTACCGCTATGAGAAACATTTGTACAAAGTTTCATAAAATTCGCGCCAACCATTTTCGGAATTAAAGAAAACCTAGATTTATCCACCCCCTACCAAGAAAGGGGTGGGTTGAAGTTTATTTGCACGTACACTATTTTGATTCGTCCAAAAAGTTTCATGTGTATCAAGCTTCATTAATTTGTTACCAGAAATTTCCTGTACCAAACTAAACGTTTATTTAAGCGCACAGTTCCAAGAATGGGGTGGGTTGGTTTGGATACTTTGATCTGGAATGATAATTTTCAGGCTACATTTCTAAATAAAAACAATTTCTGCTAATGCTGCTACTCGTAAATTTAAACATGTACCATAAGCACATTAATATATACCACATACATAAAAATGTATCTGGTATGCATCTGTTTATTCCGGCATCACGCAGAAATTACAGATTTTAAATGAATTTTCAGAACTGGAAAGCTTGGGTTCAAAATAACGTATGTCTTCAGACGTTACGACACATTTATTTTAAAAATACTCGAGCAGTACTTGAAAATTTCTGAGTCGATTTGGACTGAGTTTTCATAGTATCAAACATTAGGTTTGTCTCAATATGCTTCCTCATCTACAGCTGGAGCTGAAAATTTTCTCTTTATGAATCTTCATCTGGAACTTGAGCTCAAAATTAAAATCTGTTCCGTATCTGTACAGTTGAATATCGAGTATTTGAATTATATCTGAAGTATTTAAAACTAAGCGAATACGAAAAAAAAAATTACTTTTGATTTGTCTCAAGGAGTTATAAATTTCGACACCATGGTTAAGAAACTCCATTACTACATTACTAAAGAACACTAGATTATATTAGACTCACATTTGATTCAATTGCTAAGTGAATGCACATAATTTTTGCTCGAAACGCCAGATACTTTAACTCCACGGATTCAGCCTTTTTTACAAATATCAAAAGTGAATTCAGAATAATATTATCGTAAATAAATGATTTTATTGTGAACAGGAGAATAATACTGATGGCCAGAGACATTGTAGTTGTACTGCCAGAGATCGCGGTTAAAGAAAACCTCTGTTGTTTTTCGTTATCAGTTTCTTGCATTCAATCTATGGCGTTTAAAAAATAAATTTTCCGAATTAAATGAAATAATATTTCAAGTTTTGTTTAGCGTGGAATAAGCAACATAGGTATTACTATTCACTGTTTTTGATGCTTTCATTAAAGCAGAGACATTGTAGTTGCAGAGTATACCATATCTAGTGATTCCTTCTTTTGTATCTGTCATCACACGTTAAGAATTTCATTTAATGCTCCAGCGTTACGTAACGTAGAAGCCTAAGACATACCAAACAACAGAGTTGAGATTCTAAGCTTTAAAACAGTGCAAAGCCCATCGAAATATGGTCTGTAGTTTCTGAGGTTTTATAATTCAAATTTATCCGGTTATCGTTTTATAGATACAAATTATTATTTTATTTTTTGTTTAGATTGCTTATGTTGGTTGATACGTATTTTGTTATTAACATAAGAGCAAAATTATTACACGCGATATGTTTGTAGTAAACTCGATATTTTTTAGGTTTTGATTCTAACAAGTGAGATATTTAAATATGAACAATTATTATTACAGTTTTCACTATGCACAATGATATTCTTCCAAAAAAAAACAGATAGAGAAATTATAAAGTCCTAATTATTTGAATGAAGATAAGTATGACTGCAGCTTTCAATTGTAAATTTTGTTAACCTTTTTTCCAATTGCATTCCTATTATTTTGTAAATAATGCCACAATCTCGACTACAGAATAAGTGCCAACTGAATATAAACGTTTTCTTTGAATTTTCCTCCACAGTCTTTCCCGGCGTATTATTGATACAAATTCTTCGTGGGTTTGCCGCCGGATCACATTTTCTAACGACAAGCTTTCGGCTACTTGCACTGCCGCCATCATCAGGTCTGTTGTATCTAAAGGAACAACAGACCTGATGATGGCGGCAGTACAAGTCGCCGAAAGCTTGTCGTTAGAAAATGTGATCCGGCGGCAAACCCGCGAAGAATTTGTATCGAGAACTGTATTGTCTTGTGTTGTGAACGAGATATAAAAGAAGGGGGAGGAGGAAAGGACATTTTCCTTACTGACTAATTTTTACAAATACATACACGAAAAGTTTAATGTACCCATTTTATTTTGGGACTATTCGTCATCAACAGTGTCGTATAGCTTCATAAGTACTGCGGACTGGTTTCAAATCCCGAGTGTTGAAAATTTATTTCACTACCAAGGCTGTGACCAGCATACACCGCCATGTTATCTCCACAAACTCGGTTAACGGGACGGGTAGTAAAATGATTATATCCTCTAATCAATCACAGCAATAAATCTGTTAAAAGTGCTAGCAAAATCTTGTCAAATGCCCTACAGTGAACACCGCCATATTACGACTGAATAAATCAACCCGGCTTCACCACATAAATAAAAAGTAATCTTGAAACTACACAAACAATGAAAACATATTCGCCCCTCAAAATTACCTGTATTCCCAACAACTGCACTCAGCTTAAGGTGTCTACACTGGTTCCAATTTCTAGATATGCAAAGAACATCACTCTTTTAGTCTAACGTATTCTACTATTAACGAATTTTATCTCCGATACTACAGCATACCCAATTTGCAGAACGTATTACTATATAATAGCAGGATGAAAATGGATCGCTTTAATCACTTCATACGTTATACTGATTTGTAACAGTATCTGTTTCCAGTTCGGTCAACCTGAGTGATGTATACAACCGGTGCAGCATTTGATTTTGAAATACAGAGCTCTGAAACTGAAGCCGAGGAGGCATCTCTCAGACTGCGAGCGACAGTTAATAATAAGAGATAGGGGCGGGTTTAAAATTCAGGACGCCATTGTGTTGCGAAACGAAAAAAGTGTTCTCTGCGAAATTGGAGACCGGATATTCGGTCGATGACGCTTTTACGGCTGTGACTTAATGCGGAGGCGAATATCGGCATCAAAAGTCACAGCGGCAAACTTAATCCTTGCATTATAACGCTGCTTATTGTAACAATAGCTGTCGCAGATATTAAAAATTCTTTTAAGCAATAAAATAATACATATACTATAAAAAACTAAAAGATTTTGAATAACATACTTGAAATTTACTTACGGTGTCAATGAAATCTACGACAATCGACACTGTTTGTCTAGGACGCATACCCACTGTTTACAAATAACTTGGGACTTGTTGGAATCTGATACACGTATATAGATAAATATAGATAAGAGCTGAATTCCAAAACGTCCTTAACAATGGTTTTTTAAGTTAAATTGTTACATTTCAGCTAAGACTCAGAATAAGCGATCAAACTACAAAACTAAATGATAGTCCATAAATAAAAGTTCTTGTAAAAATAGTGCAAGTCTTGATAGTATAGTGCCAAAAAGTCATGAGATCTTGTTCCGAGCCACACATACTTCCTACAGGGCGTTTTCACTTTCTAGAACTGGTTTCTCTTGGTGGTATGGCTCATTGATTTAAAATAAGAAAATTTCTGGTGACCTGGTTGTTTACATGCTTCGTTTTAGTAAACTAGATGATGAAAATTCTCCCTGTATAATCACTTTAAATGTGTTGTTTTATTAATCTTACAAATCACGAAAGCCAAGCTTTCCCTCTCATGCCTTTGGCGATTGACAAATCATAGATATTATGCCTTTCATTTCAGTAGAATGGCCAAGCTGAGGCCTTACAGCTAACTCAACGGTGATTATATCTGTGATTCAGTGCTATCATTTTCTTACAGTATGTATTTCAAACCAGTTATAGACATCACGGGAGTGATATGACAGACACAGCACTTAATCATCCATGCCCGCGGCCGGACTCGAACCGGCGACCATCGGCATGTGCAGGTAGTACAGTACTCTAGACCAAGTTTCTCAAAGTGGGGTACTGGAACCCCTAGGGGTTCGCGACAAGATTTACGTTATGGCGACTGACTGGCTGTCTCGAGTTTCCGACACGCACAAAGGTGAATTGAGACTGAACATGAGCAAAATGCTACTAAAATTGACTCAACCCGCTGGAAGAAACGAGTCCATCAATCACAATGATTAATAACATTGTGCTCTTTGACATTTTTGTAAAATAAAAATCCTTATTTAAAAAAAGTACCAGTTTTTTTGTAAGGGGGTTTGCCATTTCCTGGGAAATTTTATAGGGTGTACGTGGAGCTACTGTATTAGTTTGAGAACCCCTGCGATAGATCCTACGCTATCGAGGCCGGCTACATTGTTGAGAGTAGTCTTGGCTCGAACAAGATCTCGAAGCTCTTTGTCCCTAAACAACCACAAAATGTGACTAGCCATAACAGTAAGCAAAATAACACCAGCGTCCAACACCAATTTTGAAGATAGAATAGTTACCTACAAATTTCTGTAACTTTAGGGTTTAACGCACAACACTGGTATAAATTGAGCATGCTGTTTTTGATTCTTTCAAGTGACGCATTCTTTCCTTGCGAATGTGGATATTTGGGGTCGAAAAACCAAACGATTAGTTAATTATAATTGCAACAGGTGTTGATCTGAACGAAGTGCAAAAATCAATTAAACGAACAAAGTTGCTTCGAATTTAATAGGTAATCTAGGGTAAACTAATTTTTAGTAACACATTATCGCTGTGGTTTGGGTGATTGTGATCGTGTTCTAAATATGTTTTCTCATCATCATTAGAATTCTCCAGCTGCAGTCTCCCGGGTGCTGATCACGGGCACTCTCCACTTCTTCCTGGCCATGAGTAGCTGATGTTCATGAACAGACTTCCAATCAAGCCCAATGTCTTCCAGATCCTTCTTGATTTGATCTATCCCTTTCTTTTTGCGCCTTTCCACATGTCTTTTCCCCTTATGTTCATGTTAAAGTAGGCCTTTGCCTTTCTTTCTTCCGCCATCCTTTGGACATCTCTATACCACCTCAAGCGAGACCGCTGCAAGGATTTCACCACACTGTTGGTTACACCGGCTTTGAACCTCGATTTCTTTACTTACTTTGTCCTTTCTTGCTCTCTGAACCGTGCTACGCACAACCTTCATTTCAGAAAATATGTGTTCTATATTTTGAAAATAATTTTCAAGCGGATATAACGTTTCAAATTTTCAACCTTTCACCATTCCCCCCTCCCCACAATGAATGCGCCTGCCCATTTCCTGCAACATAGCAACTGACGAAGTAGGATAAGAATATTCAAAGAACTTCAACGACTGTAAGCTGAACTGACCATGGAAGAGTTATACAGTTACCAACATTATAACCAAATTCCTTTAGTCTTTGCCAGATTAAAGTCTTTCGAGACCAATTTGATAAAAATTCTCTCAGTACTGGAAGATATGCCACAGCCATAGACAACTGATCGGAAACAATGCTTGACATTTATGTCATAGAGATAACGAATCACTGGTTACGATTATGAACCTCATGTAACCTGATTCAAAACTAGAAGCTTTAGACAAAGGTTATCGCTCGCAGCACTGCCGAAATACTCCTTCAGAGCCGGAATTCCCGTAGATGTTTATTTCAGGAGTTGCATATCTGTAGTTAATGTCTCAATGATTAATTTTCCTACTCTATTTCGCCCCAGTGGTGTCTGAATATGTTTTGTAAAACTTCATAATTTACTGACAATTTTTCAAGCACGCCATCTGGCAAAATATTCGTGAAAGTTTAATTTTTCCTTATTATTTCCTGCCTGATGTATGGGCGTGCCATTCCATGTTGCGCATTTCTTTATTTTCGCACGTGCAGCTAAGCGTACGGTCAAATGATTTATGATTCATTAATTTTTTATGATCCAATTTTTAGAGCCAGCGTTAGTTTTAGCACCGCGAATATATTGGGTTCCCGTGATTAACCTTAAGAACAGCTACATTCCTTTTCAGCTTTTTTACCACCCAAAACGTCTTTTCATGTCTGGTTGCTATGGCGGGAGCACCACGAAGGCCAAGAAAGTCATAATTTCTTCCCCTGAAATTTCTTATGGTCGCGAACAACTAATATAAGAATTACATGATTTCTTACATTCTCTAATACCAACACATGTTGTTCACGTAAATTTGTTTCGCATTGAATTTTTTAGTTGCAACACATCCGGATATTTTATGTCTGCGAAACGGGATAGTAATAACTTTGGCATAGCGATAAGAGACTTTCACACAAGAAGGTTTAAGAACTATGATAAGAAGACTTTCAGTATATTGTTTTAACGTTCTTGTTTTCACACACGACGATGTTTGCCTTCGATTGAGCTCATTTTATTTTTAACGTAATTAATATCGCAGTGTACTGCAAAAAATAAACCGAAAGTCATTGCATTATGGTTAATTGATCGTCGTAGGTCAATATGGAAAATTAATCTCTTCACGTGGGTTGATATTATCAATTAAAGAAGAAAGAAAGAATGTTTATTTTACACGATTTTTTTAGAGCTTACAATTGATAGAAATATTTATTTATATTGTTTCCGCATGTCAGTTGCTTCTTTAACGAATTACAAGACAAGCATTACGTCGTAAATTTATTACGAATGTAAATTTGTCAATTTTAATAGTTATGTTAATTTCAAACTATATATGTTGTATACAAAAGAATTGTAACTAAAATAAAACGTTACAAAAGTTTTGAAGATTACATTTTCATTTCTGAATTTTTTTAATTTGATTATTATTAATAAAGAAAAGTTAATACTTATCAACCAGAGAAATAAGCATTTCACTGACAACCAGTGACTAGTACGTCACCTGTCCTACAACGTAAGGAAAAACCCGATGCGCGTGTAAGCGTGCACTTGTTCACGTAGGCCACTGACTTTGGCGTTTTCGCCGTGCTGCCGTTGTCCATTGGAGTGGAAGTGGACGGCACCGTCTCGGTGTAGAGAGAATTTTTATCATTCGTGCCGTGACCAGAAAGTTACGAAACGTGGTGGTGCATGATTCCCGATTGTGTAACAAATTCTTAGGTTTAATCTCAATCTTCTCCTCAGAGTGATCGGAATGAGCAATATGGACGTTAAACTTTCAGATCCTCAAGGTATTCTTCAGAAAAGTCGGCCCGAATGGACTAATAACTGGTTTCACACTGTTCGTGGTGAATGGTCTCGTGGCTCAGTGGTTTAAGCGTATGACTTCAGATCGAAAGGCTTCCGGTTCGAATCCCACGTTAAACTGAAGGTTCCCTATATCTGTTCCGATTACCGGGCCACAATAGAAGTGCGTGCGCGGCTAATCTAAGCTCTATCAGCGGCCAAATCTTTCGAGGATATCCCTTCAAATAATGCTATATGCATTATGTCTGCATGTTTTTTTGGGTCAACTAGAACCACATTAAGCTTGAATTTGGTTTGGATGTATGCACATGCGTGCTATAATTAGGGTTTTAGCCCTAGAGGCGACCAACATTTTAATGTGGAATCCGAATTACGGAAGCGTTTTGACGTGCTTCGCATTAGGTACACAGCAAATTGTGCCAGAGGAGAAGGTCGAGTTGATGACATTTTGAAAATCGCAGCCGAAACCAGGATTTGAACCGTGAAACTTTATCATTATTATTATTACCACCATATTCCATCCTCCATCTCTCATCCACAATAATGTGTGCCGAAATCACATCACAGTCATACACGTATGCAACACTTACGAACACTCACCCTGGACGTTGATAGTGATGGTTTATTGACTAGCGTGAAACGATTAGACAATAAAGTTCTTATGCGCTCATAATTTCGCAAAGCATTGTTTTTTTTAAAAAAATTTGATTCCGAAACGAAAGGATAAAGAAAGTGTAGGTTTATTAGTTCAATGTTCATCTTGTTTAGAATTTGGCGTAAAAAAACCATTCCGTCATTAAACAATGCGCAATGTGTGATTAGTATCTAACGTCTTTCTGAGTACTTTCAAACAAAATTATCCCCTTGGTTATAAAATTAGAGCACAACTGTCACGAAAATACGAACCAATACAATGCACAAAATATAAGCAAGAGGTAAAGAAAGAAATGAGAAAAAGTCTTCTACAGTACAAGCAGTTGTATGTCCCTATTAACACATAACATTTCACTCTCACAAAAGACGCGTAGACATAGTTGGCGTATGGTTGAAGCAGAAAACGTAGTAAAAGCTGGTTTCTTCACTGAACCTTGTGTCGTGTTATTAAGGAAAGATAACGGCTGTTGGTAATACAACTACAAAAATTATAACTGTCACATATTTTCATCTTTATTTTATTATGAATCAACGTCAATGAAAAAGAAATCTTTTAAGATTTAGAACTGTAACCAAATTCAAGAGAATTACATTTTCATATATATATTTCGTTACTCAAGGCAGTATATTTGTGAGTTAATACATCGCCGGAATAGACAGTAAAACTATTTGAATCACCCGCCGAAATGTTCTACACGAACTTTCGAAACCATTCCGAAGTCCTTAATCGAAAATAATATGATTCTTCCTTTTGATTTATAATTTCTAAATAAAAAAAGCCTTGGAGATCAAAAAGTCGATACTGATGTTCCACAACGCTTTTCTATTTAACAAACAATTTATATCAGCATTCTGGCGCCCGTTAGGAATATTCAGATGAATTTCGGGTCGTCAATCTGGCGTGCCTAAAATTGTTTGGTGGTGAAAATACATTTTTTTTTTACTTCGTTCATGCAGATTTAAATAATATGTTGCAGGCAGATGTGGTTCAAATGCAAGTAGTTCTAAGGTTCTTCTTAGTCCCAAATACAAAAATTGCTAAATTACAAATAGAAAATTAGGTTTAATACCTTAAGACAATAGAATAAAGCAGTATAAAATGGTGTGAGTAAACGCTCTTTTACAGAAATTGACTACTGTTTATACGACATGCAGCAAAGAAAATACATAACATATGGTGTAAATATTGTGGTGTAGTCTCAACCAAATTATTTCAGCAGTATGCGAAATCCGTAACACTGAGAGGATATTTGTAAAGTACACGCGCAGGCTCCTATCCCAAAGCTATTATTTTTTTAAAAAATTTAGAATTGAGATAGTGGTATCGCAGCACCATCCTATGGTTAGTAGGAAACACCACTGTCTATATAATATAAAATAAAAATCGTAATTACGTTGGCTTTATAAACGTCGCCTATTGTGAAACTGTAAAATCCAAAATTACAAAAAATGCTATGCTCAGACATCACAATGACAGAAAACGTATCCTAAATAAATAGGGAGAATATTCACCAGTCACATGAGTGGCCCGTGATGAATTCCAGTTCGATGTAGAACTTGTCACGCTGCACATTCAGATATATACTATAACAAAAAGCCATTACGCCACACGTAGTAAACTGAAATGACAACAATGGCATGATGTGATTTTTACTGCGTTTGGGCCAATATTTCTCGCGACAAACATCATATGCGCGCTCCATCTGGAAGTCAAGAAAAGAATCGAGGGAAAGGAAGAAAAATATCTGGAGTGTGTGAATCTTAGCTGAGATACAAAAGTACATACGTTAATTAATTTGATTTGCGTTATTCAAGAAAGCAATTATGTGATTTTTATATTTTTTGTATTAAATAAAATTTAATTAATTATAAAAAAAGTGGCTAAGGCGATTGCTTTCAAAAGTTTGCTGCTCCGGGCCCGGGTTCAAATCCCGGTGGGTGCAGGAATTTTTAAGAGTTGTATTTGAATATATATGCTATGCAAGGTCGTTACGAGGTTCAGATTCCACGTTAAACTGTAGGTCCCAGAGGAAAGGAACTGACCGTCCTACCTCTAACACAATGGCTTAGTACGCCTCCTTTGGGAGGATCCAACCAACCTTCGGGTTGTGCACTAAGTTAGTTATTTGAGAGTAATGGATTTGAGATGAAAAATACTTTTTTACGTCAGACATCACTGACTTCATAAGGTAATCTGTTCAACTCACATTTCTACTGCGTTGTAATTATGCTTAATCAAATCTAATGTTGATGAGGGTCATACTTTAAAAACAGGATGATGCTGGAACTCTTGCTTCATTAGTTTTTAAGTGTAGATACAAATTAAATTAACGGGAAGAACATTATTTTAGGTTGATTTTTTAGAGATACATTTTAAACATCGTTGATTCCTAACGCAACTGAATGAACGTGGTTTTGCTGTTGTTCAGTGCCGCCAGTACTGAAAACAGTTGACAGCCGCGAGTAGTGTCCAGTAGCGGCAGTCAGAATAGCCATGAATCACCTGCTGCTCCAATTTGCTCAGCGCTAAAAGCCAGGGTGACCTGATGAATGGCGACGTACGTGTCACATCCCATTTCTTTATAGCTGTGAAAACTTTATGAAAATTCAATACTTGCTCCTCTGTCATTACGGAATTAAATGGCAGTAGTGGTCCAGCCACTCTGGATCCTTGCCAAGCAGATCTTGGAGGGGAGATCAGAGCTGTTACACTAGTAGGTAATGACTGATGGTGGCTTCTGTGCCAAGAATGTAACTGAACAAAGTAAAAGTATAAAAATTTATTTTAAGGAACCTAGTAATGACCAAGGTGTGACTTGACTGGAAACTGCATTTCTGAATTACGGTGTCTTGAAGTGGCTTTTATTTTTTGCTTCTGTCTTTACCCTTCGTCGACGTCGAGGTCATAAAAGGCGGCAAAAGAATGAGGTCAAGGAATGGAAAGAATTCGGTAATGGATTTCTGAATCAACCATCCCGGCATTTGTCTGAATTTATTTGGATAAACAATGGAAAACCCAAATCTGGATGTCCGGATGGGGATTCGAACCAGCATCCTCCAGAATGCGAGGCAATAACGTTACCGCTCACCCACCACGGCCGTTTTGTAGAGGAGAAAGGAACGGTTGAACGAATTGTTGTGGCAATTAATTTCTTCGCATTTGATGAACTATGTAGCTATGTAGAATTGTCATGGCATTGAACTTGTAATGACGTAATGTTATACAAATTTCGGATCCACCTAGTTACTTTGCACTTACTCTTCATAATTAACATGTAGCCTTCAACGAAATATTCTTAGTGCTGGTTTGTAATTTAAAACATATCGACCATTAAAGAAACCTAAATAGATAACCCAACTTCTTAACTTGTTATGATAGCAACATAACTGAACAGAGCGGACCGTAGTTAGCTGGCCAATGAAAGCCGGTTGCCTAATGTCACAGCGCCAGCCAGCATTACAGCCACGATGAGCAAGTTAGAGGAGACGCACATGTATTCATAGCAACAAGCCAATATTTATTACCGAACGTGAGGGGTGAGCGGTAGCACTCTGTCCTTATACTCGAGATGACGCAGGTTTGAATCCCCGTCCAGATTTCGATTTTTCATGATTTCCACGAATTACTCCAGGCGAATGCCGGGATTGTTCTTTAAAAAAGGCTATGGTCCTTTCCAGTCTTTAATGACCTCGACGTCGACGAGGTGTAAAGTCATATGGATAAAAAAGCTTTTTAATTTGTTTTTGATCAATGTTATCATTTTAAATGATGGTTAATCTCCAACGATGTCTGAGAATCAATTATTGGAAATTCGAGGTTGCAGAGGTGGCAGCTTAGGCGTGGTTTTATTCCCAAGAACTTGTAGCATCGTATGTAGAGGGTAAGCTACTGAATTTCCCGAGTCTGTGATTGGTTCATGAGTACCAGAAAGGAGTACTAGTAAGATCATTCTCAATAACTTTGTTGAAAGAAAGTCAAGAACAGTATATAACATGAGACTAATTTGGTGATCACAATTTTGACTAATGTTTATGTGGTCGAACCAAAAGACAGTGAACGTTTAACTCACACCATAATTAACTTTTCATTAAGAGACTCCAAAAACTAAGACGAAAATGAGCAATGTAAGTTTTCTAAGGGTGATCAAGTAAACCTTAAGCGTTTATGCATGGAGATGAACTAAAGCTAATGGAAGATGATTCAATCGCCTTTCATTAATCTGAAGGATCTGACGAAGGTTTGAATGATATCATGCCATTGTGTCAAGATTAAAAACAGAAAATATGAAAGAAATTGATTGTTATTTCTCTGGGTAGTACGACATGAGGTAGGTAACTGGAAGTTTTAAACAAACCTCATTTAAAAGGAAAATGTGAGTTTATGAAGCATTCTGAAATCCACTGATTAACTGCAAATGGATTAAATTTTTTTTTTATTAAATGCGAATAATTATTAGTCATTCCTTACTTATTTTTTAGGGTTAAATTATTTTTATAAAAATCTGGTTACATCTTAGTCACCTTATTTTATGGAGTTACAAATTCCTGCCATTTAATTTAAGAAAATTAGTTAATGGCACATTCATATTACTTGAAGATATGTATGCCTGATTCCTTGCATTTTACAACTGGGATACAGCTGTTACAATACTAACATGTAAAGCCCATTTTTGCGGCAACTAATACAAAGATCTAATCGTTAGCTGGTGTACTGTGGCGGAATATTCTATGTGCAGTTCAAGGAAAAAAGGGGAGGTGGGTGCGACAGTACTGTAATCCAACCAAAGGCAATCACCTTCTACAGGAGCACTGCTTTGGGCCACGCATCTGTCTCTTGCGCTGCGAAAGCTAGCATTATTTTTGACAGATAGGAAATTTGTCTCCTCGAAGACATTCGAACGATTTTATCGGTATTACATTTCGCAAAACATTTCACAGTAACGCCAGAAATTAAAAAACTATGAGGTAATATCGTGGGAGCCTTTGATAAAATGAGCCATTTAGCAATGAACTGTTTGGTTTAGTTCTGCTCATTCATTAATGAAGAGGAATAAATTTTAATTGCCTTTTACTGTGATATGTTGATGCAGCCAGAATATTGATTCAATCAAAATTATTCTAATTATCATTACCAGTAATATATATATTCATTCACTATTTTAATTTCAAATGAAACTCTATTCACAAACAAAAATTAAAGCGTTTTATGTCAATATTCTTTTGTTACTCTTTTATTCCCTGTATCTTCAAATAACAAAGATGAATATGAAGGCATTAACCCTCTTTAATAACAAAGATGCATATGAAAGCATTAACCCTCTTTAATAATTAAAAAACGTACCTGTGTTTGATCAAACACTACATGCAGTTTTGGCCCTTAAGATCAAAGCTAATCACACTTTGTCTTAAGCTGCAACAAGTGAAATTTTGTTGTCATATGATAGAAATCGGGCACACGTCCCTAAATTCCAATAGTTTACATCCAACTTGCTGGAAGTTTTAAAAATAGAATGGTGTTGTGGTCTAGTGTCTTTTGCATTATTTGTTGTCTCATGATAACAGTGCTATCAGCAATAACTTTGTGTTTTGTTTAGTTTATGTTGTTCGTTATGTAGCCAGTTCCTCAAACATCCAGTTTCCTCGACTGCAGAAGAATGCCGTTGCAGAAATTGACAGGAAATGGCCCAAGTTCTAACTACAATGGAATCCTAAAGGCAGTTTACTAAATTCGCTTGTACTGGTCCTGAATTTGCATTTAGAGAATACCTATTTCAAATACAGGTAAATTAAAAATGCTATGAGTGAAATATAAGACTTTACGCAAACAGAAGTTGAGAAAAAATAATGTTTTCTTATCATAACTCGGTTTTAAAGCAAGAGAAATAACTTTTAGGAGGTAAGTTGACAATCATTTGCAGCAATTGTAAAAAGAAAGTCATATTACATTTTGAATTTCTACAATAGTTTGCTTGTCATGATAAAATCAGTTAACATATTTGTGTTATGCTAATACACGTCAGCGTTGCGTCAATTACTTTAGCTTACCCTGCGATATGGTTCGTTGATACCTTCTGATATACAATTTTTTCAAACTCTGAGGTAGTTTGCAGAGAACATTGTGAGTTCCAGAATGTTTTCAAAACGTATAGAGTTCTGTAAGATTCCTCGGCAAATAAAGTTGTCTCAGCTTCTGAGGTTTAGCACTATTACTACTATTTGAGAACTTCTCTTTGACTTTCCCCGGTGCGAAAGTTTTCCTATTCTGACGGAAAATAATAAGATTTGTAGGAAACGCAATATCTAATTTCATTTGCATACTGTGAGTTTATAACAACAGGAATAGTTTCTAAAGAAAATATCTTTCACCACTGGTCTGCTCGATCTTGATACGTTCAGTACTTGTTTCTAGTGAACCCATTTTCAATTTTTACTCTGCTGAGAAACAATGACATGACGTATTTTATTCACTGAACTAGTTTATAAATCCCGTATCAGTGACCTGTGACCTGCATACATTACGGCTCAGCGTCAAAGTATAATTAGAGACAAGATATTCAAAATATTGTTTTATCGTTTTTCGAATTCCTCGCCGTTGTTTATTATTATTATTATTATTAATAATAATAATAATAATAATAATACCTTCAGTGAACACGATATCAACGAATCATAAATTCGCAAACTATAATCGGAAAATCGACATGCTATCAGTTTGGTGATTCCTTTATTATTTTTCACATTCCTCTAGAAATTGTTTTAGTTTAAGGAAATACCCTCTAGCTTTTCTCCTGTTACCGCATAGTCATTAGATAGTTTCACCTGAGTGAGGCTATCTGACTGGTTAAAGGTTTCTAACGCATAGAGATATTTTGATATCGAAAGAGGTTTTTTTTTTTTGCTTATGGCTTTACGCTTCGTCGACGTCGAGGTCATTAGAGTCGGGAAAGGACTGGGGACAAGGAACAGAAAGGAATTCAGCCATGACCTTTTGAAGGAAGCATCCCGGCATTCGCCTAGAGTGATTTGGGGAAACCATGGAAAACTCAAATCTGGATGCCCGGACAGGGATTCCAACCGGCGTCAACCCGAATGCGAGGCCACCACGTTCGGTGATACCGAAAGCCTCCAGCCAGATAGCTGGTTCTATGATACAGTGATGTTTTTTTCGGATGACATTTTTAAGTTCATCTCTCCAAGAATCAGGATTATTTTAGTTAGAATTATATAAAAAGTATCTTTGGGACATACAGAGTTATTAATGGTAGAGTATTTAAGTCTTCTTTTACACGGAAGTGATTCATAAAACGCTATTTACATTAATTAAAATAATTAGCCACTAGAACTGATTGACGCTCGTGGTGGATGAATTTCTTCCTTATGATATGTCTGTCCTTGGTTATTCTTGGTGTTTGAATATCATACACCAACTTTATATCAGACACAAGAAGACCAAGCGTGGTGGGTGAGCAGTACGATGTGGGCTCGCTTTCGGGAGGAATCCGTCCGGGTATCCAGATTTGGATTTTCGTCGGTTTCTCCAAATCACTCCAGGCTAATGCCAGGATTCAAAAGGCCATGGCCGAATTACATCCGGTTCCTAGTTACCAGTCCTATTCCGCCTCTCATTACCTCGACATCGACGAGTCGTAAAGCAATAAGCAAAAAAAAAAATAATAATAAAAGTTTAAAACAGCAAATGCCTATTTCTTTCATGGGAAAATTATATGAAGGAAAATAATTCCGTTGGAACTATTGATTTAGGAAGCGCATGCTGTGCAGCCTTTTTCTATTCTACATTCGTGAGATGTTTTTGAAGACCTCCCGCCGTTTGATTCGCGTCCTTTTGCCGTAGGTGTTTGTACTAAATAATTTTACTTAGTTGCTTTATTTCACTGGTCAAGTACTTATTTATAATCAATATGTGAGGTGCTAAGTATGGTGCACAAATTTCAGAATTTCGTCATTATCTCTCGAATAAACGTGATAATAATCTTCACACCGGTCTATTAGCTCATTCTTTAGGGCGCTTGTTTTGAAAATATTGGGTCTCGCGTTTTAATGCAGTTACGGCCAGGCAAAGTTTCTGTTTGGTAATTAGGATATGCCAGAACGCTCCGTGGTTCAGATTCCACGTTAAACCTGTTGGTCCAGAGACAGTTCGTACTACCATAATTATTTATTTAATTCTTAGTAACCATTCATCGATATACACCAAACGCACGAAAGTAGTAAAGAAGGGAAGGAGTAAGAACAGATACAAAAGAACCGAACGGCAAAGTTGAAATTTTACAACAGAAATTTTGCACCATCCTATTACTTCCTGTTCACTGCTGGACAACGACCTTTTGCCCGTGGTACTTGACCGTGCTGTACACGCAACTAACAGCGTGTTGAAAGTGGAACTGAACCGGATTTTAATTTAAAGCTCGCGACTGATTGGAGTTGTGGAACTTATCTCCGAGCTGTACAGAGAAATGCGCTCAACATTCCTGAGGCGCCACATTAGGGCTTAGAAAGTTGATCAGTTACCTTGGACGTAATTGGATTACTTAATGAACTCTGTCCGGCCGGCAGGGAGGCTAATGGGCGAAACCCGAGTCGCCTGGGACCAATTAAAAGTGAAGCCAGGGACGTCGCCGGGCGTCCAAACACCGCAACTTAACACTCCATTACCTTCTGCACCGCCTGCGTCTATAAGTGTTTCCACTTCTGTCGGTCGCCAATAGCGTAAACTGGAGAAGGGAAACTCTGAAAGAATATAAAGAATTAGGAAAGAATAGTTTCCAAAGTGATTGTGAAACACTAAACAACCAATATCATTACGGTAGAAGTCTAAAATGACTGCACACTACAGTCAAAATAGCCTGTTGAAATCTGCTCACAACCTGAATGGACGTATCAAAATAATAATAATAAATAAATTTAAATAATAAATAAAAAATCTTCTTTATGAGTAAAACGATATTATCAATAAATCTACTTGATCGAACTCCAAATTGTAAATCAACACACAAAATTTTATTTTTTCCGCCTGCTTATTCTACCATTACTATGCTTTCCTCAGTTTTCTTTTTGGTATTTCGTCAGTTTTATCTCCTCTGGTCGCATAATAAGTAATGTTTGGAATACCATTATTACATTCATCACAAAATACCTAGACTAATTTTCAAGAATCCAGACAATCATTTCTTCCAGGTTTAAGCTTTCGACATTTCTTGACATTCCTTACGGTTTAATTTCGCACCATTGACTGCGCCAAGTAGTTGCCCTAACTAGGCGTCCACAAAGCAACTACTTTGAGAAATATAACGTGCCACTCTGCTGACAAGCTTCCAGTCTGCAAATAAGCAGCAAGTGAAATTAGTCAAGTATATTTAAAACAGTAAACAGTGGTGCTGATCAAATGCTCCAATTATTTACATAAAAAACTTTAATTTAAATTCCGAAAAAAAATTCTTTGTTTATCCTTACGTGTCTTCTGTTTGAACCTGACTTAATTAAATGGGAACAACACATCACTCAGATTTCTATTACAAGTGAACGTGCGAAAATAATGAATAGTGAGGAAATTGATATTCCCCAAACTCGATTACAGACTGAATCTTTTTTGCTTTTGGTGAAATGTACATCCCTGAATATTTCTTTTGAGCAAGTAATTTACTTTATATTTTTTTATTTGGTTTATGAAAAAGAGAAATATTTTAGTTTCAAATATTGATCCAGGACTTAAAAATAACTTTTTAGAACTCTATGTGTCTAGCACAGCTCTTTATGGTAGCGAACAAGGACTTTGGAATACCAGAAAGAAGTATAAAGAAGCATTTGAATTTTGGTGTTATAGAAGGATGCTGAAAATTATGGAGAGAGATAAAGTACGAAATGAACGAGTTTTGGAAATGACGGGTGAGGAAAGACGTGTATGGAAGAGTCTTAATAGAAGACACAGGATCGTAGGTCATAATTTGAGACATGCAGGATTGGTTAATTTGTCAGTGGATGTAACAGTTAAAGGTAGGAACTGTAGAGGAAGACAGGGTTTAGAATATATAAAGCAGATAATTGAGGATGTTGGTTGTAAGGGGTATGTTGAGATGAAGAATTTGGCGCGACAAAGGAAGGGGTGGAGGATTGCATCAAACCAGTCAAGAGACTGATGACAGCAAAAAATAATTTGGAGATCTCAACTAAAAGTAACTTCATTTCTCTTCAGTGCTTTCTTGTTACTTTAGGGTAACGATAAAATTGGATACATTTTGAGACGTGAAGAATTTTTTAAAATAAATATTTGGCATTTTAGTGAGCGAAAAATCGCGTAATATATACTATTAAAAATAGATATTAATCTTGATGAAAGAGCATGTAATTAAGGTATAATTATCTGTAATTAAAGAGCTTCATGTAAAAGCATTTACGTATATCATTCCATTCCTGCTCGTCACGTATTTTGGATGTTTTGTAAAATTGGAAAAAAATTCTCACATAAAAGAAGGCCCCTGTTAAAATCCTATTACTACAAATTACATTTATTAGTAAGTAGTTATAACACTACAGTTGATCAGGAATTAACACGTAAGTCAGGCAATTCCCGCACGTTTCCGCTCACAGTATAGGTTTGTGGCATGCGGCAAAAAATCAATCTTCAGTCGTCACTCGTAAAACACAGTTGGCTGAGCAACGCTATTTCCGCGAGCAAGATGCCTCTAATTACCACCCCACACGACGCCGGGACGGGTTGGCGGATATTTAACTGCAGGGCGATCCCTCCGTCAGCAACGGGTGTTCCGAACGTTTCTGAGGATAAATAATTTATAGGAAGAGTAAGCCAGCCCTGCCATGAATAAACCATTCCCTGTTCCGTCGCACAGCTCGCCCGCCAAATAAATGCACCCACGTCGGCATTTCATAGAAACGTATTGCAGCACGCCGTGCGGGGGAAATCAGGGCCGCTATTTGATTCACGCCGGGCGACAGCGTTACACTTTATCTGCCGTTACGAAACTCAACTGTCGGGATGTTCAGAAAAAAATTGTAATTTTTTTTAACCATCTCAATTGGAGTAAATTTCTATTAATCAAATCTATTGTTGCGAGGGAACTGTCTGAAAAAATGTATGTCTTTAAGTAGGGGAGCTGTTTTGTCTTTGGTCAACAAATAATGATCGTTGACTGAATGTTAAGTCAGAGGTGGTATGAAAGTGTTGAACGGATTGAAATGAAATGGGCTGCGTTTTGTATAGAAGCCAATAAGAACAGTATTATTTATGACAAAAGAAGAAGGACATTAATATGTACTGTTAATTTATCAAGTGAATGTATAAATTGTTGAAACTACGGAGAATGTGGGTAGTGATAAATAAATATTGTAATACACGAAGCAGAAGCATTTGAGCATTGATGGAAAGGGAAGTATCAAATTAAATATATTCTATTTGTATATACGGTTAAATACGAGGTCAATTTGCAAGATTTTCTTTTTAGATTTTAAAAATAGTAAAATATCATATGGTTTGGTTCAGTTCGTATAACATATTAAATCCAAATACAACAACCTAAAAGGTAATTGTGATTAAGGAAGATTTTTTTTTTTTTTAGCTGCTTAACGTCTCTTAATAGCAAGGTCTTTAGAGACGGGAAAGGATGGGGGGGCAAGGAATGGGAAGGAATTCGGCCATGGGATTTTGAAGGAAGAATCCCGGTATTTGCCTGGAGTGATTTGGGAAACCATGGAAAACCCAAATCTGGATGCCCGGACGGGGATTCGAACCGGCGTCCTCCCGACTGCGAGGCGAGAACGCTAACCGTTACACCACCACGCTCGGTGTTTAAGGTAGAGTAACACCGTACTGTTCACTGCGGGATATTTTCAGAAAGGAATTTAATGTGTGTTAAAATTCGTCTGTCTGTTGACACTTAATGCTAAATTTTTGACAACTCTCCAACAAAAGAAATGCGTGTTCACATACTTCCATTTCATACTGCACCACACCATACTCAGGAGGTAGAAGAAATTATATGAACGACAAATTCGGATAAGGCTTGCACATTTTTGGTACAATCAAATACCATGAAAACAAAGTAGGAGAAAACTGCAGTTATAGGTAGTAATGCAAATATAATGAATTCTTAAAGCGAAGTGTAGTAATTTTGGTGTGAACAAAAATAAAGTATTTGTGTTTCAGAACTACATTTCAAGCACCGACTAAGTGTCTGCGCAATTTCTAAGATATTGTTACAAAATAAACATCTAAAAATTTTCAGCTCAGTTCCATCTGCGATCTGAGAAAGACAGAGATCTCTCCCTTGGATTTGTCTTCTTCCGCTACGTATCTTATACAATACTCAAATTCCGGTAGCCTTTTGATTATTCCATCACCTAGATATGTGATGTCCTTAGTGTTGAAAATATTGTTATACTGTTCATATAATTAGCAGATTATTTTCCCACCAGAAAAGTGGTGCCTAAGTTCCAACCAATGTTTGCTTCGTTTCAGCGATCCTGTTATATCTATCACATCGATCTGATCGTAAGCCACCGCTCCAGACTACGTATATATTTAAGAATTTCTGTTTGCATCTTAAGCTTTTTAAGAACCAATACATTATCATTTGTCTCGAAAGTTCCAAGAACGCAAAATAATAATAATAATTACAACAATATCTTTTCCCAAGATTGGTTGATACCATCATATAAACTTTGAAAAATCAAATAACATGGGTTGTTTAAGGACACTGAAAGAGAGCACATGAGGTTATAAGACTGACATGATTACCATGCAGACTGTTGATTAGACTAAATATGTATTTTTTTTTTCCTCCCGAATGCGAGGCCAGAATATTTTGGTAGTAGCGATGTGAAATACATGAAACTGAAGTAGAGGTACGATTATTATCATTATGTAATGGTACAACCGTAATGGGCCAATGGCCTGCAGTGACGTGGAACACCATGTGGTGCGCTCTAGACAGCGCCGCCCTTCCTGCTTCCTGCACACTCCCATTTGTCTTGGAGTGCCACATAACGGGTGTCTTTAAACACAGCTACAACTGTTATAATAACCTGATAGATCCAGAGAAGACAGCCATCAGAAAGCACATTTATGTTCTAATGTCTCATGTTGTGCATTGTAAATGGCTCAACGAAACTCGTTTTTAATCTAAAACAGATCAAACGATTGAGGGGTGAACAGCTTAAGCCTCAAAAAAATTATATTATAAAAAAGGAGCCTTACTGGCTGTTACGAGTATAATGACAGCACATACAGACATTCAATACGATTTTACCAACTGATATCAGAGTAGTCAAACGTCACCATTTTCTATTACGACAGTTCAAAAATCAACTGTTTGCGCCATACGCTAGTAAAAACTGAATTTCGTGCAAGGTTTTTACCTAATACCATCATCATAACTATGAGCATATAGTTTCAAAATAAACATAGCATATAATAATTTGCGGTTAGAATGTTTACGTGGCATAAATCTACTAGTAAGATTTATAATAACATTGAGATAAACATTTTATTTCCTGTTCCTGCTTCATTAATCTTATTGTCCCTCACACTAGAATCCAACGATAGTTGATAAGAATAGTATTTGCCAACAAATTCCATATGAACGAGTCAGCAAATTTATACCCGTACCATACAAGAAAACCCAATTTCAAAAGCTTTTAAAACTCCGTGACCTGCAAATGTTATTTCAGAAAAATATTGTTGATGATAATCAATTTTCTTTGATTCTAGTTAGCAGCATCATTAACGTAGTTTTCATAATGCTACGTAAGTTACTTATCAAAGAAATATACTAACTAAAAGAAGTGAAAAGTGCTCAGAAAATTATTTGTTAAATCTGAACTCACAGCAATGCAAAGCTTGAATACTTGAATTCATGTCATAGTTACAGAATGTTTCATTGAGAAACATTTGTATTGTACAGAAGTCACCTGAACAAATTGCAAGGGGAAGTTCGTAAAGCATCACGACAGAGATTCTGACAATTGACTGTTACATAAAATAGAAAACTGTATTATATAACACAAAATTAAGATTTATTTCGATTTCTGTAGGGGTTAATAGCCCTTGTAACCTCAAATAAAAAATTATTTGGAACCCAACTTGAGTTAACAGTTTATTGATTTCAAGGGATTATGTCGTAATGATATGATACAGCAAATCTGCGCTACGCACAGTGAAAAACGTGAGTAGAAATTCCAGTGATATTTTTTGAAGTATGTTAGAAAATAGTTAAGCAATGTATGTTCCACACTGCAGCAGAAGTATTCTCAAATACCCGCATGGCACGGATTTCTTCTCGGAAACATTTCGCGCGAATGGTGGGTTTTATGTAGCGCACTTCAACTTTATTTTTATCTTCACAGTTATAGCCAAGCCAGATATAGCAGGCTGAAATAGTTGTGAGTTTCCGGGACACGAGTTTTCGTTCATGTACTTTAAGAAATCCTATATACTTACATAAGGCGTTTTATTTTCCGAGAATGAACAGGCTGGTTACATGACTCTGTACTATAATAAACAGCTAGAATTACATACATTCCTGCAACAAAAGATATTTTTTTTTTTTTTTTTTTTTTTTTTTTTTTTACAGTATACCCATTTCATTAATTCATTACAACATCGTACTTTCTGGGGAAGGCTCTCGATTTCTAAGGCTTTGATGCACAGAAAGCTGTCGCGTATGTCAAATAGTTCAAAAAGCATCTAAAGCATGCACATTTCTCTCAACCAAAATATAAGCCACAAGAAAGGCAGTTCTAGGTGACTATGTAACATACAATTAGTTGTGAAAGTTTAAAATGCTCATTCTCTAAAACAGAAAATAGGGAGCAGGCATTGTTCCTACCATAAGAAGGAATATAAATACAGTCATTTTGTCACTTTCTCCATAGCATTGCAAGAATGTGTGCAGAATTTTGTTTTCGTTTCTATTCAAAACATATAAATGAACATTCTTCATCGTATACTAATGCGATACATGCTGTAACATCTTTTCTTAAACCACCATAGGTTGACTCTGTTATGCTGTCATTACGAAAAGAATTACAACTGTCAGAATGGCAGTCAACAGATTTATGTAACATAGATCTATTCTGCAAATATAAATAAGAATTTTCTAAAACAAACAACGTGAATAGTCTGAGCGAGCCAAGCCTTCACGTACACCTTAAATATCCTCGGATATTCGCTTCACTTCTCGGTCTATGTTAGCAGGTGCACAAGGAAGCCGGGTCCCGGACTGTCACAAGAGACGATTGTATTTTAAACATATAAGCAGTGAATGGATAATGAACGCATCGGAACACCCTTTCATCTCATACAATTTGAAGAGACGTTATTAATATTAAAAGCACGCCTACAGTTGGCAGCCCTCTCCCGTAATGTCTAAAGAAGGAATCCAAGCGATCTGATTTCAGCCACGTGTGCATCAGGCGTCAATGTGCTTAGATAGTATACAAACTGTAGATTGTCTTCTTTCGGTGTCCAGCATGGCAGTGCCTGCTGAAATTATGCAGTCGAATTCTCTCTCTGTCAAATTAACCATACGCTTTAAATTGTCATATCTTGTGTTTCAAACCTGTACTCGGATGGGAGTGTACCAATAAACTCCTGCTGAACGGCACCTAACGATGCGAGCCCTGTTAATATTTCATTTTTTGATTGTGCAGATCTCTTTGATCCTTTGGTGGAGTCGCTTCCTGCCTTAGATCCGAACCCTTGTCCTTAATGTCTCGTGCAGTTTCAGTACCTAAATTGCATTGCAATAAAAAATTTATTCAAGATCGAAAACCTATGACGAAATTGTAGATTAGTAATTTAATTAAAATCTGATAATATGATTCCAGCTACATCACCCATAATAATTTACCTGTGGAGCCAGAAACAACTAACATAGTTACAGCCAAATTGATTAAGTATAAGCTTTATTTTAACTCTTGAAAAAATTTCTATGAGTAAGAGATCAAGATTAACTCCCTTAAAATTAAAATTATAAAAGCAAAATATTGTTTTTCTCTTATATCACTCAAACTTTGTGTGATTTTTTTTTGTAACAGTTTAACGTCCCTTTTTAACAACGTGGTCTTTAGAGACGGGAAAGGATGGGGGCAAGGAATGGGAAGGAATTCGGCCATGGCCTTTTGAAGGAAGCATCCCGGCATTCACCTGGAGTGATTTGGGGAAACCATGGAAAACCCAAATCTGGATGCCCGGACGGGGATTCAAACTTTGTGTGAATTGTTTGCGTTTATTTATTTCATTCATCGGGTTTGTAGGAATCTGGAACACAGAGATCATGCTAAGAATAGTTGAAAAACGTTTTCAACTATTGATACTCTTCCTAATGACACACGAAGGATAAGTTGAATAGGAGTTTTTAAATTCTGTAAAAACTGACACCATTTAAATTATAGTGAGAATTCTTCTATTTGATTCGCAGTGCGTTTCAAATAGCTTTGACGGTGGATGGATAAAATAACTTGGTCTCCATAAATGTAACAGATTTCAATTTGTTACCACAGTGCTTGGGAACAAGTATAAATAATTTCCTGTCAAGTATTTAAGCTTAAAGATTCTCTTTACGCGTTTAAAAAGGAGCTTAGATAATCCAGAGCAATACTATCGAATTGTGAAATGCTGTTATAGACCCCACAAGTTGGCTTAAAATTAAAGATATGAAACAATTTTATTCTTATCTTACTTTTCTTTCCCAGGTCACACTTATCCAACGTTCAGTTACTTTCATTACCTTGTCATGCACTAAAACTAAGTTTCCTTTAGTGGAAGGGTGCCACATGTTTGTGGACAGCAGTAGACCCTTTGAAGTATGTATTTCTCCACAGTCATATCTATATTCCTTCATCTTAGTATCCCTATAGTACCATATTACATTCACCCTCGGAGACTTCTGTCCTTAATGTACTGAAGGTCTTACCAGTGCCATACGACATAAGATAATCGGCTTCCATGCTTTTTTACCAATAAAATTACACATATTCTCTTTTTGTTTGTTTCTTTCTTTCTCTTGAAGATAATAAAATAAATTTAATATCTGACAAATTTAAACAACACGGAAAAGCTGGAAAGATTTTCTGCAGGGTGTCCTACCTGAAAACTTTGCTTCACCACTCATAATATTCCGTTGGATATTAAAAAAAAAAAGTGGCATCACATTTATCGGGCTTCAGTGATAATTATAAGTAAAAAATTAGATAGGTAATGACAGTGAGAATTCCAAAAAGTTTTGTTTTTAAAAAAGTAGAAATAAGTTGAAAACTTTGTGTGTTGCGAAAAAACTGCTTTTCATGTTTTGTGAACAAATAATGAAATGGAATCACGATTAGTATTTAGAAAGAATAGGAGAGAAGGCGAAATAATTAACAATCGTTAATTGGGAGATATATAATAGAAGCAGAAATTTAATTCCAGAGACAATCTGGTTCCAATATTTTCACAACCGACAAACGACACTTATTCGTGCCCTCTAATTACAAGATCACTTGGTGCTACTCATGGGTAACTAACTCCAGAGATCAAAAGCAGACGGCAGGCAGCCAGAGGTGGACACGCTGGAGACGCCAAACGTTTGATACGCTTTGAGTCGGTTCACTGCAGCTGCCAATGACAGAAGTGTTAATTACCTTACAGCTGCAGCGACTGCGGTGTTTAAACTCACGTTAAGGGAGGGGAGCGTCGTTTAATTTCGTGTGAGCATGTTCAGACATGTAATTGTCTTGTTCCCAGAAATCGTCTCTCGAATGGCGTGGTTGCGTGGCCCCCGGTATCCATCGGTTATCTAATTGAAGTTTAAGGAAGTCATCGATAATACCCCACAAGTGACTGCTCATTAAAATCGATATGTAAGTAACTAGCTTAATCTAATAAGTAAATTTGTAACGAAAAAGTATATCAGGTGACAGATTAATTTTTCAATTAATACTCAATAAATAATAGCAAAAAAACTAAAAAACACCCTTTTGTAAAAATGTAAACTAAAAAGTTAGAAATAATCTTTAAATACAAAGATTTTGTTCAAAAGCAAAAGGATATCCCACAGTTCAGTACAACTTAATTTCTTGAATATGCCTAAAATGTAGTGATAGAAGTCGATCAACTGCCTAAAAACCTCTTACTTCTCGAGTCAGTTTCCAGGAAGGGTGAGCCTGAAATAGTTAAGCAATGGTAGAGTGCTACGACCTGGAGAAGTAACACGCTGATCAGCAAGTCGCCAAGAGCCAACAATTAATCCATGCTGGTAAAATAACTTCACACAACAGGCTAAGGAAGGGGAAGAATCTATTAAACCCCGTGGGCAGCAACAGCGGGGTATGTCTGTCTGTCTGTCTCTTTAAGAAAGTCTTTCAACGTAGCACATCAACGCGGACGTAGCAGGCAAGAAGATGATGCTAGACGTCTCACACAAAGGTGGGCTCTACTGTGATAGCGAGATGTGGACAATCAGATGGTCAAACATGTGCGCATGGTCTGGTAGAAATATTATCAATACTCCAGTTAGTTTGGGCTGCGAGACGCCCATCAGTTACGAGTTCACCCCTGTCCCTGGTGCTATCTCTAATATGCCAGTTAAACGCATGACAATTTTGTTATACAGCTCATTAAATATTGCATATATTTACGTATGTCATCAGCCATTTCTCATGTAAATATGTAATTATCGTTTACCGCAACTTATCCTGTGCTTCTATACTGATTCTGTATTAATATCTGAATGTTCTGAGCCATAAAACCTGTTAGATGTTGCAGTGGAGACCTGTGAAGAATATTCACATCAGAGCCATGGTCGACTTCTAGCCTCCAGTAGCCTTGTTGAGGAAATTAATTTCACACAATAATATTTTTTTTAGTTAATCATTTTTTTCGTATTGTACTATTCGTAATTGTGTGTCATGATAGGTGAGAAAGAAAATGTAATATATGGTGAGATTAATGGCTACAGTACTTTGTGTTGTTCTGTGCCCGTTTAGCTTTGGGATTTGATCGATTTGGTTCTGTACAGCATTATACACGAGTTCGTTGCCATTTTTAAACTAATATTATACCATTAAGGAACAAAATTGCGCGAAATTTTCAAAACTGTAAGGAGAAATGTTCTTCGTGTCACAAAAAAAAAACTTTGGCGTAAAGCAACTATACTAAACTGCAGCCACGATTTTGTGTTATAATATATACCGACAGAAAGACGTAGTATTTATATGAGAAGTTGTCAGAGCCTATCTTTCTTCCGCCGGTATTTTTCGTACTGTTGAGCTTTCTCTGTTTTCCGAGAACTCCAGAGCAGGATGAAGTGGAGGCAAAGGCAAAGGAAAGCCACGGAGCAGAATTTAGCATTCCTGCCCACGAAAAACTATTACAATAAACGCTTTTAAAAGTGATGCTTGGATAAAGGGCACCTTATTCTCTAGTAAATCTTTAGTAGCACTCCAGATATTTTAGATAATGTCTTCTTTTAATGGAATTTGGATATTTCTGCCATAAAATGTTGTACAGGTGGTCTCTGCAGAACTTCTATTATGAATTTATTCCACAGTAGGGACGCCGCAAGTCGAAAATAACACTCAGTTAAAACCCAGGCTCTCTGCTGAACTCGAGGTAGAGATCCACGGTACGAGAGATCAGCTTTCAACGTTTTATGAAAATCCATACGTTAAACTGCAGCAACGTTACTACAGTTTATACTAATGGTGTCAATCTTTTCGTTTTTAACTGGCAGTGTTTTTGCTAATGATCGCTATTAAAGTAAAATAAATTAATTGTAAATAAAAATACGGTAAAATTAATTTGACGATGTAATATAGTGATTATTAAAAGATTAAAACTATTCTAATAAACATACTCTATTCAATTTTGTCCTTACTCTCCGAGTGAATCTGTAAATATCAATGTTTGTCAAATGGTGTCCTAAACCACACTAGCTAAAAATTTCTTATTTCCTGGATATGGCAGCACGTATTCAATAGGTTTCAAGTAAAGCAAAACGTTCCTTTTGGTGTAATGCCCAAAGGCTTGTTATAGGTTAATAATTCAGTACATGAGCTTTCATCAAGAGGGACACGCCGTTGCAGAGGTTGTGACAAACAGAATTACTACTGCAGTTGTAAAATGTTTGCAATGACCACCACGGCCAAATATGCCTGTACTGGTGCAACGAACAGAACTTTTAGAATATTCACTGGACTCTGTAGCTTCCTGAAATGAAGAACAAGCAATTTTGTGAATTGATAAGCGTCCCAATATCAGGGTCTGTTACAACGGTAATTCTTCTGTGGTCGGTTTAGAGAAAACCCTGACAATGACCACTAAATTAGGAGCTTCTTTCAGTCGTTCTGATGACTTTGATGTATGCTCCTAATACACATAGCAGTTATTACGCCTTCGAAAGTCAATTCAGGGAGAGAATAAGAAATACTGCCGGTGGCCCCGAAAAATAATTGTGGTCGCAACTAGGCCAACTCTCGCAGAAGGCGTACAAGAGGCAAACATGAATATTAAATGTCCTTCAGTTTGAGTGCTCTTACTGCAACTTGCCTGACCAACACAATGAATCTTACGCGGTGAATTACCTGCTAATATCAGTATATCAAGATAATACAGTACCTTATTGCACAACAGCCTATTCATATTCATATTCCCTATTTTAAGATATGTAATGTAGCAAGGAACCTACGCAGTTATTACTGAAGGCAAGCTATGATCATTTTGTTGCTAATTAAAGATCTTGGTTTACTTTTTCATCTGTGGTCTCAATTTACCAAAACGAGTTTTTTACAGCTCATGCGGCCTTTGCTCGCGTTCCAACGCGACATATCTTTCCCTGATTTTCTTCTACTTCGCTCCATTGAATACACTGGCGGAAATTATGATCCCAACACCCAGACGGAGTTGTGATAAATCAATGAAATACGTCTCCTAGTGTCCCCACATGAAGAATATTAAATAATTAAAAATTGAAAGCTCTACATTGAAGCGTACAACTTGTACTCCTTTTTTAAAAAAATAAAATAAAATTAAATCACTTTTTAATTTAATTATTCTATCAAAAAAACCATTATTACTGAATGAAATTATTGAAAAGAGGAATTGGGAATTTGCTGTACAGGTTGTAAATATCGTTATTACAACAATTACTCCTCAATTACCATTAATCAATCCACGTGTAAGACAATAGTTTCAATATATCAGTTCTCAGGGGTTGTTAGATGTCCTTTCACTAACCACAGGGGGGCGATGAGAATCTCTAGGGCGACAGGTTTTGTTTTATCAATACGACACTTCTTGGGGTGGTTATCAAGATCTCTGTGCAGTTACCATTTTCCCGAAGGCATCAGGTCTGCTTCCAGTGGTATTCCTAGGCGACGACCTATCTGCTGGCCGTTGGTGGCCTCATCCGCTTCGTAGGCGACATGGAACACAGAGCACTACAGCAGCACGTGCTAACACTAGCCGCTGCACTTCTCGTTCCCTCTCCTCGGCTAGCCACGCACACAACCACCGCAGGCAGTCTACTGTGGTGCTCTGTGTACTATAGTATTACACGTGGATTGATTAATTTTAATTAAGAAGTAATTATTGTAATAAATGTCAATTTCAAACGTATGTGAAACGGTGCTACCAACAAGAACAGCAAAATCCCAATTTTCGATAATTTCATTTAATAATAATGGTTTTGTTGATAGAATTTAATTTTATAAAAAAGAAGGAGTACAAGTTGTACGCCTCAACATGTAATAGTAAAAGAATTACGGGGCTATTTACTATGCGAAATTTCTAAGATTTTTAGCGTATAAGTGATGAACAGTGCGGTGTAACATGACACTTTTTTGTCCACAAGTTCTTATTGACCAAGTATGCCAAGGCGGAGAGTGACGACCCTCTATACTTCGAAGACTTCGGAGAATAGGTGTGTTTGAACCAGGTGCATCACATCGTGAAATCTCCCGAAGGAATGTCAGTTCACAGACTTGTTACCTAGTGGATGAAAGAAGGCTCTCATACTCCTAGAGTAGGTATAGGTCCATACAGATGGACAACACTACGTGAAGACCGCTAAATTGTGTGGGTGGCTGTTGCTGGCAGACGAGTGGCTGAAGACAAGATCCAAGCTTGGTTACACTCTCTGACCCCTACGCAATGTGTTTCATTATCTTGATTTCATTGCCAGCATCGTCTTACCTGGTATAATGCAAATTGACACGAAAATGGCGTACATTTGTGTTTACAGAAGATTCTCGAATCTTACTGTGGCAAAGTTATAATCGATAACATGTTCGCAGGCCTAGTGGAGAAACGGCTTACCCTGCTGTGATTTCAGAACGACACACAGGTGCAGCCAATGGTGTCATGGTTTGGCGGCAATCAGTTTCGACAGCTGGACTGAGTTGGTTGTTGTTTAAGGCACAATGACAGCCCACCATAATGTGGACGGGGAGCTGCACCCTATTGTGATAGCCTTCACGTCCACCATCCAATTCCCATCTTCCAACAGGATGATGCCCGTCCTCATATTGCGGCCATCGCGACACTAGCCTTGCAAGGAGTTACGACCACAATTTGGACTGCACGGTCCCCAGATTTCTCCCAAATAGAACATGTTTGGGATGCCAGGAGTAGACATATTACATCACACGGTCACCCACCACAAACCGCACAAAGACATGCAGGCATAGAGAGATGTATGCCAAGAAGATATTAGAACACTCATTGATTTAATGCCGGCAAGGATCCACGAATGTATTGGTTCTCATGGTGGGCGCACTTCTTACTGACAACTGTGCATAAAGTTAATAAACTTGGCCTGACCCATTTCAATTTGCTATCATTTCTTCCGGGTATGATCCTGAATATATCTACAAAGTTTCCTACAAATACACCATTCTTGTCTGGGTGCTGGGATTTTAACTTCTGCTAATATGTATCAACTGAAACCATATTCATATGTCTCCCCGAATCTATCCCTGTTTTATGCGTGTCCAATTTCTTGTTGTTTTGTGCTGTTTGTCAGAAGAGTGGACCGTATCAGATCTGATAGACGACTCGTGTATCTGCAGACGTTGGCCTCCAGTGAGCTGTTGGGCTCTGTAATTAATCAGCGGGTGAGTGAGAACCGGGCAGTCGCTCTCTGCCTGACGGCCTGTAATTGGCCCGTTGATAGTTGGGGAAGGGGTGGGACTCCCACCTCCACTCCAATCAGCAGCCTCTTTTTAAATTCCATTATCAAAGAGTGTTTGACTCCATTAAGCGCGCAGACTGTTAGGGCCGAGACTGGGAGCAGATTTGCGGAATCAATTTACGTCAGAAATTAATATCCGATATTATTTTTTCATCCATGGAGGTAAAAAGGTTAAAGCAGAAGGGCCATGAATGAAATGAGATTCTGGTTTGCAAAAAATTCTTTGTAAATAAAACCTTCCATTTGAAATGAAATTCATTCTTTACTGAAGGAGAGAAACAGAAGGAGCGTATCGTGTTTTAGCTTTCACTTTATTTACGCTGACCTGCTCGTAATGGGATACTATTGACAACTAGTGTGAAAAATAAAGTGCATCACCCACAAGATGAATGCATAAAAGTTTTAACACTGTTGTAGCTACCGAATAGGGCAAATATTTACCCACAATTTTGTTGAAAATGAGGTAAAAATTAATACTAAAATTTTTAACAAGAAATGTATATCTGTCGGAACCCTTTTGCCCGGAAAAAATACAGCAACCTAACGTGGCATTGACTCAGCAAGTCGTCGTATCTCCACTAAAGAAATATTCAGCCACGTTTCCTATATAACCGTCTAAATTTCCGTACGCTTTACAGGATTTTGTGCATCAAATGTCCTTTGGATCATGACCCAGATACATGATGAACTGTTGCCCTGTAAAAGTTCAGCCTTGTTTGGGAAGAAGAAAACCATGAAATTATTGGACAGGGATGAAAATTTCATTTCAAACACGCCTCCAAGATATCAACAGTAGACGGCAAACATACCTCTTGGATCAGGAAAAATAAAAGTTAATGAATGGTCCTTAATGAGGCTGGATGTTTGTTACATCATGTGGAGGTGGATGCATTATTGGGGTGGAAATTCTATCGACATTACAAGCATGTTCTCTGAGACGGATGCACTAATGCCACACCCGAAGAAGACGGCGGAGCTAGTAGTCAAAATATCGTCTTTTCACAACACAATCCGGCGGTACACCCGTGAAGACTAATTCCAAAACTTGAATCCCGAACCTCCATGGAAATTTCGGAAATTCGACGAAAATTTCCGTGATTAGCCTTAGAGCACGTGTTTTACACATCGGGAATCACCGAAATTCCCAGGTGGTGTTGGGAAGCAAGATTCGGAGTGGTCCACGTTGTTGCTGCATACATCTCAGAGGGCTTGCTTGTGACGTAAAATTTCCACCCCAATAGTACATCCGCCTACTAATGACGTCATGCATCAAACATCCGAACTCATAAGGAGTCAAATAATTCCTCAGACTTCCGCGGCCATCTTTGTTCATGATAAATTGACTTTCGGGTTATGCCGCGTTGTTTATTTCATTACCAGAGCTTTCGGCTGGTATCCTCCAGCCTTCGTCAGAGATACTGTTTATGTTGACATAGCAACGAGCGCCAAGCATCGCAGAGTAAAAGGCCGCTATCTTCGTTGATGTTGTTGGTATTTTTTTAAATTTCTGCTGCCTCTTTCACCCGTCGGGGCCATCACTGGTCTTCTCTCCACAGTAGCTTCATTTCTTGAAATTATATTTCATGCCCGGTATTAATAGCATGGCGGACTACGGCGGATTTGTCGCTGTTGTTATATTTGTAGTGGCGGATATGTTATTCAAGTCTCTCCGCCACAGTGCGACCTGTCTCGCCGATATAAACACTGCCACAGCTGCAGAAGATTTCGTAAACACACATAAGCTGGTGTGGGTGTAATCTGTCTTTTACCTTTGTCAGTGACTGACCAAGTTTGCAGTTAACCTTATATACTATTCGCACCTCCACCCACTTTAACAGTTTCCCAATCCGGTCTGTGATACCCTGTATGTATGGGAGACAGGTGAATTTTGTTGTCACATTAATATCATGGGATAAGTTGACGTCTCCTATAGGTTTTTTTGGGTCTTAAAACCCTTCTGATGTCGGATTCACTATAGCCGTTGGCTCGGAATATTTCTTCATTCAGACTTTCCGAGTCACATACTGTCTTTCCTCTTAAGTTGAGTGATGTTAATACGCCTCTCTTCGTTAACGGATGATGGTGCGACATGGCGTGCAGATACCTATTAGTGTGGGTCGCCTTGCGATACACAGTATGACCCAAACGTCCATCGCCTCGCTTGTGAACAAGGACATCGAGAAATGGCAGTTGTCCATTTTCTTCCACAATCATGGTAAACTGAATTCTTGGGTGGGCACTATTCAGGTGGTTTAAGAACTCTTGCAAACTCTCCTTACCGTGAGGCCAGATGACAAAGGTGTCGTCAACGTAACGGATCCACTTTGTAGATTTTAGGCGCGCGTTGTTAATCTCGAATGATTCCATAAATATGTTGGCGAGCCCATTGCCGCACCTTCAACTTGAACGTAAAGTTGACCACCGTACTGGAACACAGTTGACTTAAGGCAGAACTCTGTCAGGTCAGCTCACTCAGTAGACTTTCCTTGTGCAAGGAAAAACCTAAAAAAACTAAAAAGAAGCAATTGCATGATGCCTAAGTTCTATGGATTGCCCAAAGTGCACAAAAAAAAAGAGATTCCCTTACGTCCGATTGTGAGCGCGGTCAACTCACCTATTCATCCAATTGCGCGGTATGTTGCCAATAAACTAAAACATCTCACGGAAGATATACGATCTGCTGTAAAGAACTCAGCTCACTTTATACAAATTATTGATGATGTGACGCTAGAGAAGACTGATGTCATGGTCAGTTTCGATGTTATCTCATTATTCACTAATGTGCCGGTAGACGAAGCACAAGGAAAGTAGGAGTCATTCATTAACTTAGATTTTTCCTGATTCTAGAGGCATGTTTACCATCTACTCTCAACATAGCGGTGAATGCATTTCTTGATTTGAGAAAGTGTCAAAGTTTCCTGCTTTTCAAAGGAGACAGAAATTCGGAATAAAACATAATATTTTAAGTTTCTTGTCCGGAGTTAAAACTTCTCGACTCAATGTCAGACTATGTCCAATGCTACTTCCTTGATCATCGGTATATCGTGGAGGGTGCAGGGAAAGAACAGTAAATGTTCAACGTCCTGTACTATTCGGCAATCATATTAGTCAGCATTCTCGTTCCCAACTTTCTCACAATTTGATGACTTTATAATAAAGCATTGTACTGAACTGAAGAATTTTAGTCTATTCTATCGTAATACAGAAAAAAAAACGAATATTACAGTCCAGTGCAGCTTTCAATCGGAAACAAATATTTACGTCATAAAAGTGTGACAAACCTTTGGTAATGAATGTTTGTATCGGCAAGGTGTTTGCGAATGAGACAGGGATTAAGGATAATCTACATTTTTCTTTGGATAAATTTATTGTTAATTTTTTCTACTATTTTTTACAATATAGTTTCATTATTATTGAGCTGTTTTCAGTTAGAATTATTTAAATAGTTCATCTGAATTCAGCAGTTATTAGTTCTGGAATGGTTAATATATATCTAAACGGGATTTTGCTGTGCGAACTTGAATGACTTTCCATTGGTCATTCGATATTTGAAGTAGGGCTTGGACGAAGCAAGTGAGATACACAAGTTTGGTTATTTTAAGTTCATTAGAAATAGATTTGATCTATGAAAGGAAGAAAATGATTTTAGTAACAGTCTGAGGAATTTGAACAGTTTTAATATTAATTTCTAGTATATAAAAATAATTGAGATGTAACGAATGTTCTCACTGGTCCAGAGTGGTGGCGATAGGAAGCCAGTCAGTCTGAAAGAAAAGGTTTGAAGGGCAAAATCTGTAAAAGACACGCGAGTCAGCAGGTAGCTGAATGCCAGGTTGATTGCTTGCAGGATCACGAAAGTGTTTTTAATCGGTTCTGGGAAGTACTTCTCAGTTCGCAAATATATTCTTTGGGTGAGTTAGTGAACTTTTAAACTGTTTATTGCGAGTTTCTTGGCGTCTATCTTATGAGGGATTATGTACGAATCATGTGACGAGAGAAATTGGCTATGTACTCGTACTTTGTAACCACTTCTACGACCTCCTGAAACTTAGTTTTCGAAGTCTGATAAAACTGTACGTTAACCTTTGATGGCGTATTAACTAAAGAAAGTACGCTAGACTTTAACAGTTGTGAACTTGACATTTTGCTTTTATTTCGTACTTTACTAACTTAATAAGTTTCACTTTATTTTCCTTCATAACAAAGATAGCGTTAGTTAAAAAAAAAACGGCAACACCAAAGCAAAAATTTTTTTAACTTTCGGTATAAATTTTTAATATATACTCCAAGTAGATAAACGCTAAACACGACCAAGATCGCGAATAAACTGGTTAAAAGAAAATAACAGAACTACTTTTGACTTAAACGCGACGTAGTGACAATAACTTGAAACAGGAGCAAATGCAATGACTATAAAGTACTGAAGATTCTCCAGGAAGTGGTAATGAAACGCGTATGGAGAATAAAAGAACTAAACTCAAAGACAATGGCGTTTTAATAATACGTAAGTAGTTAATGTCGGATAGTTTCGAAAATTTGTTTTATTTCTCTCAACTCGATACATCCGTTGCCTCAGGAGGCATTTAAATTAGCAAAACAAATAAAATAATGTTCCACAAGGTGCTTCAAGCAGCCACATCTGCATTCTGAAGGTGTAAACTGGAAATACGGCGGCATTGTGAATTTACATTTGCTGAAAACTAAACGTCCTACCCTCGGATTTGCAGAAATGGAGGCAAAATTTAATCAAACGGTGTGGACAGACGGAGGGCTTAGTGGTGCGACAGTTGCTACACGGGGCAGGAGGAAAGCAATTAAATGTGACCCAACACGTACCCCACAACACGTTCAAAACGGCCACCAGCGGCCAGCCCCAGGAACTGCATTGTCTCCCTCGCCGTTCTACCGTGAGCCTCCTGTTTCGTAGCTGCTTGTTCCTCGATTTGACATACAACTATAGGATCTATACCAGTGCTAGTCAACTGAAGCACTTTCCTTTTTTTAAATTTAACTGACTTTTTGTGTAATATTCAAGAGATATAATGATGTCAATTTGCACCTTCAAGGAGCTAATAAAACTCTTACAGGTTGCCAAAGAATTGTGTCATACTTCGTTATAATCTATCAAAAGGTGAATTTCTTCAGTTTCCTGAGTTATCATCTGTAAAACAACGTAACTCCAGTGAATGACGATAGATTTAGTATCCATCACAACGAACTTAAAATTTGACATAGAAAAATGACTGAAGATATTTTAAAATTGAAGGTGTATGACTGGATGAAAAATCTTTATACCACAAATATTGAAGACGTTGATACAACCTGCGAAAATGAAATGTATATTAGATATGATGAGGAAAGTAAACATAAATTCGATAGTGATTGATATGAAAACCGGAAGCAATATATATACAAAAGGCCTGTCTTATATCCGTATATGTGGAAAATGATATTCAGTTTATTGGTCCCTATCTGATATCTCGTGTAATCAGGGTTTAGTGTTGTTAATCACATTGTGATCAACGAAAGAAACCACCTGAATATTTCAGAAAGAGGAAACCTTCATTTGATCCTCACAAAAATTGAGCCAGATATCCAGTATTTAGTTTCGCAGCATCAGCGTCAGGGACGTCATTAATAAATTCAATAATTAAATTTTATTTCACCAAAATTTATGCTTCTATGTACGTAAAATAAAAATAAAAAGATAGATTTAACCACACTAAGTTGTTTTATAAATATTTTTCCTGATAAACTTGCGAAAATCCCACAAAGTATTTGGTAAGCAATTATTATTATAAACTTTAACTTGCTGCAACTTTGATTTATAAATTTTATAAAGTAAAGTTAATTCCCTACTTTATAAATCACCATTACACTGGAATCGGTAGGCAGTTAGGAAATATTACTATTAACAGAGAAATAAAGTGAACGGCAGGCAAAAAATACTGATTACACCTAATCTATACGAACACCATAAATGAGACAAGGATCAGCAGTTTCACGAGGCTACCAACCTCACTGATGAAACACTATAAACACGGAGTAATTAGTGTCGCAACTAATTATTTCACAACATTAATAAGCATAAAGGTCGCTAATGACCCCGCCGTCGACGCGCCGTAAATCCCAACAACAACAATAAGCATAAACTAAATGAAGAACTAATATTTGTTCAGTTTTGGAGGCGGTTGTTGTTTGGTTGAAATGGTTCCTGTCACAGAAGATAGAGATGCATAATATTTACATGCTCTTTAGTAATAAATTAGTTCTTCCAATCAAATACGTAATAAGTTGGTACGATAGCTGACACAATAATGCTCATACAATAATTGCCGATAATATGAATAAAGATTTGTTTGTAGTTTCCTTCCATACAAGTGGTTGCAGGCTCTATGGAATTAAAAATATCTAGCGTCATGTTGTGTGGTAACTAGTTGCTATGACAGAATTTGAACAGGGAAATTGTTCCCAAGGATTACCCAATTACAATAGCGACCAAATAAATATCGTTAAGAAAACGGTAGAAAAAACTGGCCAAAAACTATTTTTCGAGAAAACAGGATACGTGACAAACATAAAGATACGCAAATATCTTCATGAAAATAATATATGGCAACTTAAGCAGGACTGCAAAATTAAAATACCTGTGTGTGATAACTCAGCTAGATGCACCAAAGAAACCCACCATGTCAGGAAAATGGAACTGGCATATCGTTAACAAAAGAGATGTATAATAATAACTACATGTTAAGAAATACAAAACACTGTAATATAACGGCTAAACCATAAAGTCCATAGGCAGCAGAACATTTTTCGATTAACACAAATAAAAAATCAAATAAAACAGAAAAGAGGAAATTAACAATATTAAAGGAAATCCTGGAACCAAAATTGGAAATAGTAGTAAAAATCATATATGAGGGACGTTTTCATGATCATCTAAAGCAAATGTATATTGATAGATTAATTTAAAAAATCTAGTAAAAAGCCCAAAACACAAATCAAATGGTTTGAGAAGAAGTAAAAGATTCATGAAAGCTGAAAATACGGAGCAGAAAGTGAAAACAAAATATTTACCAAATAGTAGTTAAAAATTAATGTTTTTCTTGTTGCTAATAACACGCGATAAAACAAATGATAAACTATTGAAAGAAATCAATAAAATATTATTTTGTATGGTCCACAGTTACCTAAATTTTCAAAAAATAATAATCAAAATTGCGTACAACTGGTGACTGTGCTAGTTCGATCAGGTAATCGATATTTGTTGTAAATCATTTTCTCTAAATGTTTATGGAAACATACAAAACTGAAACACATTCGATACCATTCCTGGACTTCGGGCTAAGTGTGTTGCAGTACTAACTAAAATAACGTAAAATGCTAATTTCGCAGCACGTGTAATTATTTTGCCGTGTAGTACTGAAAAAAAGAAACACATAGGCTAATTATCATTGGTATTCTCGATGTAGATTGTTCAAATGAACTGTGTGATAAATACAACAGGTTGACTATTCATTGCTCTTCGTGCTAGGTCCAATTGTATGTTAACGGCTAGTTGACGAGATCAATAAGGCTGGGTGAAGGTTGAGGACAAGGAGTTCTCAGCCTACATCGACGATCCATACCGTCATTCGCACCTAATGATTTTGCAATACCAGGAAATAATGATATGGGATTGAACAAGCGTCCGCTGTAGTTTATTCAGAGTTACATCAAAGCACTTGTAACGGTAAAAGTCCATTTAGTTAATTAGTATTGGACGACAATACAAGTTCGTTATAATATTCCGTGTTGGTCACCTTGAAATCATTATAGAGATTCGGTCTGATCGGTCGCCACGGGTAGATAACTGAAATTAAATACTTATTCACACAAAGAAACCCCACTTGCATGAATTAAAAAAAAAAACTTTAATGGAAACAGTTATCACTTATTTATTACGTTAAAGTTCACAAGGATAACACACAAGACGCCGTCGTAAACCATCAGACATATGTGTTTCGTATTCGGACTTCTGGATCCTGAAGATTGCAAGTTCGATTAAGTAGTGAATACGATCGTACAGTCATAACCGCAGTCACTCCTATTACCGTATTACACTTCATTGTCCACAGTTCTTGTTTAAGCTTAAACCACATTTAAAGTTGACATCGCTACTAACGCGATTAGTGCGCTTTCTAATGTTTGTATTAAAACAAACTAAAGTTCCCTAGCACATGGCACAATCCCTTACCAACTTACGCGCTCACACTACTCTGAAGCTATTCGCCATCTTAACTTTTACAAAGATACCACTACTCTGCGTCAAGTATCGATACATCGATTGTATCGTTACACACTATACATATTAAATGTTACAGTAATACTATCAGTCACTAAATCTATACCGTAATAATATGTAATCAAAATTATAGATCATTTAGACAACAGTATGCTACATTAAAGAATTTAAGGTAGCGGACTTTTAGTCGTGACGTGATGTTTATTTCAAAAATTTAAATTATTAGTTGTTGACAGAGTTTTATTAGCCGTCATTATCATAAACACCTGCGAGCCAAATTGTGCCATGTGTGTAAGAGATCAATCAAGTTTTGTCGACCGAATTAAGCTTTCAATGTAAGCAGGCGCAGAGTTTGTTGTGTGGGCAGCGAAAATTGCAGGGGTTATCACTATGAAGATTAGTAAACCACAGACGCCTGACACAGTTTCCTGTCCAATCCTTTATAATACAGGGTCCGGCAATAAAACCTCCCTCATTTTAATGTGTTGTCGCATAAAAACTAAATATGATAGAGAATAATTACTTTTATTTATGAAAAATACATACTTTGCCATTTTTAATTATTTGGTTTTAAAAATTATATCTGCTTTCCATTGTTGACACATTGAAAAAGTCTATCCAGAAAGTTCTCCATACATTTTCGTGTCGTTTCTCTTGGAATGGCTGCGAATTCCAGGGTAATGGCCTCTTTAAGTGTTGTGGGACGATGTTTGTACACTATAGGTTTTAAGTGTCCCCAAAGATTGGTGAATGTTGCATAGACACACTCACACGCGCCAAATTTTCCGGCGTTGTTGCAGTCCGAGGACGTCCTGTAGGTTTTCTTTCTAGTGCTGAACCTGTCTTTATAAAGTCTGACACCCACAGCTGAATAGTTTTTCTATCCTGGACACGATCATGTAGGCCAAGTTCGAATCGTCTCCGAAAATCTCACAACTGTTACGAATAAATTCGTCCACAACAAACGCACGATGCTCACCAAACCATGACATGTCGCACACTGAAAATGGCAGGTACACCTCTTTAAAACAAAACACACTCCACATCAATATCCTCACTACAACCCGCACACCGGCTACGTGAAATGTGGGAGGTTTTATTGCCGGACCCTGTACAACCAAGCAGAATTTCAGATAATGTTGCAAATAGATTTCGTTTTTTAAACAGTGACGGAAGTAAACACCGCGCGTGCGTATTAACACGTGAGTATTCCAGCCTATTATAATAACTTCTTTCGTGTACCAATCTGTTATCCGCTTGAATGACATAAATTTCGAAGTGGAACTTATTATTCTCACGATTATTGATGTAACTATTAAAACTGTAACCAAAATTAATTTTAAACAAATTTGTTATTTTAAATACAGAATATAGTCCATATTTTAGAGAAGAATATTTCGAAATACTGTTGCAGATAATTTGAAGGGATTTCATTAGTATAATCACATAAAAACGTTTCACTCTAAAAAGACAGCTTAATAGTTTTTCTTGTCTTTTCGATGACAATTCAAGCCTCACTAAATCAAGCGAGCTAATAACTTATACACTTCCCACCATTATGAAATTTTTTTAATAGTTACTATGGGAAAATGTTATTACAGTTTTCCAGCATTTTGATAAAAATCTGTCAAGCACATAAAAATATTAATGCTATTTTTGACAAATACTGTATCATTAGCAATAACAACAAGCAAGGGGAATTATAAATAGCATAATAAAAGAAAATAACGAAACATGCAGGTAAAACACTTCTCACTTTTAGAGAAAGCTAATAAAGGATAGGGAATGTGGGTAACAGTGTGAAATGGAATGTGTGGTTTGTTAAAATGGCGTTGTGTGATATTGTTTTGTTTTTCAGAGCCAAGTTGATGCTGACCAGTTCATCGGACATGTTGAAATCATTCTTCTTATCCCCTATTTTTCCAGTTTTAAAAATATTCAAAAGGTGTATCGACAAACAGAAATATGAATGAGTATGGAAGGAAATATTGACATAGAAGAATATAATCTATACACGAAGAACTTGAGAGGTTACTGAATGGCATGAACAAAATGTTAAAGGGAGATTTTTGGCTAAATATAAACCAAAGCAGGACAACAAACAGGACAAAATTGGTGAAATGTATCATTAATGATAGAAATAATTGTATATTGAATTTAAAAATAGGATGGAATGCAATAGGGGAACTAGGTGAATTCTGTTACTCTTGAAGTAAAATTACAAAAGCAAAAATTATTTTGAAAACGGAATAGCACTAATGAAAACAGCCTTCATGAATAAGAGAAATATTTTAGTGCCAAGTATACATTTAGGTCTCAGAAAGAACTTCTGAAGAGTCTATTTGTGGAATATCAGAAAGTAGTGAAGCATTTGAAATGTGGTGCTATATAAGGAGGCTGAAAATCAAGTTGACAAAGTACAAAACGAATGTGTTTTAGAAATTATAGGCGAAGAAAGAGATATGTGGAAGAGTTTTGAAGAAAGAAGAGACGAGGTGATGGGTCATATTTCAGAACATGTGGGATAGAATAATTTGTTACAGGAGGGAACAGTCACAGGTAAGAACTGAAGAGGAAGACAGAGATTGCAATATATGAAACAGATAATTGAGAACGTAGGTCGTAAGTGGTATATTGAGATGAAGAGGTTATCGCAAGATAGGAAGAGATGGAGGATTTTATCAAACCAGCCGAGAGACTGGAGAAAAAAAAAAGAGGTTATTTTTCAAAGTCGTTGCTCATCAATTTATCAGAAGTATTGAAACCAGTTTTCTTGTCCCAATTGCTCAGGAGTTTGAAAATACTCCGAAGGGAGTATGCGAGTAGATAATTTGTCCGGCAGATCAGCTAACAGGAACATGACTGATTACGGCACGATGATGCTAATAGATCTTGTCTTATACTTGAACCTGCAGATCTCATAACACTTCCGTACATGAATATGAGGGGATGTTGTTTACCTTTTTCTCGAGCGCGGGGCCGGTCTCCATGGCGATCATGATGGCCTCGGTGACTCTGCCGTCGAGCGAGCGCAGCACCTCGTCGACGGCGCCTGCGCCCTGCACGGCGACGACGAGGCGCTCGGTGGCCTC